>CM076905.1:41273727-41873727 GCA_039519145.1 Kokia cookei | reverse complement strand
TCTATACCTTCACATTTTATCTCTTAACATCAAAAGAAAGCAAATGTAATTTCATTCACTTCGCTCATTAACAATCCCAACTACTCTTTTTCCTATAAATTAGCAATAACCTTATTTAATCACTCCAATGACTTATTTTCAGTAAAGAGAATGAAAAATTTCCGTTTATTTTGAAAATGTCTTTTTTCTTTTCTTTTTTTTACAAGAATTATTACTTTTCTCCCTAATTTCAAATTTAAATTTGTACTAACTATTCTTTATTTTATGTCCCGCTATTGCAATACATTTATACCTCCACTCGGGTTAGACACATGGCACTTCTAGAGAAGTTCCACTTGGACATTTGGGAGCTGACCTTCACCCTCTTTCCACCGAGTTGTCTCAACTATCTAGCCTCAAATGCTTATGAGCTCAATTAATGACCAACATTCGATGGTAATGAGCACACGCTAAATATTAAAGCGGGAACAATCCAACAAATATGTACTTCAAAATTAGATAAAATTGTATATGATGTTTATTTTTCTTACTGTTTTGATTAGTAATAGTATCATCAACTACTTTTTTAGATTGAAATAATGAATAAGATGATTTTATTTCAATTTGTTGCTTGTTTAGGAATTATTTTTATCATACTAATCATTTTTATAGTAATTAATATTTTTTAAAAATATAAATTGTGTAATTATAATTTGTATTACCAGACATAACATAAGAACTAAGGATGTAATTACACTCCACCAACCAAATACACCTATGAAATTACAATTCTTTATAATTACAAGAATCACAATTCTCTTAATCTTACATAAAAATCCAACATTTCCGATGTCGACCCCCACACGCTTTGATACACAAATTTTTTTCTTCCCAACTTGCTCACCGCCATCCTTTTCCTTAACTCGTCATTCTTTGTATCTAAAACTAAAACTAAAACCCCGTTCTTATCTTCTATCAATATATATATATAATATAATGCTTCGCCACACACGTTAAACCTGAAACCCAAGTTGTTTAACGGATGAGTGGTATTTGCTTAGCCGCCTAAGGAGGGTGGTGATTGGTGGTGAACAAGGTAAAAGTGTTGCTGAATTTCAATATGAATCCATGGCATATTGATTCCGTGATCGGTACTTCTCGGAGTAGCAAAAGGCTGAGCTTCACGGATACCCTAAGGCCGATTATAATGATTTTGAAAATTCGACAAAAACAATCAAGAATTCATACGGGACACAATCAATTCTAAAATCATTTGCAAAAACAAAATTAAAAAAATCAAATTTATTAATATTATATTATATAGAATATATAAATTCAAATTCGTTAGTTTTATGATATATGAAATATATAAATTTAAATTATAATGAATACATATGTAGAGTTTTTTTTTTTTTTTTTTGTGATGCCATGTTATTATTATTTTGGTATTAACAAATATCCAAATTAAATTATAGTACAAACATAATAAAATATTAAAATGTCATAAGTTCTTATACTCTTCACAAATTCGAAAATTAGTTCTCGCACTTTTATTTCTAAGAATTTAATCTCTTTACTTTTTAGATTTCAAAATTTAAATCCAACCATATTCAGGGTTATTACCAAGTGAGTAATTTTTTTTTATTTCAAAATGCTACACTTACAAATTTAATAAAAATAAAAATATTAACAATTAGACTTGAATTTTAAAATTTTAAAATAGACCGACTAAATTCTTGGAAATAAAAATGCAAGGACAAAATTTTAAATTTATGAAGAGTATAAAAATTTATGACATATTTTAACCTACTCATTGTTAATATTATGATATATGAAATATTAATTTTAAATATTTTTTAAGTAATTAATAAAATATTTTTGTTAATTTGAATTGTTGAGAAAAAAATTAATTTTAATTTATAAATCATATTTAGAATGTAGTTTATATAAATTTATAATTTGGACTCAAATGGGCTTTTGAAAAGTCAAAACCTAAATTTTCTAGATTTTTGGTTTATCTTAGAAAATCATTTGGAAAAGTTGGTTTGGTGACTTTCCAAAGGGTAATAACAAAACTGACCCCTCAACTCCAGCTAGAATATTATGTTAATACTTTTAACAATTTCCTAAACAATAATTCCAAAAACCTTTTTTTAGAAAATCTAAAAACATAGAAAATTTCTAAAAAAAAATTTAAATTTTATTTTTTAAAGTTATAAAAAAATTCACTACATCAAAGCATTCAAAAAATTAGTGGTAAAATAACCTCATTAAACAAAATCCACTTTGTATTGACTTGAAGCAATTGTTAAGTAACAAGCAACAAGTAAGAGCCGAATTGACTGTGAAAGTGGGTACTTTTACAAGCACTGCGACACAATAAAGTAAAATAGGGGACAATAAAATTGTTTATGCTGTTCGGTTTTTCTATGTTTACGATGTTTAGCTCAGTGAAAAAAATCCATTATTTTTCAATAATTACAACCAATGAACATAATTTTAGCACATCCTGATATAAAATCTTCACCCTTGTACTTTGAAAATTAGATTTCACACCACTAAATTTGTCTCAATTTTAAATGATATGATATGTTTACCTAACTCATTGTTACTTAAATTGAAGGGTGACATTTAACAATTTTATTCAACTATTAGAAAAAAATGATTATTTTACTCATTTTTCTAACTAATAAAGATCTTTTTTCTCAATTTGAAAGTATAGAAAGCAAAATATATTTCGTACTATATACTTTTACCAAACTTCGTCTGTTTTATTTTCGGGTCCTTCTGCAGCTAAGGAAATAGATTCAGCAGAGGCAGAGGCAGTGGTAACTGCATTGGATGTGTTCCTAAATATGGAATGGAAGATGAATGGTCCTCTTATAGTAGAAATTGGCTCAAAAGTGGTGCTCAATTGGTGCCAGAACAGGTTCATGAGACCATGGTTTATGCATTGGCTATTGCAGGAGTTAAAAGAACTGAAAAGTTCAAAGCTTGGTGGTAAGTTTGCATCGTGTTTGGGGGTTGTGATTGCTGCAACTTTGATCTTTCTACAGGTGTTTGTTATCATTGTGATCTACTTTGGCATGTTGGTCAGAGTTTGAAGTCTGTTTTGCTAGGAGTTTGCTGCAATATGCAGTTCTGTTGATTAGGGAAAGGATTGGTTATTCCAATGCCGTAAGTCCGTAGCAATTGAATGAGCTGGGTAGTGTGTGTTGCTTTTTAGGTGTATGGAGTTGGCTCAAGGTGTTGTTGCTTTAATAGGTGGATTATGATTTTTGTACATGCTACATTTGCAACTTTGTTTTGTTCTGGTTTGGCTTGGATGGTTTCAATACTTTTCTTGTAATATTTTGACTGAAAAAAAAAAAAAAAAAAACTTCATCTGCTTTCTAACGAAATTAACATGTTTTTTTTAATAGGTAGAATTGACATGGTTTGTTTTAACAAAATTCCCAAGCAATCAGTTTCATATAAAAAAAATGGAAGGTTCAAGTCCAACTCAAATAGAGAGCAATGGGTCCAGAAAAACCCCGAAATACATGAACGTGGTCTGGCTCAGAGAATCTTAAACGCTTATAGAAGTTAAAAAGACCTGAAACCCCAAAACTCAAACAAGCACAAAAGTTGACTATGCAGAATGGAGCAGAGGGAATAAGGCAATCAACAAGAGAGAAAGTGAATGAGTCAATCTTAAGGGATATTGGGCTCCAAAGGGGAGTGGTCACATGAAAGGCAAGCATAAAAGGACGTTTTACAGCCCTTGTGAGGTTTTATACATTCTTCGTTGCTCTATCAAAATTGCATGTTATTTGATGAGACACTCTTATTTTGTGAATTTGTCGTCTCCCTCAAATACTTTGATTATCCAAAAGTTGGGAGGCAAAACCCAAGCTTGATTTACAAACAATATCGATCCGCTGTGAAGTTTGTCGACTTCAGCGGATGATAATTTGAATACTTTTTTAAAAACAAGTCGATCCCTCTTAAAAAAATAAAATAAAATAAAATTGTCGTTGCAAAAGATAAAGATATCTCTAAATTTATTTATTCAAGTCATACAAAGCAATTACATAAAGAAAGCAAGTAGATAAAGCGTAATACAATATAAACTATGTTGACCTTCTCGAGCGTTGGCTGTCACTACGAAAAACTCTCCGTAAGTGTTTGAACCCCTTAAAATTTTGAAACATAGATCGTATGACTCCAAAATAAAAGAATAACGGGAACCAAAAAACTATTATCGCGAGAAGTAAATTCACGTCTGCCCAAAATATGGAGGGTGAAATTATTGCCATTGAGATATAGTAAGACGAGCCTAGATAATAAGCGGGATGAGAAGAAAAAAAGAAACATTGGAGAGCACCACAAGTGTTGGAAGAACCGGAAGCTCAAATCCTAAAATATTAACCAACCAAAATAATATTTTCATTGTTCAACTCCTTGACAGCACGAAAAATCCATTATTCAACTCTTTGATAACATGAAAAAACCAAAAGCTCTGCCCTCCCCCTCTGTACCATACAGGATTCATGACTGTTGTACCACATTGTCTTGATCCTAAACCCAAAAAGGATTCTTCGTGTTTGTTGACTATGAGGGGAGGGGAAGAGTCATGTTTGGGATGGGCATACTGTGATCACCTTCACCTTCCCAAGCACCTGCCGGTGGGCTTAAACGTGATTGGTAGATTGTTGTAGCCACCAGCGCTGCCCATAATTCATTCCTCCCACCAATCAGCGTTGTACATAATCTTTCAAGCCGACTAGTTTTTTTCTTGATGCGATTCATCTTGGCAGTGGTATCATTATCTTCGCCACTCACGTTCAAGCCTTGTCTTTTAACCTTTTCTATCATTTCTCCACCTGTCAAACCTTCCGAGTTGTTAGCTTTTACATCTAACCACCAAAAGGAATCAAACAACAGTTCTATTGCCTGCGTAGAAACAGCCATTAATAAATTATCTAAGGAATGTACGCAACTTTTCACTTTATTGTGTTTATATATGTATGTACACCTGATGTTGTTGCTTTGTAGCTGCAATGTGCAACACGGTGTTGTCATCCTCATCTCTCCAATTCACAACCTTCTCTGACAAATCACAGGCTCCTCTACGACGGTTCCTTTTAAGCCATCCAATCAAGAGATTCGTGGTCGGTTTTCAAAGCAAGATGTAATGCAGTCTCGTTTCGACCCGTCACATCTTCGATGCATTCAGAGCAAGCTTGAAGGAACCGGAGTAAAAGATTAGAGTTCCCAACTGTGGCAGCCCAATGGAATGGGGTCATCCCTTCCCTTCCTTCGACGCGAACCAGTTCAACAGTGGAAGCATTAGCTTGGTGTGCCCATTGCTGAAGGCCAAGTGCATGGGGCTAAACCCGTCTTGGTTCAGCTTCGGAGCAAATGAAGGGTTCAAGTTCATCATCTCCGTTTCAAAATTAAATTGGCCTTCACTTGCTGCTATGTCAAGTGGAGTATCGATGAAAGGAATCTGATCAATGCGGTCTAACATGTACGGGTCCTCTCGAATTAGAGCGTACAAGGCATCAATATTTCCTGCTTCTCTCAACCTTGGATCCCTGTTCATCTCCATGACTTAATATTTTTTTTGGGAAGGAAGCAATTGAAGAAGTGTGAGATGAAAATGATTATATAGCACTCTTTTGAAGTGAAGAAGAAATTGCAAAATGACATGAACCACTTAATTATAATTTATTTGAAAATTGCAAAATTTAGTTGTAATTGGTGGAGTTGAAGTAAAGACTGGTTGGAAGTGATGGGTATCATAAGATGAAAAACGAAGTTGAGCAATCTCCATAGCTACTTATTTCCTACCGGATTAGTTGGTTTGCGTCAAATCATAGACTCTATGTAAGTACATACTTTCTCAAAAATTAATAATTTCTCATTTAAATTTGTATTTTTGGATTTCTCAAAAAATAATAATATAAGGTGTCACAATCCTTAAGCCAAGAATGAAATAAAGAGTCTCCGTTCTTTATATTACCTAATATCCTTTTAAGGATATAACATATAATCTTCCTTTCCTTTAGTTTTATGAATTAATTATGAAAAATATTACCTACTAAAATGTTTTCTTTTCAACTTTTAAAATTATTCAATGTGCAGGAAAGGAAAAATTCTATGAATGTTTATGTGGTTGAAATAGTGGTCACATAATTTCATTCCCGTACTTGTCTGTTTTTAAAGTTGGTAAATTTTAGAATGAAAGTATATTTGGATGAACTAGAGCCCAAAAAATAAAAATCAATTGAGTTAAAATTAAAAACTTAAATATTGGTTACTTGCGATTCAAGTAAAGTTCATTCTCTATTTTTGAAGACATTGGATTACACCAAGATTATTATGGAATCATCTCAAGGTTACTCTTTGTTGATTTTTAATTTCAGTTGATAGAAAAGTGATTATATGTTGATATAATGATAAAATTGTACTTAAAAATATAATTCAATTTCTGTAATTGAGTGTAATTACTAGTTACTACCCTAATAATTACATTTTCGTCCAACTATTATTTAGTCCTTATGATTAAAATAAGCGTATAATCAAAATATATTCATATATAAATCAACATGATTCACATGTAATAAGATTTAAACATGAATTGTTTTTATATCGCTTATTTTATACTTCTTCAAGTGTTATATTTTTTTTATATAAACTTAGTATAAATACACATAGCGAATAAATCAAACGTTGGAACTCATTTATTCTCACATTTTAAAAACAATAAAGATTCATACCAATATATTCAAAATAAATAAATAAATAAAGATAAATGTTTGATGTGTATGCTTTTAGTGATTTCTTTAAAAAATATCAAGTTGTTATTTTTCATTGCAAGATTTTATATTTCAATTAATTGGATAAGTATTCAAATTACTATTATGTGTCATTTAAAAACCAGAAATTAAAGGATTAAAAGAGCAAAAAGAAAAAAGATAAGATGAAATTTCTTGCTGTTTAGTGTTTCAATTATAGTTATACATTGATAATGAAATAAAATAAATCCCACAAATGAAATTACAATACTATTATGTGTCATTTAATTATATTAAAAAAATAAAATCCAAAGACACGTGATAAATTTATAATTTTTTAATTTTGTGTCACTGGAAAATATAAACCTTACAAGTTGGAGCATCATAGGAATCTCCCCTTTTCTAACTTATGTTTGGATTAGAAAAATGGGAGAGAAAAGAAAGTAAAGCAAGAGAATCAAAGATTACAAAATTTGGGTTAAATTATGCTATTACTCCCTATGCTTTACATAACTGATTAAATTTTTGTACTTTAATTTGATATTTTTTAGTCTTTGTATTTTTTAATATTTAAAATTTCGATCCTTACCAAACAAAAAATTATTAAATTCATTAAATTAAAATTTATGATTTTCAAAAAGGTAAACTATATTGTAGCTCAGTCTAAAATAATGTCGCTCTTATTTTAGTCACTCCAATTTTTTTTATCAATTTAATAACTCTAATTAAAATAATTATTCGAATTGATCGCTACTGTTAAAAATTTCATGAATCCTCTAACGAATTACTAATATAAATTTTTTTTTTTTTTACTTTTTTAACTAAAACCAAGGAAATCTTAAACTACTTACTCCTTGGGATTGTTGGCATGGAGCAAAACTATAATAAATAAATATTATATAAACTTGTAAAGGAATATTTTTTTTTAAAATGTGCAAATAAGGATTATAACATAACAACACTATAGCATCACACGAAAATTATATTTTCATCCTTTTAAGTTAACATTTTTGAGTTTGGTTAAAATATGTTACAAAATTACTGTACTTCTCATACATTTGTAGTTTAATGCCTTTATTTTTATTTTTAAAAAATTATTCTCTATATTTTAAATTTCAAAATTCAAGTCTAATTGTTAACTCTAGTTATATTTTTATATTAAATTCATTATTTTGACATTTTGAAATAAAAAAAATTATTCACTTGATAGCCATGAAACAAAAATTTGGACTTGTAACGAACCTAAATTTAACAAAAAAAAAAAAATTACCTGAGTTAACAATTGGACTTACATTTTTAAATTCAAAAAATAAAAGAATTAAATTTCTAAAAATAAAAATAAATTTTCTTATACAAACATAGGATTTCTTTAGATCACTTCAAATTGATACATTATTTGTGTAACTTTTGCGTTTTAACTCCAAGTTAGGTACAATGATGGGATGGGTCGGGTCAAACATTAGTGTAAAATTCTTGAAATAGAACAAATAGGAATTTTACATATTTAATTAGGAAGTATTTAGACCCAATAGGAGATTAGAGAATACTCCTTAGATAGGAAAGATTTTAAATAGACGTATTGACTTGATTGAAGGAATAGAGAATTTGTTGTGGCCAAAGTAAAATAAAGAGTTAGGAAATACATAATGGTAGTAGTAGACATGTTCATGGGTCAAACTACCCACCCAGGCCCAAAAACCACCCGAAATTTGAGAGGATTTGGGCAAAAATATTAAGCCCAAAAATGGGTTTGGGCAAAAAAATTAGACTTGTTTAAAATATGAGTCAGACTCAGGCTTAAACATTCAAAGTATCGATGCCTTTTGTGTAGGTATCGATACTTTACCCCTATTTTGAGTAAAAAACATTTTTTTTTTTTGTGAATTACAAGGAGAGGGTAAAGCCTAACAACAACGTGACTGACGTGATTCAAATCTAGGCCACACTTGGGGTAATAAACACCATTAGTCATCAGGTCAACACATGAGGTTCAATAAAAATAATTTTTAAATCATTTCCAAACGCAATCGATCAATCATCCATTAATTACCATTGATTTTTATAATAATAATTTTTGAGTTAAATATGTTAATACACTATGGGTAAATGTTTAAATTATGCAATGTCTAGCCAAAAACTGCTTTGACACCAAATGTAATAGTCTTATACCGAGTCCAAACGGTCGGACCGAGTATAAAGGTGTTATAATTTGTATATTCATTAAATTAGAAAAGGGGTTTTCTCTGTTGGGTTGAAAACGAGGGAAGGAGATATAATAATTTAGAGAAATAATGATTCATAAAGTTACAAAATTTAAATTTAATAGATTAATTTCGACAACCCAATTAAAGCTCTTTTATATATGTGGTTCGTGATCCTCTATAGTATAAATATAAAAAAATTATTATTGTATTATTTAATTATTTATTATTATAAATTGAATACTATAAAAACAACAAATTATTATAGTACTAACATAACAAATACAAATGGACGGTGGGGAATAAGATCCCGTAAAATGAAAAAAAAAAAAGATATCAAAAAAAACAAACAAAGAATTAAATTCCAAATATAAAAAGAGGGGAATAACTTAAAAGGCATATGTTACCTTTCTCACAATAGAAGAGTAATTGGGGGGATGGATAAAAACAACTTTTTTACTTCTAAGAGTAATTTATTCTATTCCTTGCTTGATATTTAATTTATTCTATTCCTTGCTTGATATTTAAATATTTATTCTATTCCTTACTTCAAAGTCAAGCAATTAGGACATACTTTATAATGTTTTAAATAAGGATCATTGGTAATATGTTAGTTTACAAGTCAAGGAGACGAGCATGAATTACTTGAGACAAGCAGCTGCAACAGGAAATATTGATGCCTTTTATGCTTTAATTCAAAACGATCCCCACATGTTGGAGCGCATTGACCACATTCCTTTCATTCATACTCCACTTCACATAGCAGCCAATGAAGGCCAAATTAAGATGGCAATGGAGATGATGAACTTGAAGCCTTCGTTTGCTAGGAAGCTAAGCCAAGATGGGTTTAGCCCCATGCACTTGGCCTTCAAAAACGGCCACTCCAAGCTACTGCTTCGACTCTTGAAGACCGATAAAGATCTGGTTCGCGTCAAAGGAAGGGAAGGGATGACTCCTTTCCATTGTGCAGCCACAATGGGGAACTCTAATCTTTTATTCCACTTCCTCGAAGCGTGCCCTGAATGCATTGAAGATGTGACGGTTCGAGACGAGACTGCGTTACATCTTGCTTTGAAAAACGATCACATCGAAGCTTTTAATCTCTTAACCGGATGGCTTCAAAGTAGCCGACGTAGAGGAGCCAATGAATTGGAAAACAAGGTTATCAATTGGAGAGATGATGATGGCAACACTGTGTTACACATTGCAGCTATAAAGGAACAACACCAGGTATACTAATTTCCTTTTATATGTATTAATTATCTAATAGTGTGATAATTTATTAATTACGCAGGCACTAAAAATGTTGTTATATGTCGGGAAATACTTGGACGTAACAGCCAAGAACTCGGATGGTTTAACATGTCGAGAAATCATAGAAAAGGTGGAAAGAAGAGGTTTGAACATGAGTGACGCCGCCGCCACCAAGATTGAACACATTAAGAAAGGAGCTCATTGGCATAAAAGAAGATTAACAATGTTGATTCGTGCAAGAAACGGGTTGTCGGGGGACATGATCAACGCGACGTTGGTGGTTGCGACGCTAGTTATAACAGCAGTTTACCAATCATCTTTAAGCCCACCGAGAGGTGTTTGGCAAGGTGATAATAACAGTATCCCCACCACCAACTCAAATACCCTTCACAATATCTTAGACGACAATTACAATACATCCAGATTCAAACACCTGTTGGGTGAAGAAACAAGGAAAAGCGGTACAACAGTGATGAATCCCGACATGTATTATGGGTTTTGGTTTTATAATCTTATAGCATATGCCTTGCCGGTTCTTCTAACAGTTTTGCTCCTCTCCAATGTTCCTCGTTTACTCCTTATCCCGCTTTATCATCTAAGTGTCTCCTACTTTTACTCGATGACACTAATATCACCCTCGTCGTTTTGGGTAGACGTCAATTATATTCTTGCCAATATAATCGCTGCTATCCCCTTTGCCCTACTTTCCGAAGTCATCCAGTTATGGATGTCACCGAACTACAAGGAATTCAGACAATTACATAGACTTCTACGTAGTGGCAACCTTGTCGTGATCATCTCTATGTTCAACTATGTAATTGATTCCTTTTTTTAATGTTTTTTATAATAATTAATTTAACCTTTATTTATTTTCTCCTTTATACCCTTAATTTTTTGTATCACTTTGGTCTTAAATCTCAAATTTTACTTGACACTAATGTGACAACTCGTGTAATAATTCATGATAAAAAAAAATTATATGCATTGAATTTTCATTGAGTGATTTAGCAATTCATTAAAAAGATTAACTTTGAAACCTCAACCTTTGGTTTATTTATTTATTTATTTATTTTAAATATTTGTTTATTTATCCATACATATAAATAAATTTATTAGTGTGCAAAACTAATATTTTTTGTAAACTGAATTTATCATTAGTATAAAGGGACTAAATTTCTGAAAATAAAAGTAAAATGACTAAATTCTAAATGTATAAAGTGTATAGTGACTTAAAATAAATTTTAATCTTCAAATTTTTATTCTATAAATTAACACAAATAAATAATTACCTATAAAAAAAATACCGAAAATTATACTAATTTTCAGTAAAAAAGATAAATCCTAGGGATTTGTCCAAAATATAATTGTTAATATCATTACAATCAAAAAAAATACAGTATACTTTGCGATATAAGAGCATTTAATTTAAGAAAATTTATTCGTGAAGTATAATTAATAACATCTGAATTGTTATAATCCACAATAAATTGTACAAAACTTTTCAAAACAATTCTTAAAAAAAAAAAAAAACATGTTTGCAACATTAGTCGCACTAAATTTTTAAACTCACTGGATTACATCAAAATTATGATTTTAATTTTAAAATGATTTTCAAATTTCAAGACATTTTAATTGAGTTATATTAAAATCACATTAATTTAATTCTTTCGTCAACGTAATCATAAGCTTGAGCATTAAAAAATCTATTTAAATTTGAAATGAAACATATTTAAAATAATTGGATTAAATTATAAATATGTATGTTATACCTACCATGTGGACAACTCGGATACTTGGATACAATGTGCTAAAATGAATAGCTTTTCTAAATTTTATTGACATTATTTGTTTTATAACGCGTGATATTCATGTTATATACATGATAAGTATACACATGCTTACAATTTAATTCAAGTGTTTTAAATGTGCTTCATGTCAAATTTGGGTTGACCTTTTGATGCTCAAGCTAATAGCTATATTGATGGAAGGACTTGATTCATGATACATATTTAATACTTTTAGAATTCAATTAGAACAATTTAAAATATAAAATTAATTAAGTCTTTTATTCAAAATTTTTGGGTAAACTAAACGATTAGTAGACTTACTATTTAGTTATTTAAATTCAAAAAATTACAAAATGAGAATTAAATTATTTGAAAGATTTTATTTTGTAAATTTTTAAAGTAAAATAATTAAAATATGGTTTAATGACCATGGGTATAATAATTATTATTGTTTTTTACGTAAAAGGCGAATGTAGGCGCATGTGGTAGGTTGTCGTTTCGTGAAAGAAAACAAGTTGGTTTTCTTCATTGCTGCCGACATGACATTGGAGACATGAAGCCTTTACTATCCTTATCACAGTTTCGCATCCCTTTCGGCTTTTATCTTATTCACTGAGTGCCTTGTATGCTTAAATTTAAAACAACTGTTCATATGCAAATGTGACATAGAGTAATAAAAATATATACATCCAGTTAATAACAAACTACAATGATAATATATGTTTGAATAATTATAACGTGATAAATTAGTAATTGAAAATAATTATATACAGGTAATATGAGTGAATATGATGTGGACGCCTCTACCTTAATCCACCATACCAAAACTTTGTTATTATCTGTTGTTTCAACTTTTAAAATTATAGTGAAAATAAAAACTTTTTCTTTTCTGGTCTGTTAGGCAGATAATACAAACTAATAATAATAAAAATAAAAACTCTTGCAAGATATTCTGGCGCTGTCAACTGTCGATCACTTTTTCTGATAGTTAAATTAAAATATTGTTGGTGTGTATTACTCTGCCTGGACCCCACCAAGCAACCATCTACAATCCACCCTTCTTTTATAAATATCCCCTATTTTCTCAATCTCGATCAAAGTTAAATCAATTGATTTAATCTGATTAATCGATTTAATTCGATCGAAGATTAATTAAATAATTTTTAAAAGTTTGGTTATCGATTAATTTGATTTGAAATCGAGTAATTAATTAAATTTTATAATTAGATTCAGTCATATGAACATTATTTTGACATATTTTATATTTGTTTTTTCCGAAATATTTTGGTTCTGTTGTTTTTTCGAAAAAAATTTGATTCGATTACTAGTTCAGTTTGATTAACCGTTTGAACACTCTAATCGATGCCCTTTCCATCAAAATCAAATGTTATATGTAGCTAAACCATTAATAAGTTTGCATTTTAGTCATTCAACCTTAAAAAGTTTTAATATGATCATTGAACTATTCGAATGATTTCATTTAAGTCATTAAATTATTTAAAATTTTTTATCAAAGTTATTGGGTTGTTAAATATTTTTTAAATCCGATTAGCAAGCTCCATGTGATGATTCGACGATCAATATGGTAGATCAGTACCCATCAACAAGTAAAAAAAACATATCATAGATCCAAGTTGATCTAACATCTGACAGTCAATGTTAGATATCGAAGAAGAAAATTATTTGAGTTTTGATTCACAGATTCATGATGTTTAAAGCTATTTTATGAAAAAAATTTGAATTGTAAAAGAGAAAAATAATGAAAGCTTTAAATTGGTACAAATGATGAAAACAAAAAAATCATACAAGAACGATTTTAATAGCTTAACGACTTAAATAAAAACTTTTAAATCATTTTGTGACTATTTGTAACTTAATGTAAATATATTTGTAATTTAATAACTTTAAATATAGATTATTCAATATTATAAAATGTGATGAAAATAAAATTTTGAATTTACTTCAAAATTTTCCAAAGCGACAATGAACATAGTATTTCCGAACATAAAGGTAACTAGAAGTTGATTTATATCAACAAAAGCAATCGAAATTGACGTGACATGGTTAATTAATTCAATTAAAACCATTTGAAATCATAATCAAATTTTTGGTATTATTGGGAAAAATAAATACTTAGATTTTTAATATTCAATTTTAAGATTTATAATGTATATTTATATATTTGTGAATCTCTAATTTCATGTCTTATATGGTTTTTTTATCTGATGGACTAACATTACATAAGATTTGTAACGAGAAAATAAATTTGAAAGAAAAGTAGAATAAATTATTACACAAATTTGGATCTATAAGATTTTATGACCTAATACATACGACAAAAGATAAAAGTATTAAGAAAGTTTTTGTATTAAAAATTTAATTATATTTTGTCTCGTTTATTTAAAATAAATTAATTAATTTTTATATGTTAAATCATAATGAGTAAATCAATTATTTTTATTAAAAATTTTATCTATTTATATTATTATAAACTAGCATAACTAATGAAATTACCAAAGAGTCACATGTATGTACCTCATACTATTGAATAAAAATTAATTTTTAAGGATAAAAATTAATAATTTTTAACAAAAACACTAATTTGTTTTTTAATCTAACTTAAAGAAATTAATCAATTATCTCACTCTTAATACAAATACTTTCACAATATTTTTACCATACACTTTCCCTTAATTTAATAATCCATTCGATTGATTTACAAAAAAAAAAAAAAAAATCCATTCGATTGAAGTATATACATGGCATGGGTATTTCAATCATGGATTCATGGCATGATTATCGAATATTATTAATTTAATAACCGATTAATTCGAATTTAATTTTTTTAAAAAGTCGATAAACAGCTATTATATTGCAATTTTAATCTTTCAGTTTATCTTCCGTTTTAAGTCCGAATAGTTTCATGTTCTCTCACTGAGTCACGCATAATGGCGCATCTCTTTAGAGACCTTTCACTCGGCCACTCAAAGAGAGAGTCAACGCCCCCGCCACCGCCACTTCAAACTAAACCACCACCAATGCCGACCAACAAGCTTACCTCCACCGATCTCCAATCTCCACTCGGCCAACTCGCCTCTCAACTCACCGATTCCGACCTTCTACTCACCGCTTACGACGTCTTCCTCGCCGTATGCCGTACCTCCGCTTCCAAACCTCTCTCCACTTCCGCCTCTTCCATTTCCGATTCGCCGAGTCAGAACTCGCCTGGTCAAAACCACAACCACTCGCCTAGCTCCCCCGCGTTGCAACGCTCGCTTACGTCAGCAGCTACTAGTAAGATGAAAAAGGCTTTAGGATTGAAATCTCCTGGCTCGAAGAAGAGTCCCGGTTCTGCTCCAGGCTCGGGCCAGGGAAAGTCTAAGCGGGCTACAACTGTAGGGGAGCTTATGAGGATTCAAATGCGGGTACCTGAGAGCGTTGATGCGCGTGTTAGAAGAGCGCTTTTGAGAATTGGCGGTGGCCTGGTTAGCTTAATTTGAGATTTAGTTTACTTGAAATTTTGGTTGATCTGGAAATCTTGTTTTATTTTTAATTGCGATTTATTTGATCCAGATAATGCTGTGTGTGAGTAATTTAATTTGGATTATATTATAATATGAAAGTTGATGAGCTAGGATCCGATGATAACGATGTTGAAAAGTAGATTGCATTATAATTTAAGTTACAAGCTAATTTAATTCTAGAATTCCATCATGAGGAATGTAAATTCTTGAAAGTTATTGTAAAATCCATCCAGATTATCAAATTTAGTGTGATAGAATTTTGATGAAGTTCATGAATCGTATTTATGGTAATGTTACGGTGACTTTATTGATAATGGTCTACTCTGATTTTATATATCACAGGTTGGAAGGCGGATTGAATCAGTGGTTCTTCCATTGGAGCTACTGCAGCAGCTTAAGCAATCAGATTTTACTGATCGACAAGAATATGATGCATGGCAGAAAAGAAACCTCAGGGTTCTTGAGGCTGGGTTACTGTTGCATCCTCGTGTGCCACTCGATAAGTCGAATAATGCATCACAAAGGCTACGGCAAATCATTCATGCAGCTCTAGATAGGCCAATAGAAACTGGGAAGAACAATGAGTCAATGCAAGTTCTTCGCACTGCTGTAATGTCTCTTGCCTCTAGATCTGATGGGTCTCTCTCTGATTCATGCCACTGGGCTGATGGCGTTCCACTGAATCTTAGACTCTACGAAATGCTTCTTGAGACATGTTTTGATATTAATGACGAAACATCCATTGTCGAGGAAGTTGATGAGCTTATGGAACAGATAAAGAAGACGTGGGTGATCCTTGGGATTAATCAAATGCTGCATAATCTCTGCTTTGCATGGGCTCTGTTTCACCGTTTTGTTTCCACTGGGCAAGTCGAAATAGACTTGCTATATGCTGCTGATGGTCAGGTAGCAGAGGTAGCAAAAGATGCCAAGACAACCAGGGATCCAGAATACTCCAAGATATTAAGTTCTACATTGAGTTCAATATTGGGCTGGGCAGAGAAAAGACTCCTTGCATACCATGACACTTTCGATAGTGGAAATGTCTATACCATGCAGGGCATTGTTTCTTTAGGTGTATCAGCGGCCAAGATTTTGGTTGAAGATGTATCTACTGAGTATCGCAGAAAGAGGAAAGAAGTTGATGTAGCTCGAAATAGAATTGACACTTACATCAGGTCATCGTTACGCACTGCTTTTGCTCAGGCAAGTCTTTACTATCTGTTATTAGCCCCCTTACTCAGAATGATGGAAAATTGAGCACCTATGGCTCATGTCTAGTATCTGAATCTTCATTGCATATGTAGAAGATCCTAACATGTATGACACTTGGAATGCAACAAATATTATGATGTGTTTGTGTTCTCCCTCTTTTTTTCTCTATGAATGCAACAAATATTATGATGTGTTTGTGTTCTCCCTCTTTTTTTCTCTATCCCCCCAGTTCTCCGTTTTACTTGGTTTCATGTCTAAGCATATACATTGTTTTGTTGTTGTATAGAGAATGGAGAAGGCAGACTCAAGCAGGAGAGCTTCCAAAAACCAGCCAAATCCTCTTCCTGTCCTTGCAATCCTTGCTAAGGATGTTGGTGAGCTAGCAGTTCATGAGAAGCAGGTTTTCAGTCCAATACTGAAGGGTTGGCATCCTTTGGCAGCAGGTGTGGCTGTGGCCACCCTTCATTCTTGTTATGCTAATGAGATAAAACAGTTCATATCAGGCATCACAGAGTTAACCCCTGATGCTGTTCAAGTATTTAGAGCTGCAGATAAACTGGAGAAAGATCTTGTGCAGATTGCAGTCGAGGATGCAGTAGACAGTGATGATGGTGGGAAGGCAATAATCCGAGAGATGCCTCCTTATGAAGCTGAAACTGCAATTGCCAATCTTGTTAAAGGGTGGATCAAGACTAGATTAGACAGACTTAAGGAATGGGTTGACAGGAATTTGCAACAAGAGGTAGGCACTTGCTATTCTTGTCTTTTGGATGAAAATTTCATCTTTCAAATCTAAGTTCTACAACTACTTAGTTTTATATTGTGTAATTATATATTCATAATTCATTGTGAAAATATTTTTCGAGTCTCATTACTGGCAGTAATCATGTCATAATAGATTTCTCTCTTTATGGATAATTCTGTTAGGCTTGCATGGCTTGACTGCAAATGAGTAACACAGGAAACCAAAAAGGTGAAGTATATAAATCAGCTCTAATATAGTAACATGTCTTGTTAGTGGTTTGCTTTGCATAAGATTTAAAGAAGTTTCCTTTTTAATATTTATTAAAGAAATAGCACTGTGCTTTACAACCCTAACCTGCATAAGTTAGTAGGAGATGATTTCTCAATAGGTGCATTATTTCATTTATTTAGTTTCGAATTCTATGTTATTATATGAAGCACTTCACTACCTGTGTAGAGGTAGTTCATGATCCTTTTGAAAGTTGCTGGTTCATTCATGCAACTGACATGGTTATCCACTGAATTGGTATTTGTAGTTTTGTTAGAATGGGAAATTGTTATTGTTCTATTTGTTTCTGCTAACCAACATATTGCGTTATGTTAGGTCTGGAATCCACAAGCTAATCAAGAAGGATATGCACTCTCTGCTGTCGAAACTTTGAGAATCATTGATGAGACTTTAGATGCATTTTTCCAGCTTCCAATACCAGCACATCCTGCATTGCTACCTGATGTGATAGTTGGCCTTGACAAGTGTCTTCAATATTATGTGATCAAGGCAAAATCTGGAAGTGGTAATTGCTTGCAAATCTCATTAATGATCTTAATATGATGTTTAGGGGTTTGATAGTTTCTAACATTGCTGTCCGTTAAATCTGACATGCAGCTTCACGCAATACATATATCCCAACAATGCCTGCTTTGACCAGATGTGAGATTGGATCAAAGTTCCAAGGCGTGTGGAAGAAGAAAGAAAAGTCACAAAATACTCAGAAAAGAAATTCCCAGGTTGCAACTATGAATGAAGATAAGTCATTTGGGATGCCACAGCTGTGTGTTCGTATAAATACTCTGCACCACATCCGATCTGAGATGGATGTTTTAGAGAAGAGGATTGTAACCCACTTAAGGAACTGCGAGTCTGCTTATTTGGAAGATTTTTCGAATGGCTTGAGCAAGAGATTTGAGCTAACACCTGCTGCTTGTGTGGAAGGGGTTCAGCAACTGTCTGAGGCAGTAGCTTACAAAATTGTATTCCATGACCTAAGTCATGTTTTATGGGATGGTTTGTATGTAGGAGAGCCTTCATCTTCTAGGATCGACCCTTTATTACAAGAACTGGAGCAGAACTTACTGGTAATCTCAGAAACCGTGCATGAAAGAGTTCGTACAAGGATTATAACTGATATCATGAAAGCATCCTGTGATGGATTCTTGCTGGTTTTACTAGCTGGAGGCCCTTCTCGTGCTTTCTCTCGTCAGGATTCTCAAATTATAGAGGACGATTTCAAAGCCCTTAAAGATCTGTTTTGGGCCAATGGTGATGGTTTGCCTGCTGACCTCATAGATAAGTTTTCAGCTACAGTGAGAGATGTCCTTCCCCTGTTCAGAACCGATACAGAGAGCCTAATTGAGCGGTTCAAACGTGTGACCTTGGAGGCATATGGCTCCTCCGCAAGGTCTAGGCTTCCACTACCTCCAACATCAGGACAGTGGAATCCTACCGAACCAAACACGCTCCTGCGTGTGTTGTGTTACCGGAATGATGAGGCAGCTTCAAAGTTCCTTAAGAAGACTTACAATCTACCTAAGAAATTGTAATAACCTGGGTTTGGTGTATAGCAAACCAAGGCTGCATCCTATGGAAAATTTGAGCTTGCAATGTTCATGTGATTATATATATTTTGTGAGATGGCCTAGACAAGATGCTTAGCATGTCATTGCCAGTTGACTGCAAGGGCCAAAAGACGTGGAGTTAATCATGTATAGCATACAGCGGTAATATTCGGGTGAAATCCAACTGCTCTTTACTATAGTCCGAAGAGACTTTCAATGGCTTGCCTATGAGCATAGGTTGGTGGATACCATTCATTACTATGAAACATATAACTGTTTGAGATCTTGTTTTGTCTATTCTCTAGAGGGATTAGGAGAATTTGTTTGCCTTATGAGATTCTTTTGTTCATTATTTCATTAATCCGTCATTGCGTGTCGTTTTTTTTCTTTTTTATTGATGAACTGCTTTTAGCCACCGTCTTTTGCCATATATAATTATATTACCAGGTCTTGGTATGTACCATAATACAGGATTTTTTATTTATTGCAAAAGAATATACATATTTCTTATTTCTTGCTCTTGTTTGTATGTGAACTTAGCATGCCATTTTGCAGCTCTTCCAAGCTCATCCGCATTCAAATACGGATTCAACTGTATGGACAAAACTGCATTTGAACGATGATATTCATTTGGGTTTTTCTTTTTCTGCGAGTGAAAACAAAATGACTTTATAAGCAGGTTTGCCCCCGGCAATTTTTGTCACAAGTTGGTATTTTCCTCTTTGAGCACTCCACAGATCTCCCAAAGCCTTTTCACCGGAAGGTGAGGCTCAGGCAGATTGCAGCCATCCAGCCACACAAAGGCCAACCGGTTCCGCTGTTATAACTTGGCTGGTGGATTCGCTGAAGTTCAGACACAGGTTATATATTGTTGAGAGACTCGTTGGTCTTGGATAGCACATCCCAGAGAAGAGCTAATTTAACTCTGCTTCAATGAACCTGTTTTTCACAAGTGGCGTCATTGTTCCCAAGTTTTTCAACACTTTGGTCAAATAAGTTATCCACGATTTACCATATAATATTTTAGCAAAAGTCTTGTAGAAAGAATTACGAGTTTGTATAGATTTATCGTAAACATATAATTATTACATCAACATACTACTACGTGTTTCATTTACAATGCATAACAGTCAAATTTCTCACCATTCTTTTTAAAAAATTTTGAAATAATTGAAGACTATTCAATTAATATGAGTTGAGCTTGAAGCTCGAAATTTGAAGTTCGATATTTGGCATTAATTAATTAAATTTTTTTTTAAATTTAAATTTAATGTTAGATATAATTGAGCTATTTGAGTTTATTAAGTTGATTTATCAATTTTGTACTTAAGCTCGATTAAGTTTGTACATATTTAAGCTCAAACTCGAATTGATAATTAAACTTAAAGGTTAATAATATATATTAATAATAATAATGTAATTTAAAACTATAAAAATACTTAAAATGTATATTAAAAATGAAAATTTTGACAAAGTATGCGATTCGTTCGATCCAAGTAATTGATAGCACAAGCTGCTGATACCTCTTCGATATTTTTCCCTTCCCTCCAAATAAAATCTAAAAACCCACAAAAGCCCTTTGAAATCTCTCCTTTCTTTTTTCCCTTAAAAATCCTCTCGCCCAGCATTCGAACTCTTGCTTTGCTTCTCAAAAATGGCGTCGCGCTTTAGATCTATCTCAAACCCAACATTTTATATCCTCAAATCTACCATTAACAAGCCAACCCTTAAACCCAGTCTTACCTCTCCTCTCCTTCATGCTCGCTCTTCTTCTCCCACATTTTCAAGGCAAGCTCTGTAGTTTTTTATTTTCCTTTTTTCTCAAATTTGGGTTTCATTCAAACTCACCATTTTATTGTGCTACTAAGCTTTTTCAGGTCTGTTTCTCAATTGGGTTGTCTTCAATCTCTGCTGCCACTCCACTCAGCGGTGTCTTCAGCTCGGCTCACGTCGTGCCTAGGAACTGATTCAATGAGCTCGAGGTCGTTGTCTCAGAGTGCAAATCCAGGAGTTTGATAATCTCCAAAATGTTTGTACTTTTTTAAACTCCATAATTAATTGACAATGCCAACGTTGTTTTGTTTATGTTAGTCTTATCTCATAGCCATAATATTCATTTCCAGTCACTTATCAGTCTACAGCTATCCATTTGTGAGCACTTATATGTTCTTTGTTGGCCACCTTCAAAAAAAAACCTATAGCTCTTAATGTATAAGCTTTAGGTTTCTTGAACAAAATCCAAGAGAATACTGAACTACATAAAGGGTTATTCTGAATTAAGTAAGAAAACAATCAAGCATTGAAAAGCATGATTGATAGTTCTTCTTCTGTTAGTCAAACTTGAATTCTATTAAATTCAGCTACATTAATATGATTGGAAATGCAGACTCTAGCTATGTTGGCTTTCTGTGTATGCTATACCCCTACTAGGATCCTTATATAATACGACTATTATCATAATAAGTCCATGGCTCTCTATTTTGATTTAGATTCAGCTTCTGTAACATTTGGTTTTTCTTTTCTTTTCAACATGGCCCTTTTCTATCCTTATTGTCAATTGATTTTAATGGAACAGTGGGGTGCAAGACTCTGTAGTTTTCTCCTATTGAAATGAATAACTGAATGTACATTATGATTCGTGTATAGTTATGTACGTGTCAACGTACTTGGGCTCGTATAAATGGATAGCCGTGTTTGGTTGAAAGAGATCATCTGTAGTAAGGAATGTAAGGCCATTAGGATCATTCGAAATTGTTTGATATCTGCAGTTTAGTGGTCTGCATTTTCATGTAATGCAAAGATTATGCTTTTTGTCTTTTATTATCGAAGGCCAACATTCAATTAATTTTGCCAGTGCTATTTGTTCATTGTTTCATGGTATTCGATGGCAGCTGCTTAGCTCAATATTGACCATGCTTTGAAATACGTTAGTAGATACTGGTTTTTCTCCCCTACCAGAGTGATTGTCTTTAAAGAATTAATATTTTGGGTAAACTACACTAGTAGTCACCCAACTATTAGTAAATTTCTTTTCTGGTCACCCAATTATGAAAAGTTACAAAACGATTACCCAACTTTTAGTAAATATTTTTTTGGTCACCTAAGTATGAAAAGTTACAGAATGATTACTCAATTTTTCAATATTGTCTTTCTTGGTCACCAGCTGGCTGATCGTGGCATAAAAACAACTTTAACCCTCAATGCCTATACATTGTGTCACGAAGAATAGTAAAACTGAGAAAAAAAAAAAATTACACGATGTGTAAATGTTGAGAGTTAAATTTTTTTAAATCAAGACTAAATTGATATAATTTATAAATGTCGAGAGTTAAAACTGCTAATTGCTATTATGTCAATTTTAAAAAACTGTCATCATTAGTCCGCTGGTGACAAAATTGAATGAAAAGAAATTTACTAGTATAGTTTACCTTAATATTTTTAGTGTTTCATTGAAACATGTGTTTAGTTTGTTTCTTGTGGCACTTGCTAATGCTAATTTATAAAGGTTCTTCCTCCTCTCGACTTGAACAGAACTAGGTCTCAGTGTGCCTCGATAACGTATCAGAAGTCGAAGGAAGTGATGCATGATGGAAGAGGGTAGTTGTTTTTTCCTTCTTTTATGCGTGTCCTTTTCATATCATATTGAAATGAATTTTCAATGTCCTTGTGATTCTCCCAATTATAGAAAATTCCCTCCAGATTTCAAGCTTACTCCATGGATTCTATATGCGCTGCAACACTTTGAAGAATGAATTGCTTTGCCATTCGCTCGACTTGGGGCTTGGCTTAAAGTAATGGTGGATTGAACGAATTTATTGATATCAATCCCTTAACCAAGCCTTTTAGCATCATGTCCAAGTAGCTCATGCCCATTATATCATTCATGTTTCTTTTTTTACGTTTTATAGGAAAAGTGTTCTTCAATCCCGCTTCAAACGGTAAGTCCTAGACTCGGGTGAGAGTTAAGTATGTCTTCTAGAATGGCTTACTTTTTGAAAATTTCCATCCTACTTTCACATCCATGTCATGATCAATATAAGGTAAACACTTAGAGTAGGAGAAACTTATAGTTGAGTATAAAACTGGTAAAAGTACCATGAAGATTCTTGTATTAGGAGTCAGATTGTATATTTGCCCCATTTACTCAAAAAAAAAAAAAAAAATGGACAAATTAGTCATTGTACGTTACATCAAAGAGCAAACAAATTATTTCCGTTAAAAATTTCGTTCATTTATAACGTTAAAAATTGATGAGGCTGATGGAATAAGTAGATAGTTATACAAGCATGTTACATGTATTTTATGCTAATTTATAGGGATCAGTTTTTAATAGAAAAAAATGTTTGTTCTTTGATTTAGTGTACATGAATTAATGTGTCCATCTTTTTTTTTTAGTAGAGAAGACAAAACGTAGTCAGACACCTGGTACAGGAGCTTCCTCGGTTGTTTAATCGTAGAAAGGCATGTTATTTTGGGTCAGTATATATTTGTATTTGTAAAGAAAGGATTGATGATGCCCATGCCTCCACCCTTAAGTAACAAAACATGAGTATGTGGGGGCTGCCTTGTGCTTTTTTTGGGGGTTCATATTTTGTAATATCTGCATATAAACAACCATGTAGTTTGATGCATGTTCAAACTACTACCTTGATCGCAAATAGAAGAAATTTGGGTTTTGTTTGCTATTATCGTCTTCCGTAGCCAGGGCTCTAAGCTTTCAAGAAAATGATAATTTATGTTGCAAGGGAATCGAGATGACTGATTTTGATGGTGTTACAGATGTTGGGATTTGAATTGTTTGTTATCGATATTCTTTTATTTTACCGAGGAGAAAAGTTTAATATCTGCCCCAAACCCCCAAGCCATTGATTGATTAATACAGGGGGACAGCTTCTCTAGAAATGAACATGGAAGCCCACCATTATCTGACCCACAGTGAATCATGATATCTCACTTATCAAAGCTATAATACGATCATTATGTTTGAAGACAGTCCGTTGATGGTTAAACGTATAATTGAAGTTCTTTATTAAGATTTGAATTACATTCTTTCCTCCTCCTTTTTTTTAACCAAAAGCATAGATTTAAATCAAAGAGCAAAGTGATTTTTTATGTTAAAATTTAGATTAATTTTACTTTTGTATAGGATTGATTGTTTAACCATGAAATTTCTACCGAAAAATTAATTTACTCTTTTTTATAATAAAAAAACAAAAACCAATTCAATTTTTAATTTAAAAACTTTAAAAGCTGCATGTGTGAACAATAACGAGGGAATTGAGTGAGAGTATAGTTGCATTGCATGGATGATGGAAGAGAGAGTGAGAGGCACGTGATCACCACAATGTTTGCTTCTTTTTCACACTAAACTTATTAAATACATATTAACAACTCCTTTTTTTCTTTTTTTCTTTTTTTAGTATAACATCACTTCTATTCTATGGGGTCACATACTGTTACCACCCAATATATAAATAAATTGATTTCTCTCGGTTTTCAAAGTCAACAGTTAAAAATAATTAATCAAAATATTAATATTTTTCATAAATTGTGCATATTTTTATTAGTGTGGTAATAAATTTAATCCCTAAAAGTTTACACATTCCATCGATTTAGTTTTGATTTAATAAATTTAGCTTGCAACATTTATACATTCGGTCAACATTTACACGAATATATAAACATTAAAGACTAAATTTGTTATTGTACCAATCAAATTTTGTATAATTGACAGAAAACATTAACGTCTTGACTAATTATTTTTAATTGCTCGCTTTCAAATTTGACAAAGATTAAATTGAACTAATCTTTTTTAGAATGATCAATTTGCTCAAAATCGAATTGATGTGGACTATAGAAATGTTTTTACCCAATGTATTCACTAGAAAAGTATTGTTGAGGAAGACCCATTCTTTCAAGAGAAAGTCTTCGAAGTATTGTTGATCTGCAACTGATGAAACCCTTAATATGTATGGCACTGTGCTTGATCAAAGATTTATTTCCCGACCTTATGAAGAGCACGAGTGCTTAAAGCAATGAGTTCGATGGAGTAAATGCGTCTCATTAGGTGTTGAAAAAGATAAACCATGTGTGGTCTATGATCACCTACTAAGAAAATGTGAGTTTTTTCGCTTGGTAAGATCTAGGGTGCATAGGTGCATAGTTGCCTACATTTCCTTTGTAGGTGTCCAGTTACCATGCATGGTTCGTCTCTTTTGGCACTCAATGAGACATTTTCACTTTGTTAAATCCGTTACTTTAAGCATTTAATTTTTTTACAAAGTCAAGATATAAAATATCGTTTAAAGATAATATGCGTCATTTTTAAATAAATAATACTTGAAAGATCTTTGTCGAGGAAATGGATGTGAATGAAAAACAGGAGATGGATTGAAGTAGAAAGGCTGAAAATTACGTTAAAAAAAAAAAAAAGAAAAAAAAAGTGTAACCTAAAATCAACAAACTACAGTAACATTCTGTGTAATATTGAAAGTAAAAGAAGTTGTAATGGCGAAGTTTCGGACAGTCGTAATGATAACAAATTGAGTTAAATAATAATTTTCCATCACTTCAATAAACTAAAAATTGGTGCATTAAAAAACATCAACTTTTATTTATAGTTTATTAAAGTTTTGACCTCGTAAGATACCAAAACCTTTCCATTTCACCTCACGTCGGTGGGGGCCGGTGGATACTTCAAATTAACAACGATTCATGTGAATTGTGGAAATTCATGCAAAATAAATGAATTATAAGATGTTCATGAATCCACCACTCCATTTCATTCCATGTATATCAAATTCAACTTGAATAAAAGCTTTCAGACTTGCAATCCACTCTGCTTGGGCTTTATTTCCGTTTTAAATTTATTTATGACATTAATATTCCGAAAAAAATCGGTGTTATTTGGAATCTAGAAGTGTTTTTGGCTCTTTGGGTCGAGAGTTTATTAAGTTCATATTTTTTCTACCCTAAAATATAATGATCCGTTTAAAAAATAAATTTTAATATTTGTAATTCAATTTAATTAACTCAGTTTATCGTTTATAAACAACAAAATAAATTATATGAGCGGATCTGGTCCAACTCAAACCCAAACTCTGAGATTTCTTTTAGAATCAATCCTCAAAACCATACTATTTTTGCTTCAAGTCGGAGGGAAACATTTGTCTTGGATTGAAAGGGGTGACAAAGACGTGTATGTCTACAAACATGGATATTTTATATTTTATGGTTTCGATTGTATACATTGTTTTTGCGATCAACACACACTTGGATGGCCGGTAGTATATTACCAACACTGAAGGCTTAATTATGTCTTCCACAATATATATATATATGGATTCCCTCTTCACTAAAGTGTCCATAGTTCCGAGTTCTTAATTTCAGGTAATACAGTCGTTACCAACACAAGGAAAAGTTATCGTGATTTGTGACGGTTTATTTGAACGGTTAAAGAGTTGAGAGGGAAAATGTGTATTGCCCTTAAGATTTTAAAGAAACGCATGCTTAATGTGCAATGTTTTGTCTATATATTGATTTCAAATCACACGAGACTTCTAGTCTCTTGATGTCTTACAACGCCATTGTCACGTATAAGTTGTCATGTCAAAACCACGGATATATATGTAACGTTTGAGTGACAAATACCCAATTCATGTAAGGGTGGATTTTGATGGCTAGGCCTTTTGAGGTCTTGAACCCGTATGCGTCTTTAGCTAGCCACATCATCCTTCTTAGTCCAGTGTGCTAACTCGTGAGATCGGGGAGACACGACGCAGACTCGTAAGGTGTAGGTATGACAGTTCTGAGAAAAAACGCATCAAGTTTCTCGACTCAACAGGTGTTCTAATATTATTATTAATTAGTAAAAAAATCATAATCCAGGAATAAAGAAAAAAAATTGAAGGAGATTTTACTGATTTACCTGAATTAAGAAAATTGGGTTTCAAAGTTTCAAGAATTTGCCAAATTTGGCAAAGAAAAAACAACAACTAAGGAAGATTAAATAGTCTAAGAAAAAAAAATAGTTAGGAAAATTATAAACTGGAATTCACTAATGAACTCATTAGCTAAATTAGACTCTGGTTGGGAAAAAAAAAAAAAAATGAAAGAGCTCTCATTAAAGTTTCCCTACTCTAGCATGCTGGCACTAGATCAGCTGCCTGAAATCAGGACCCACAGGTTGGTGAATCAAGTAGTCATCACCGTTAGATACATCAAAAACCATGTTTTGATGATGGTGGTGGTGGTGATGATGATGATGATGCATGAATTGTTGCTGATGATGTTGTTGGGCTCTTACCATTTCCTTCTGTCGTCGAAGCTCGAGGACCTTACGGTGAGAATTTGAATGCTTAGTGAGCACAAATGTCGGGCTAGCAGCGGGTCGGTATTCGGGTACAAGACGACCCGATTTATACCTCACACCACAAGCGTTGCAAAGTGTTTTCGGACCCATGGGTCCAGTCCGCCACTGCGGCGTCTTATCCGTAGCACAATGCAGGCATTTCCGCCCGTCTGAGCTCGCTTCGCCGCCGTCTTTCTTCTTCGACGATGACGACGTCGTTTTGACGGGTTTTTTTCCCGGTTGGTTCGAGGGAAGTGGTTGAACAGGGACGATGATATCCGGTTCGGGGGATGAAACCGTTGGGCTGAGAACGAGGAGGCGTGACGCCCAATTGCACGGCGCTGCGCGAGAACGTTTGCTCCTTGCTTTGGCGGGAACCGTCATGTCTGGATGGAAAACATGGTTGTTGTCGCCTCCGCCGCCGTCGATGGCGTTTTCGATTTGGGTAGGGAGTTCAGGTCGGAACCCTCGTGGCTCCGATGATACGGTGGGTAGGGTTTTCATACCGGATATCAGTTGGAGCTTTTGCAGGTCCTCACTTGAAAATGATTCCTCAGCGAAATTCGACAGCCATTCCAGCTCAGCTAAATCGTCGTACTGTTTTCAACAAAGATGAACGACAGTTATAAACAATTTGAATTTTGAACTCTTTTTTGATAAAGAAACTCTTTAACCTTTGTTTGGTTGCTGGGAAAATTATTAAGAAACAAAAAAGGTCAAATTCTATCTGATTACTTTTTAACTTTTATTCGTGAAAATTGAAAAAAACTGTTTTCCATTAATTCTATCAAATCAAATCAAATAATTATAATTTTATAAATATGTAGCTTTTTCTTTCCAAAAAGATTCAATATATATCACATCAAGATTTTTTTAAACATTATTTAATAAAATTAACGAAATTTTTTAACAAAAATTAAGGAAAAACCAAATTATAAGAAAAACTAACTCCGCGAAAAAAAATTAGTATAAGGACTTCCTTTTAAGTTTTGACCACAAAAAATAACCTATCAATATCTCATCAATGCATGTATAGGAAAAAAATTTAATTACCGGCACACAAAGATCACCAGCGAACTGACCGTCGGTGAAACTCCTGCAACCAATAGCACCACCTAAATTCGGTTCTGGACCAGAAAACGACGACGAATTGCAACTCTCGACAGCCGTAACGGTTGACGAATCCGTAGAATGACCGGCAACGGAGGAGTTGAAATTAGCGACATCAGTAATAACGGCATCCTCGTTGGAGAAATCGAGCAAGTCCTCCACAATGAAATGGTCACCTCCGGCCGTCGGTTTTTCCGGCGTCAATTGAGAACAGTAAGCGGTTCCTTGAAAGAACTCTGGAGCTTCCATAATTTTTTTCCTATATATTTTTTTTCAGTTTTAAAAAATATATGAAATTTATTTTGAATGTAGTTCTTTTTTTTTCTTTTGGGGGGGGCGTTAAAGGAGAGACTATAGTGAGATGAAAAAAAAGTGTGAGGGAGTTGTGGTTTTTGAGAAAGAGAGAGAGTGAGAGAAAGAGAGGTTTTATTTGCGTTTGAAGGGGACAGGCCGACAGCTAAAATGGAGGATTTTGACTAGGGTGATAAAACTACAAGGATAATTTTGGCAATTTTAACTTTGGTTTTTATTTCCTTACTATAAAAACATTTGTTGTCTAATTTCTATTTTAGTCCCCCTTTTTCTTTTTCTTTTTGAATATACTAATGTGATTACATAGTAGTATCTGTTCATACTTTCTTAACCATTTGACAACGCACACATACTTTGTACACATAGGTGCTCGAACTCAAGACTCCTAGGATGAACATCTTTTTTTCCACTAGAATCACTTGTTAGGTTCTAATCCCCTTTTTCTTAAATGTGAGATTTGATTTCTCTGTCGTAATTTCATCATCTACTCTTATACTATTAGTAGTGGATCAAAATAGTAAAAAAAAAATTTACATCATCATTTTAACGCCAACACCTAACAATGTTATTAATTTTGATTCATTAATAACATATCTTTAAAAAAATATCAAATTGTGTTAAACATACGTAGAGAAATTAAATATCATTTTTTTTATAATAGAAGAATTAAAATCATAATTAGACCTAATTGAGTTATAATATACCGATGATTTATATTCATGCTTTCTATTTATTAGTGTTATAAGTTAATCGAACTCCAATTTAAGTTTTTTTAATAAAAAAATTATGATAAGATATTTATTTCTTAAAAATTTATATTTTTATAGTTCACAATTTTGTAAAATTCAATAAAAAATAATCCAGTTTTGATTAAACTAATTCAATAAAAAATAATCCAGTTTTGATTAAACTTTTTTTTTTGTGGAATTTTTTTATTTAACTTTTCTCTACCTCATCTATAATATTCTAATTACCAGATATAAATTGTTTTATATACTTACCTATGTGAAAGTAAAAAATATAAGGGAATTTAATATTTTTCATTATTATATAAAAGTTCACGATTATGGAAGCTTTTTCTTGTAAAAATAAATATTTTTTAAATAATTCTATTATAAATCTTGATTATATTTGAATTTTTTATTTAGAATTATCTATAAATTTTTTTTCAACTTTATAGCAGTTATTTTTAGATTTATTTTGCTGCAATGATTATAATTATTCAAATAAAATATTAACTGTGTCTATATTTATTTGTAAAAAAAAAAAAACCTCTTAATTGGGTTGTAGGAATATCTAGTAGGAAGTTACTTTAGTACCCTTTTTCTTTTGGGGTATTTTGTGCTTTTTTTTTTCTCTTTCATCTTGTAAGTCATTTCATGAGAAGATTAAGACAAAGCAAAATCTAAAAGTATCTTTGATTATATATATATATATATTTTCAATATCTTGATTATACTACTAAAAAAAAAAGAGTAAATATTAAAAAAATCAAAACATGGAAAATGGTGAGGATGAAGTCAAAGTTCTGTAGAGAATTTATTACCTATATTTTTATTGATATAATTTATTACACATTTGTTTATATCAAGTGCATTCAAGTGTAGTAGTTCTTTAACCAAATTTTCATTCCTACAAAATTATCTTAACGTTAAAATATATTGAAAATGGAAATATATTTTGATTTAAATTAGAATAAATTTAATAGATTCATATATGATTAGATTTGAATTTTAAATAATTTAAGAGAAAATTCATTCAAGATAAAGTTGTAATTTTCTTTTTAGGGTCGAATTTGAATTTTAAAATTTTGAATTAATTAAAAATGCATTTTTATTAACACAAAATTTTACAATTTTTAAGAGATTACATTACAAACATTTTTTTTATTATTTTTTGAAAGGGCGTAATTAGATTTTAATTTTTAAGATAGGCTGAAATACAATTTTCCCATTAAATTAACTTAAAACTTTGCAAATATCCAAGAAATTAAAAAGACAATTTTCAGTTTGAAAGCTCAAAGCCCTCACTTGCCTCTCTCTAACTTTGCCTCCTAACCATTTGTACGTTGTAATCAGACTCAAACGTTTGCGCTTAATGTTTTAAAATCTCAACTTTTACATGAAGCTTTATTTATTCATATAATTATTTTTAAAAGATAATATGTACTAATGCATTTTATTATTGTAATTGGATAACTAAAAAATAAAAATAATAATTTAGTTTATTTCCTTTCTGGCTCCAAATTTCAAAACATCAGTTACTATGGAATTGTTATTAAATGTATCTTGTTTTTTTTTTTTTTGTAGTTTACGAACATAAATATAATACAATTATAAATATATTTGAATATTTATAGAATAAAATTAAATCAATATAAACTAAAAATTACTAAAGACATAGATCATAGACGTAAAAGTAACAAGGGATGGCCCCTGATTAGTTTGATAAAAAATCTAAACCGCACGTGCACGTAAAGCAGATGGTGATGATCACCCAAGTGTATAACAATCATCATACAAAGTACCGCACATAATCATTTACTTCATTGCTTCGAGTCAAATTGACAAAACGGTAATTGAATCAATTAACAACGATTTTCTGCATTAGAAATTAATTAACAAATTATTAGGGTAGGGATTAATAGATAATATTAAAATACATCTTAATTAATTCAATCGTGTTCAAATTCAACCCTTAGGAACCGATCGAGCAGGTTTAATATTTAACAATTCTTTACTGGTCCGATTCCTTTCCTTTATTTTTTTTTCTGGGGATTTGCGCTTATAAATTTTAATTATTTTTTTTATTTTCTTTTCCGTCTGTGATATTTGCTATTTCCTTCTTTTTTCTTTTTTCTTTTTTTAATATACCATTAACAAGCTCGATAACTACAGCTCAACTCGATGAATTGGACGGCTAGGATTTTGTTATTAAGCAATATGCTAATTTTATATATAGTTACCCAAACACTTCACACCTTGCAAATGCATTGTTTAGAATCCTCTCGAAAGCTTTACAATAAACTTTCTTTCGAAAATACTCAGTGAAATTAATCGTTTGATTGTCAAACTTGCATTTACTTAGATAAATTTTTTAATTACTTGTCGATAATCTGGTGGGCCTTACACATAGATCACTTTATCCAATACGAGGAGCTTCGTGCATCTCACAACGTCACTCTACTTGAACATGTCGATACGAGCCACCCGCCTAACAATGTTCCAATTACGAAGTAACGTAGAGAGTAAAATGAGAGGCAAAAAGCCAAGTAACCCAAATCCATTACTCTCCACCTAACTAAAACACCACCATTATTGTCCGACCATTGTACGTCTCTAACCAAGTTGAGCAAACCATCTAGAGACATCACAACTTTACCTATTTAGTATTTGTAAATAATTTTACGATAATGTTGATAATTTATATGTAAGAAAATTATTCATATATTATTTAAAAATTACACATATAAATGATTTCTAACTTATTTCTAGCAACTTGAACTATCAAGCTATCCGAATTCACATGTCATATGCTTTACACGAGTAATTTGCAACCTTGATTAAACTTTTTTAATATATTTCGAAATTTATATTCAAACTCAATTATAAAACAATTAAATTTTAAATATAGAAATCAAACTGAATTTTAATTTAATCAAAATAAACAAAATAAATTTAAAATTTTATCTCAAATTTAGAGTTTAATTAGAAAAAAAATGTACCAAAAACATTCTGTTTTTAAAATTTACAATAATCTTACACCCGACTAAATTGCATTGCACCAGTTTGGACGCTAGCTAAGCGTCCACGTGGCAAGTAGAGAAGTGGAAGACTGACAGTAAAGTGGGCCCTGCTGAATGACACAATCCCTATGGGAGTTTTTTTTATTTTGGAGATAAATCTTAACATTGTATATTAATTTCCATTCAATAAAGGAATTTGATATATTAATTTTGATTTGATGTAATTATATAAATAAAATTTTGATTATGATTTTTAGTGTATACATAAAATATTAATCTTGATCAAACTATTCACATTTAATGAAATAGTTATATCAATATAAAATATAAATTTTATATAAATACACCAATTTTATGGCTTGAGAGGTAATAAATTTCATAGTGTGATCTCAAATCGGATTTTGTAGATTAAAAAATTAATATTGAAAGATGTAATTCGATTATGCTCGAATTTAATTGAGACTGAAAATGAATATCACTTACCAAAGAATCTTCGATTAAATATATATCTATTTTTTAACAATTTTTATTAATAATAATAACACAAAGAAATTTCTACTTATTTTTAATTTTATTATATCTTTTCTTTTGCAATTACCTTTTTTTTTTTTTGCTTGAATTAAAAAAAAAAGTCCGTAAAAGGGGGCACCGGGGCGTTGCTTGGCGAGGAGGACTTCATATACCGGACCTTTTTTTTTAATCACTCACTTTGAATTTTTTTTTTAAGGATAAATTACTCAAGGTCATTAATTGATTAGTATGTTTAAGTTTTGATCACTCAATCTCAAAAAATTACAAAATGATCATTGAACTGTTCAAAATTTTTCATTTAAATCACTTAATTATTCGAAAGTTTTTATTTAAGTCATTGAACTATTAAATATTTTTAAAAGTTCGGCTAGTGATCTCTAAGCGACAAGTTAATGAAAGATACGGTGGATTTGTACCCATCGACGAGTAGAAGAATATATTTTAGATCCAAGTTGATCTTACAATCAACGATGAAAATTGGAAAAGAAAGTTATTTAGATATTGGTTCATGGATTCATGACATAACAACAACAACAATAATTTTAATAGGTCGATGACTTAAATGAAAACTTTTAAATAGTTCAATGATTGTTTTATAGTTTTTTGAAACTGAGTGAGGACTAATAGCTTAGTGACCTTGAGGGTAATTTACCCTTTTTATTTATTTTGGAAATTATATTTTAAAATTGTGCAAAAGGGTGGTGCATGTGTAGGGTCCAAAATTTCACGTGATAGAGGACGGGGGTTGGTGGTGTCAGCCACCCATGTGATGACTTTGGTGAATATAATTCATATCATAAATACGACATGATTATACGTAAACCAACCTAACAATTTTAAGATTTGAATTAAAAATAAGATTGAAATTAACTGGTTTATAATGATTCCAACATGGCGTTCAATTTGTGGTTATACTCTTAAAGTATTAAATATTACAAAATAATACAGGAGACTGAAATGAATGTACGAAGGGTCAAATTGGCTTTTATTATGGGATGCTTTAGACCAAATGATAACACCAGCCGTAGTATACCATACACTAGAACATGAACGTTTTAGTAAATGATTTTACTATAACGTGGGAGCACGTGCCGGATGGGAACGTGGGTGGTTGAATACGCACGTGCTCAGAATCGTCCTTTAGAGACAACTCACGTGGGAACGGACGTTCTTCGCCTTATGCTTTGGGATATTATGATAGGTTGCCCGATGCTCACTCGCGTGTGTCTTAGGCCCATTTTACTTGTGTGTATCTAATTGTCGAATTATAGTTTCGGTGTCCCGATTATTTTTAAATTTATGATTTGATCCATGGTTGTCATTATCGTATTTTGATCATTCCATTCTTATGATGTCATCATTTAATCCAAATGATTAACCATTCTACTTAAAATGCTTACTTGTCTCTCTTCATTTCTTTTCCTTCCTTTAAAAACACTTATTCGTAAGGATTTCTTTTTTTCTTTTCAAGAAAACCCACGTTAACATTTTAACAATGTCAAGTGTTCAAACTAATTGATGGCATTGCAAAAGTGCAGCAATCGAGACCCATCAATTTAAAGTACGAGCAGGGGCGTAATTAAATTATAATCCTATAATTACCAAAGAGATTATAACAGGGTTATAGGTTTTTGAGGGGTTAAGGCCCTCACTCTCAAAAGTTGGTCCTTGAATATGGAAATTAAATCTCAAATGTAAATATAAAAAAAAAAAATGGTATCTCTTTAAGGGCTGAATATTAAAACTGAGCATGGACAGGCTTCAATCATAAGCCCATTCCTCTTTCTTTTGCTTCTTTTTTCTTTTAATGGCAAAAGGAGGGGAGGGCAACCAAGCAAGTGTTTATCCTTAGTGATTAAGTAAGAGAGATTGGATATGTAAGAAGGAATGGCATATTGTCGGGATTTTAAAAAGGTGTTCTCTCAGCCGACATATAGATATGTTTGCACCACTTCTTTTTATCACATTGTTTCTATAATCAATACGGCGGACAATCAACCCATGAGATCTCTCCATGCCTTTGGCCCAATAATTAGACGGGATGAGAAACATATTCATTTTGGGCCAATTATAGGTTTAAATTTTTTTTTTTTTTTTTGTTTCGGTTTGAATTTTATGGATCAACATCGAAATGTTTTAAAGAGGATCAAAGATGGATCATAAATTTTGAGGATAAAGTACAGTTTTACCATTATATTAAGGGATTAAAAATGATATTTACCATTTTTTTTTTTTGGGTGGGCAAGGCTATTGTATCTGTTACCTTGGATGAAGAAAAAAATATTTGAGAGTCTGATTTGATTTGCCTTTGTATTTGATCACAATACAATATGATTATTGGATATCAAACGTTTTTAAAAATATTGAAGTTGTAGTCTTATTATGTTAAAAATTTGGATTTAAACTCTAGATTTGGTTTAATTTACTCACTTTATTCTTATCATTAAATCCAAACTCCAAATTAATAGCACAATAAGATGTGACCACTAAGGTGATTACGTGAATTATTCTTTTTAGAAAAAAATGAGATATCCAAATTATCATATGTATCTTTTATTCAAAACTATTAAAAGTAATATAAAATATTATAACGACAAGATTAAAATTAAAAAAATATTTTTTCAGAACTTAAAATTTTAATTTATCATACTCAAACAAACCCTAAATTAACACGATGTATAAAATGTTGAAGGTTAACGTAGTTATAATGTCAAAATTAAAAGCTATCACCATTAGCCAACTCGTTACCAAAAAAGATAAAACAGAATAGTAGAATGACTATTTTGTAACTTTTCATAATTAAGTGACTAAAAAAGAAATTTAGTAATAATTAAGTGACTATTCTATAATTTTCATACTCAGGTGATAAAAATTACTAATAATTGTGTGGCTACTAATGTAGTTTACCCAAAAAATAAATTGAAAGGACATTTAAGCCTTTCCCATAGGACAGTTACAGTTCCTGGCCCATATTTTGTTGTACCTAGTTGCCCAAAGCACACCGATTAGTAAAAAGCCCACAGTTCATCACCCTACACAAACCATATATTTATTTAGGTACAATTACAAGTAGGGTAAACTACAAAAATAATCACTTTTATTTTTCTTATATTATATTTTAATCACGTATGTTTAAAATATTACGTTTTCATCATTTACGTTATCGTTTTGTTACGAAGTGGTCACTTTGTCGTTAAACTCCATTACCTCCCTAATGAGAAACCTACATGGCTGTTCAAATGGGTTTTAAATGCCAATTTTGATGTTCAATTAATATGAGAATAGTTTTTCGGTCAAAATGGAAAAGAAAACTAAAAGAAAAAAAAAAGAAATGAACTTTTTTTCTTTTTCAGTTCAAGTTGTAATTAATTTAAAATTTTCAATTAATTAAATTTATTTAATTAAAAACCTATTCTCGTCCTAGTTGAACATCCAAGTTGACATTTAAGCCCCATTTGGACTGCCACATAGGATTGTCGTTAAGGAGATAACGGAGCTTAACGCCAGAGTGACCACTTCGTAACAAAATGATAACGTAAGTGACTAAAACATAACATTTCAAATATAAGTGACTAAAATGTAATCCAAGGCAAACAAAGTGATTATTTTTGTAGTTTACCCTTACAAGTATATTCACAAATTACAAATACAAATAATATAGTTGATTGAGTTTTAACTTAATTGACATTGACATTGTTGACAGTGCAGGAGGACGGAAGTGCACTGAAACATATTATCCTTCTATTTGAAGGTTGAGGAAGAGCTATAAGTAGTTCTAAGTATATATGATAAAAGAATATAAGTTGAAAAAAGAGAATGGTAAAAGAATGAACTCCAAACTTTGATATAATCAACCCCTTTAAACGAAACTCTTCAAATTTACGTGATTTGTTATACAATTAGTGCATTAATGTATTGTAATTGTTAAACTAAGTTTTATTTGATAAAATATTTTGATATAACAAATTAAAATATTTTTGAATACAAGTTAAAATTGATAAATTTATTTATCAATTTTAAAAACTAAGAGGTAAAATTTAAACTCCTATCTTAAACTCTTAGAAAAATTTGAAACAATTTTCAAACCAAGTTAAAATGATTTTGAACATATCAAAATGCTTGCACTAAGTCAAAAATCATTTTAACACTTCAAAATGTTTTTCAAACAAGTCAAAATAGCTCTAGGCCAAAAAGTATCGATACTTTTTTGATAGGTATCGATAATTTCTAAAATATCGATACCCCTGGTAAAATCAAGATCAAAGTTGCATTCTGTTTTGACACCTCTGAAAAATATTGATACCAAATTATAAGTATCGATAATTTCTGAAAAACATCGATACCATGGTTCAAAAACGATACCAAAAGAGCATTCTATTTTTCACAAACCTAAAAGGTATCGATACCTTTTGAGAAGGTATTGATAATTTTGTTGAGGTATCGATTTTTAATGGTCCCAACGGTCATTGACTCTGCATTAAATGCAAAAAATATTGATACCCACTTGTTTGGTATCAATACACGAAGTTGCAGGTCTCTTTAATGCTCTGGTTTTTCATCCCCAACGGCTCTATTGTTGACTGCAACAACCACAACGGTTAGAAATCAATTAAAGGGCTTAAATACCATCTTTCAAGGACCTATAACAACTAAAAAAAAAAACAATTACAAGCAAATATCTTTAGTCAAACATCTCAAGAGCTTAAATTTTTACATCTTTCTTTCATACACTTGTGAGTCTTACTTTCATTTCTTTACTCAGGTGTATCTTCTTTGTATTGTGAGCTTAATTTGCAAACAATTTGATCTTGTTAGGATTGTCTCTTGTTTTCTAGTTTGTATTTTTTTGAGAGAGTTTGAGACTTAAGATTTAGGTATAAATCTTAAGTGATTGTAAGGTTAAACCTTGTTCTCAAATGTTCTACAAATTTAGTGGATTTGAGAAAATCCTTAGTGATGAAAAGTTAAGATGTTGGAGTAGACATTTGAGGCTGAATCACTCTAAATTTTTATGTCAAATTATTTCAATTCTCTCGACTTTCTTCCTACAATTTTAAAAAATCAATTCACTCTTCTCTTAGCAATTCTGATTAAATCCATCAAGTTAACAATAATTATTTTTATAATATAGCTTTCGGCTTTATGTTGCACATTGGGTGTCATGTGCGGGACATAATTGAACAAAACCCGGCCTTAATGAGATTTTTCATCTCATTAACAAAAGCAAAAATTAGTACAAAATCAACTCTTGTTTTAAAAGCAATTATTGTGATACAACCCAACCTAACTCATATGACTTCTTTTCATGAAATGACTATACACTTTATATCATGTTCAAACCAAATTAAATAATTTCATCACTTCAATTGAATATTTTAATTTTTTTTGTATGTAGGAAACTTTTGTCTTTATATTACATTCAAATAACATTCTAATTTTTAATTTATATCATGTTAAAGATTATAATAAATTTTAATAGTTTTAAAAGAATATTTGTTAATTTATTCATAATATGTTTTAACATGGTTCCCTAATCATATCATGTATATACACTATTCTAAAATTTTGGCTAAAAAATAAACATTTATGCTTATATTGCAATTTTTTGACACGTGGCGCTCTTATTTTTAATTTGAATCAATTATTTTTCTACTATTTACCATTTAAAATTTCAAGTTATTGCATGCCTTTTGTATAATTTTTATATATTAAACACAAAGTTGATTTTAAAAAAATTATATCTTTGTTTTGATTTTTCACTTAATTGAATTAATTTCTAAACTTATAATATTAAATTGCTGAATTTACAATATAGTTTAAAAAAGATACGATTTTTTTTTTTTTTTTTTTGCAAAATTAAACCATAACAATTTTTGTATTGTTTTAATATTGAATATTTTAAAGATTAAATAACATTAATATAACTCATTTTAAATTAATTAATTAATTTTAAAATATTTTATAATTAAATTGTTTTTAATTCATTAATTATTTAAAAAAAATTAATTTTATAAAGTAAATATACACGATTAACTCGAATAGTATTAATTTAGCAATATGTATATAACAATATATATATATATATATTTTTTTTTTAATTTTACTGACAATTTTAAGATGAATAACAAAATTCTCAATACGAAAACAGCAGCTACCAACATCCAACATTTTGTTTTAAAAATTGAAAATGGAGTAGTTGAAAAGGATTGGAAGAATCCAAGTGGGGTAATTAGATAAATGTTTTGCCACATTCCTGTGTGTGTAAAATAAACTCCTTTTTTAAGATTCTAAGCAAATGGGAATGACTTCAATTTCATCCTAATCCAAAATCCAGTGACTACTCGGATAAGATCACAAGATGCTTCCCTATCACTACACTTCTCTTACTCCTCCTTTTTTAAATGCACATTTGCTTATATATTAATTACAATACCATTTATAAAATAATAATTTTTTTTTTTTAATATAATCGATATGTTCATCAGATCGATTGTAAAAACATTGTTTGGAGCTCACTACCTAAACATTAAAAAGCATAAAATTAAATAATTTAATGACTCAAATGAAACTTTTTAAATTAATTATTTCGTAATTTTTTAAAATTAAATGATTAAAACTAAATTTACTAACATTAAAAATCATTCACCCATTGTTTTCTTTTTAAATATATCCAAAGCATGGAACAGAAAAAAGAGTAAGGCAAATAAAGATCATGGGATCTCGAGAGATCAAAAGGGAAAGCAATAATCCATATCGTTTGCCACGTTTACGAATCTCTTCGTTCGGGTGTCAGTCGCAGGGACCAAAGCTTTTTGCAGCCGCCAGCTCACTGTGCCACCAACCACGTGTACTCATATTCTTTGACCGCTGGTGGGTGGTTCATGTCACGTGATCTTTCTTACGTGTAGACGTACGAACTCCTATCAGAACGGGTTCTTTATTTGTACGGATCATGTGCTCGGGTTTTCTTTTGTCCGTTTGTGAGACCTGATTCGAACGTGGTGCCATCACAGCCGTTTATTTCCATAGATCGAGGAGGTTTTTGGATTCTAGTGCTCCTACGTGTACTTGCCGACTTAAGATCAGCCGTTTATTTTACTTTCATTAAAAATTTAAAAAAGTCTTAACGGGTTAATTGCAACTGAAGTCTCAGCTTATTAATCTGATTTCAATTAAGTCTTTAAATTTCAAAACATTCTAATTGATTCTTGGTAAGTATTTTATCAATAAATCATTCCATTAGTTTGATTATTAGGTTGAGAGCATATTTAATGTACGTATAGCAAATTATAAATATATGCACTTAATGTATGAATAAACTTTTTAACACAACAAATCTAAGGTTATCTATATGATAGATATATGCATACTTATAATTTTGATTAATGTTTCTTTAAATATGTTCCGTTTAGATTTGATTTGCATTCAATGCCTAAATTAAAACAGAATGACGAAATTGATATAATATTGACGCTTTGAAAAACTAAATTAAAACATTATGGAAGTTTATGAACTAATATAGAGCGGGGACAATATTTTGATGGCATTTGGTATGATTAATCCTTATTCAAAGATATCAAGGTACTTATTGTACACACAACCTGTTGTATAAAAAGCTCCAAAAACAGATTTAAGATGTTGCCATCTGTTTTTACGTAGTTACAAATTATATTTGATTTTTATATATATATTTTCTGAAAACTCAATTTATAATTTTTTAAAATAATATAACTTTTTACTTTTTAATCGATTCATTAAAACAAGTGGTTAAAATGGCATTAAATAAGTTAAAGCCACCCTAAGCCCAGTAATTTAGTGCTCTCTGACAGACTGGAAAAATATCTACCACCCAATGCGGCGTACACTAGTGTTAATTCACTTTTATCACGCTAAACTACGCAGGGGGAGTTAACGACGTGTCACTGCCGCTATGTTTGTCGGGTTCTTAACTGCCAAGTAGTTGGTTAAATTAATGACACGTGGCTGCAACGCACGATCCCGAATCACCAGCCCATTTGATCGTGGCTGCCACTCTCTGCTCCCCGTCCACGTGGCATTAACACTGTTCTTGATCCATTAAAACCGCTAATATTTCGTGTTATTATTTTGAAATCGCAATATTGCCCTTCCAAGTTACTGGTAATTCCGTTTTAGTACAATTCATGGTGAAAATAATAGTTTTGAGTTTCTAGGATTGTTAAATTTAAAACGGGTTAATTCTAATATACATCCTCAGTTTATTTTTTAGATTTTAAATTTTAAAAATATTCCAATCCGATCCTCGAAATATTTTTATATCAATCAGATTATTCCATTATCTTAACGATAACTTAGTTGTTATGTGCAAGCTCATATCTAACATAGAGCATAGTTGAAGCACATGGATCAAACTATGAACGTGTATGAGGTTCTTGTATGGATGACTTTGAAATGATGTTTTAAAAATCATATAGTGTTAATAAATTTTTAGGAAGATTTTTTTTTCAGAATAAGTGATAATGGACTTATCCCTCAAGTATTAAAACTAAGATCGAGTTTTAAAGTCATAGTCATTTGAAAAGCTTCACTTGAGCATCATTTCAACCAACAAAAAGAAGAAAAAAAAAAAACCTATTTGATCATGCTCTGTATATGTTGAGGAAGCTAACATAACGACCCGATTGGTTTGGTAGTGAAGCCTTCCAAGATTAAGTTAGAATGTTCCCAAATATTGGGATTAGATTGAAGTTTATGTTATAGTCTAAGGATTTGTGGTGGAATTCTTCCATAAAAAAACTTCCCTAAACTACCGTTAAAGATCACCTAAACTCGCGATATATTATTTCGTTTGTTCCGCGATAAGCGACAACTCCTCTTTAAAAAAATCCCAAAAGCGGGTCCCACAAGCCAAAAACCAGTTTTTTCAATTCACTAGACGGGTAAATAATAAAGCGACATGACCGAGACGTTGTATTTATCACAGCCAATGACAAAGAGATAAGAACAAAGCTCTAATTCCATGGGACCCCCAGTGATGCCAACAGTAAAAAGGCTATACCTAATGACTCAAAAATCAACGGCTAACAGAAGCCCGTGAGAATTGTCCCACTGTCACATCTACCGTCAGTTTTTTTTTTCCTTCTTTTTTATAAGGAAAGTGTAGGCGGAAGAGTAACTCGAAGAACTACGGGTTAAAAATGCAGTTTATAATGGGAGAGAACCGATCGTTCATTTTAGGAACCAAAGAACGATGTACAAAAATGATGATCGGAGAACCAACACGACCAAATCCCACCGTCAAAATCCCTGCGTGGGACCCACTCAACGATCAGACGTCTAATTATTCTTCCGTTAATTACAACTGCAATGCGCCGTCCAGTCCTTGTCCCGTCGATTACCTCTCGTCGCTCCACCGTTACCTTCCGTCAAACGATTTCGAATCGTCCGACTCACTGAGTGAGGATTCGGATTTGCCTGTTGACGCGTTCTCGTGTGACCATTTCCGTATGTATGAGTTCAAAGTGAGGAGGTGTGCTCGTGGCAGGTCACATGACTGGACTGAGTGTCCGTACGCCCACCCCGGTGAGAAAGCCCGGAGGAGAGACCCGAGGAAGTTTCATTATTCGGGTACAGCTTGCCCTGATTTCCGTAAAGGAATCTGCAAAAAAGGCGATTCGTGTGAGTTTGCTCATGGTGTTTTCGAGTGTTGGCTCCACCCAGCACGGTACCGGACTCAGCCGTGTAAGGATGGTACCAGTTGTAAAAGGAGGGTCTGTTTTTTCGCTCACACACCAGAACAGCTCCGGTTGTTACCACAACAGAGTCCGAGAGGAAACGGGTCGAGTTCGGGCGATTTGGATTACGTTGGGTCCCCGATACGTCACCGTGTAGACTTAGTTTCTTCACCGACTTCCATTTTGGCTTCACCTCCGTTATCCCCACCTTCCGATTCACCACCTTTATCTCCAAGCGGCTCGTTTTACTCAGTGAGTGAACTCGCTGCTTCCATGCGTAGCATGCAGCTCGGTAAGTCCAAAATGAGCGGCGCCAGCGCTTGTTCTTGGGGTATGCAAATGGGATCGGGTTACGGTTCCCCTCGGGGATCCACTCTTCGACCTGGGTTTTGCAGGTCTCCTTCAACCGCGACCCGTTCTGGGTTAGGCCAGTTCGATCTCTGGGAATGCAACAACGGTTTCGGAGAAGAACCAGCAATGGAAAGGGTTGAATCCGGTAGAGATTTAAGGGCCAGAATGTACGCGAAGCTGAGTAAAGAAAATTCCCTCGACGGACTCGATCAAACCGAATCGGATCCGGATCTCGATTGGGTCTCCGAGTTAGTGAAGTGAACTCGATTCTGGCAACTCACTCAACTCAGCTTTCTGTTATGATTTATTTCGGAAATTCTTTTTATATATTAAAAAAACAAATCGGTGGCTATAATCTGACCTTTTGTGAATATTAATGGGTTTTTTGTTTTATAATCTGATTTTCGATCATCATTTGCACTGTGTAAATAGACGACGGTGGGAAAGAGAGATGGGGGAGAAAAGTCTCTATTTTGTGGTGCGACTGCGTCTTCGTTGTTAAAATGTTCTTTCCGAGAAAACCAAAAATGAAAAAAAAATTGCAGACTTTTGTAAAGAGAAGGAAGTATTTCTAATTATCGGCGCTGCCGAAAGATGGTAATTTGTTTCTTCATTTTGTTCTTGGGATTATCTCTGTAATTTCTTTTGTTATGGTTAATCAATGTAATATATGTTATTTTTCTTTCATTTTGGGTTTTCTTTCGATTTACTTTCTGCTCGACGGGAATAAATAAAATGCTTTTTCTTTCTCGGGAAACACACAGAAATTTGGGTTATTGCTTGAATGATAAAAAAAAAAAGGGAAGAAAGGTTGTGCTGATGAGGTTTCAAAAATATGGAAGATATGGTGATTCATCATCGAGTGACGTGGCAAATCCTCTCTTTAACGTGGGTAAATGTTTACCTAGCTAATGCCTGTCTGTCATTGGAATTAAGAGTTGGATGCGTGTCAAGAAGAAGAAGAAGACGTGTGTGGAATGACATTAATATATAGCTTCGATGCACTACACAATATTAGGGAGTTTTAAATTTATTTATTGTGGTTTTGGAGGAATCAAGTCTTTTCCACCAATTCTTTCCTTTATATTCGTTTTTCATTTTGGTTTTGAAGTTGAACTAATTTCAACCCATACAAAATCCCAAATGCCTAGGCCTATCGAATATGTTTGTGTATATTTTGAGTTTGTAAGAGTGAAGACGAGAGTGTTTAGCTCAGATTATTTTAGCGTTATAGTCGAATTGGTTGCATGCATGATAGCATTCAAAGCACATCCTCTTCTAACCGTTCTTTCTTCTTGCAAAATTTTCCTCCTTGTTTCGTTATTAGATAAATAGAGGTGTTGATTAAACCCTAAGAAATACGCAAATCAGTAAAACATCCTTAACGATAATGATTTTCACGACTCAAACAACGATTATTTCAATTTCCTAAATCTCTAGTCGTTCAATAAACATGTATGTGAGACAAATAAACGTGCATACAATTTTAAGAATTTTAACTTAGGTCAAGACAGTTGGAAAAATCTTAGACTAAAAAGACGAGTCATTTCGCTTTCATATTCAATTGGGAGTGGGGAAGATCTTATCTTTGGGTTTGGTTGGATTCTGATGTAATTCCAATCTGATTGGTTAGTAAATCAATCAGCTTTTATTTTATTGATATGAACCGCCACCTCTGCATAATTTAATAAGAATTTTCATCAGGCGTGTTTGTTATCTAGTAGTGATCATGATTCCATTTTTTGACATTGTGAACTGATCTCATTTATTTAATAATATTACTGAATAAACAATCATAATATTTTGTTAATAACGGTTAGTCTCCTTTCACCTGTTACAAATAAGATTAAATTTTAAGTTTTTAAGTGTTGTGAAAAAAGTATTGAATGAGTTTTCTGCTTTTTTTTTTTTTTTTTTTATGTTAGTACTTAAATCATCAATTTTTTTTATTTTATTTCAGAAATTATCGACCTCGTGGCACGTGTCATGTTTTTACTACTAAAATTTTTTGTTAAGATAATTTTGATTGAAAAACATGTAATAATGCCAATGAAATGTTGATAAAAAATATGTAAAATTGAGGCATTAAAATACTATATTCATTTTAATATTAATTATTTCAAAATTATATTATCATTTATGATTGTACTTATATACATATTTATAAACTCTATAAAAATATTTAGAAAAATGATAGTTTTATTTATTAAAAAAATAGTTCTGGAAAGCTGATATATAAAATAGACAACGCCCAATTTGTCCGAGCATACTTTTTATCCAATATTGGAGCCCTCGTAGGGGACAATGAACCTAGTCGGTGCCTTGGGGCTTGGGGGGACCTCAACTTCCTGTCATTTTCTAGGCACCTTTCAAATTCCTTTTTTGTTTCCACACATACTTAATTTTACGATATATTCTATTTAATTAACAATTTTGTAGAAAATAAATAAAATTTTTATTTTATAATAACATTATCACATTGAGATAGTGACGTACCATCCCATTATACGACATGGGGATTGTGTTTGGATAAAAATTGGCCCTCATTCTCTATGTTCACAGCTTTCCCTCCTTTCTATTTATATTATTTACTTTCATCATTTTTAGATATTATCTAATTCTTTTCCATTCAAAAATATGGCACAATCACTTGAATTCTTATTAAAATTATGAAAAAAGTAAGTTTTTAAAATAAATTTATATTTTTATTAAATAGAAATAATAAAGCATAAAAGAAAATTTCTGATTTTAATTTCTTCATTATAATTAAATTTAAAATTTAATCTTTATACCTTAATTTAATTATACTGTTAACTACTACGACTAAAATTTTCTTTACGATTTATTATAATATAAATTAAACAATTAAAATATTCAAGAGATCTTTATATCATACAGGGCATGGATTGGATCATTTCTTTTATTACTAAATGGATCAATTTAATTTTTGAAGTGTCAAAAAAGAGACAAATAAACTCAATTCCAAACAAAGGATTTCGTTTATAAAATTATAAAAAATTTAAAAACATTAACTAGTAAATGATATTTTTAATAATACAGAGATTTTAGTAAAAAAGAACAATAGAAACAAGTTTGAAGTAGATTGATTTGAGATGAATGGAGCGAACAGTTGAAGAAATCCGGGAAATGAAGTGTATTTTAAGAAACGTGGAACCTTATCTACAAGAAGTCCACAAAGTTGTTTGGGGTATAGCAAAATCAAAGTAAGCATCAAAGGGACAAGTAGTCCTCAAAGGGGACCCAACTCCTTTTCACCACACATACAAACAAATGCTCCTTTGTTCTATCTTCCCCACTTTCTTCATTTCTCCATTCCATACATCTATCTTTGTTTAAACTCATTAATGTAATATTTACTTTTTTACTTTAATAGTTTTTGGCATCATCATAAATTAAGTTATTAACATTTATTTTTTTTTTTGTCAATTTGATCTTTATTTTTATTTTGAGTTAAATTTGATCATTAATTTTTTTTTAAAAATGTCAAATTTCACCATCAATCTTTCGAAAAGAATCGAATTATTGTTTTTTAATTGAAATTCAAGCTAAAAATGTTAATTTTTTAAATGTGATAGCTTACATGACAATTACGTATACTTCATACAATTAACTCATAATAATCTAAAATAAATAGCCAAGGTCTTGATCGATTTAATCGGCCAATATTAAGCTGATTTGATTAGATCAATTAAAATTTAAATTAATTAGTAAGTCAATAGTTATTATAGAGTTACTAGATTAAATCGATTTTGGTGAAAGTACTATCAAGAGAATGGTTGGCTCATGGGATCAAGAACTATGTTGGGCAATAACTCATCTTAAGGGCAAATCCTTTATCTCATATATTTTTAAGTTAGCTTGGAATGCTTACGTGCATTCTATCTGATGTGAAAGAAATGATAGATTATTTGGTAAACCTTCAACTTCTGTGGATCATCTATTGGCAAGAATTCGAGAAGTGGTCTAATGTCGTCTTACTGGAAGGCTTATAAATTCTTTGGATCCTTATAATAAGTAACTTTGCTTGAATTGGAATTTGCTGAATTAATTTTTGTTTTTGTTTTTCTTTGATTCTTTGGTTTGTTGTACAGAACACTATTGTTCTTTGTTCTTTGTAGCAGGTTTGCTACTTATTGGATAAAATACAAATACTTATCCCAAAAAAAGAAGAAGAGAAAAATGTTCCTTATGTTAAAATTTTCATTAATTTTTACTATTAAAAACTGACGTGACTTATGAAATAACAAGATAATCACATACAATAACTAGTTTTTAACAGTAAAAATGGATGAAATTATTAATAAAAGGATCAGTTTGCTCATTGATCTAACGTACAAGGATTAATTTACTTATTTTTTGAATAAAAGAACAAAATATAATTTAATTCTTAATATAAAAACTTTAATGGTATTTTTACTATAGATTTTCGATTTTTTAAGAGAAGGAAAGAAAGGGATAACCCATTTGGATGCTTAATTTGGGCCAGCAATGAACAAGACGAAGGCCGAATGGAAAATGGGTACTTCTCTTGGGTTTTGAATCAATTTATTTGCATTTTTCGTACTTGTTTTCAGCCCAGATTTACATTTTGAATACCAGAATTCAGTTTAGATTTTCTATTTTAATAATAAAAAGGAATCATCGTCGAGTACCGAATTCAGTTTTTCAGCGAATGATCATCTCAAATTTTTCACCAATGAGCAACCAGAAAACGGGAAAACAAAGGGAAGTTAAAGCCATTATTGTTCGACATTTTTCATTATATTAGAAGCCTTTGAACTTAACTGCTGAATAAATAATCTATAAGATCCGCGTCATCCTGCTGATTCGATCTTACATTTTCTTCCACAACTGTTTATTTTTAAAAAGATAGATCCGATATGGATTTCATGAAGGCACTCGATCAAACTGTTCGCGAAATGTAAGCCCTAAAACTCACCTGTTTCCAAAATTTTTGAATCAGAATTTGGTTGATTACTGTTTTATCTTCAATGATCACTTGATTTATTCATTTAATTTTCAGAAAGAGAGAGGTGAATCTGAAAGTATTAAAGGTTCCAGAGATCGAACAGAAGGTGAGACTAAATTGCAATTTGAATATTTTTTTTTCTTGAATTCTTATTTACTTGTTATTAGATTCGTTGAATTTGGTGTACAAGGTAGAGTTCTCTATAGATTTTGCAGAATTTGAGATTGAACCAGAAATGTTCGTAAGAAAATTAAAATGTGTTTAGCTATAGAAACATATTCATCTACGAATATAAAGTTTATGAGATGATCGAAAGCTCATGTTGAAGCTGCATATTGCTTGCTAGCATACGTGATTTTGAACGTGCTCAGAGATATCATACTTACGTAAATCTTTACTTGATATCTTGGATCTTTCAATTCAGTTGCGATCAAATTAGTGTTGCAAAATAAATCTGCCAACTTTGCTTAAATTATGGACATGGTTATTGTACGATGTCGCAGGAGATCCAAAATTACTTATGATTTTACTTCTGCTATTGCTTGCAGTATAGTTATGATAAAAATGTGTTACAATATGTGTTTATTGTAATAAGGTAGGCTATACATTTCAACTTCATGTAAAGTTTCGTAAGATAATTATGAGGTGTAGAGCGGTGGTTGCTCAACTCATCTTTTAATCATGTGTGCGGCGGATATCTCCACTCATAAGAATGGAGTACATTTAATGGCTAACCATTTAACACTTCAAAGAGCACCCGCTACGATGAGATTAGTCACTCATGTTGGCTATGGATATCCAGCTTATGGCAAAAAAAAAGTTTTTTGTGAGATTAATCTGGTTACATAATTTTCATGGAAAATGTATATGTAGGTACTGGATGCGACAGATAATGAACCATGGGGTCCTCATGGCGCTGCATTGGCGGAAATAGCGCAGGCCACAAAGAAATTGTAGTTATCAACTTTTGCAAATATTTCCCTTTCATTCTGTTTTGTCTCTTGCTGTATTGCTAGTTGAATAGGCTATCATATCTTTCAGCTCTGATTGTCAAATGGTTATGAATGTTCTTTGGTCAAGACTTGGTGAGACTGGAAAAGATTGGCGTTACGTCTACAAGGTATGCTTATCGTTACACGATATAATTATAAATTTAATATGTATTTCCAAAGCTTATGCACCTTTTTTTTTTCATGCATTCAACAACTAATACTACTACCAGGCATTATCTGTTATTGAGTATTTGATTTCTAATGGATCTGAGCGTGCAGTCGATGACATAATAGGACGTACTTTCCGGATCGCTGTAAGGCCTGAACCCTCATATTTTCTGAGACTTGCCATCGCATGCTTTTATGGGAGTAAAATTGAATATTTCCTACTTGTTTTGCATTTCAGTCCCTCATGAGTTTTGAGTATGTTGAGCCAAGTGGGAAAGATATGGGAATCAATGTCCGGAAGAAAGCAGAAACTATAGTGGGTCTCTTGCATAATAAAGAAAAAATACAAGAAGCTAGAAATAAAGCTGCTGCCAACCGTGACAAGTAAGTTTATTTTCAGGAAGTGAAATGGCTAGAACACTGAAACATCCCCTAAACTATTTCTCTTTTCTTAAATAAACCCTTCTTTGATTTATATTAAGGGTTTGCTTAGGTGTAAATTAAAGGTTAGGGGCTTATTTGGGTAAACTCAAAAGGATAAGGGCTTATTCGGGTTATTAAAAGTATAGGGGCCCGCTTATCTAGATAAAACTGTAAAGTGCAATATTATATGAAATTGTATGCTTACTTGTAGGTTTCTATTGATTACACTGTGCATCTATTATTGTTTCTAGGTACATTGGCTTGTCATCTACTGGTGTAACTTTTAAGTCTAGTGCATCCTCATTTAGTGGTGGAGACTACCAAGGTGGGGGGGATAGGTGCGGAGGCTTAAGTGGTAGAAAAGAAAGTGACAGCTATAAGCCGAGGGATAGATATGGAGAACAAAAGTTTGATAAAGATACCTACGTGAAGCCACGCCGAGGGAGCACTGCAAGTGAGAGCCAAGCAAATTCCACAACGGAGTCTAGACGTCATGGCAGGTTTATGTTTTACATTGTTGATTGTCAACTCCAGGGTTATTATACACTGCATGCCATGTTTGGTTCTAGGAATCGTATCACCATCGTGAATCCATTTATTCTATATGGTGATTCGTGTTTCACCATGCATAATAACTTGATCATGGAAGTTCAGGCTCTATTACTACAGCATGTTTAAACACACTCACACACACACACACACACACACACACACATTTGGTAATGTTGTTTTGCAGCAAGGATCCAAAAAATGCCAACGTGAAGCCACGCCGAGGGAGTACTGCAAGTGAGAGCCAAGCAAATTCCAAAAAGGAGTCTAGACGTCATGGCAGGTTTATGTTTTACATTGTTGATTGTCAACTTCAGGGTTATTATACACTGCATGCCATGTTTGGTTCTAGGAATCATATCACCATTGTGAATCCATTTATTCTATACGGTGATTCGTGTTTCACCATGCATAATAACTTGATTATAGAAGTTCAACCTCTATTACTGTAACATGTTTAAACACTCACACACACACATTTGGTAATGTTGTTTTGCAGCAAGGATCCCAAAAAAAAATTATCTCCGAAATTGAGTGATGATGATAAATACAGTCAAAGCACAAGTGCCCCTACAAATAATTATGAAGCCGACGACGATGATTTTGATGATTTCGATCCCAGGGGAACTTCTAGGTCTAGTAAGGATATTTTTGTTTGTTTGTTTAGTATATTTCTTTGGAGGTTTTTGATAGGCTGTGTTTTACCAATGCATTGTTGATTATTCCTTTGGCAGAGCCAGTGGCCGGAGATTCTAATCAAGTGGATCTATTTGGGCAAAGTTTAATGGATGACCTCTTCGATGGACCAGCGTCTGCTCCTATCGAAAACTCTGCTACGAATGCTGATTCAACAGAAATTGATCTATTTGCTGATGCAACCTTTGTCTCAGCACCAAACAAAGCAGTAATCGAAGCAAGTCCTCAAGCACAGGTCGGACCTATGTTTCTTCTTAATGCACATATATATAAACATATAGATGTGTGCATGTGTACTGGAAAAAACACCGTTGCTTTTATTTCGGCATGTAGAATGAAGACATACAATCTGATTTTCTCGTATGTGCAGAAACAGGTTGATGCAACTTTTGTCTCAGCACCAAACAATGCAGCAATCGAAGCAAGTCCTCAAGCACAGGTCGGACCTATGTTTCATCTTAATGCACATATATATAAACATATAGATGTGTGCATGTATACTGGAAAAAACACCATTGCTTTTATTTCAGCATCTAGAATGAAAACATACAATCTGATTTTCTCGTATGTGCAGAAACAGGTAGATCTATTTGCTTCCCAGCCTGCCATCGTTCCTGCTGTCTCTCCAACTGTCGACCTCTTTTCCGCCACTGATCCAGTTGTCCAACTACACACCATGGCACCAAAACCCGACCCAACAAATGCTAGCTTTATCGATCCATTCGCTACTGTTCCACTGAGCAATTTCCATGGTTCTTCCGACATTTTTGGTTCATTCACTCATGATTCCAATTCATTTTCGAAAGAACCAACACAAACTCCGATTAACGACTTAAACCTCAACAACAACATGAACACAAAACCCTCACAAGACATTAAACCATCTCAAAAGAAGGATACTACTTTTCAGGTGAAGTCCGGAATTTGGGCCGATTCATTGAGCCGTGGAATAATCGATCTTAATATATCTGCTCGTAAGTATCCCCTCATTATATAAATCCCTTCTCTACATATCAGCGGTTAAAGTATCATTAAGGTGGATTGCATTTTACAACTCTATTAAAGAAAGAAGAAGGGTAAATTAGTCCTTTAAAAATTGATTTCTTTATATCAGTATGAGGCACACCACGTGTCACCATTTGAATACTCCATCAGTTACAATAGTTTTTAATAGTAGTAATGAGAACCCAATAAGTGGCTCCGGTGGAAAAGAGAATGTTATTCATTCTAGGGGTCTCGGGTTCGAGCACTTGTGTGTAAGGTGTGTGTGCTCTCTTGTCAAAAGGTTAAGAAAGTATGAACAGATATTAAAAGCTAGATTTCATTTTGCCTCTAATAAAAAAATTGACAAATTAATTCTTGTAAACTAGATTAAAGAGTAAATTGATCATTTAGTTAAAAATTTTATTTATTTTTACTATAAAAACTTGGTCCATGTACCTCAGCATAAGGTACATGTGACACGTTACATATCACTGTTTGGTTATTTTACTTGCCATGCTTGTTTGTAAAAGTAAAAATGGATGAAATTTTCAATAGAAAAGATCAAATTGCTTTTTATCTAATGTATACGGAATAATTTACACATTTGTTGAGTGAAAGAGACAAAATGCAATATTACACCAAGGTAGTAGGATTTTTACCACTTTTTACCACATATTAGCATCTTTTAACTATTTCGCCACCATATCAGAACCTTGCACAGTCAAAAAGGTTTCACTGGCAGATGTTGGCATACTTGGCGAATTAAGCGACGTAGATAAACGAGACAAAGGACCTCCAACTTCATTATATATGGGGAGAGCAATTGGAGCCGGCTCCGGCCTCGGCAAAACAGGCTTCACATCAGCAACTGCCGAAGACGATATATTCAGTAGCTTTAAGAAGTAAATTCCTTTTTACTCTCACCTTTTAATTATCCTTGATGAGTTAGTTTCAATCATAAATTCAGATTTATTTTAACAATCATAAAATGGACGTATATTATTGATACCCCACCCAAAAAAAGAAAAATGAAAGTCCTGAATTATTAACAAAGATCTCAAAATTTGGACTGTGATTGTATTGAAGTTTTGGGTGGATTTTAGTCCATCTATTATAATTTGACTCTTTACTTTACCAAACACCATGATCATTTTTTCCTTGAATTCTATCAATTTATTTTTTATTTAATTTTTTAAAATACATGATGATGTGACATATACATTTTAATTTTTTTTTTAAATTGTTTAATTATATAAAAAAAATATTAATATGTATATGCCATGTCATCACATGTTTAAAAAACTCATCTTAAATTATTTGTCAAAATTAACTAGTCAAATCATTAATTTTTGGTTCAACAATAGTTAAAAAAAGAAAAGAAAAGAAAGGAATAAATCTCAAAACTATACATTAACTATGTTTAATGTGTAATTGTATACATGAAATTTTGATTTGATCCCGTTCTTGTAATTATTAACACAACTATTGGTAGAACATCATATTATGTTTATATATTGCATACATAAATAATTATATTTACCCAATTTAAAAATATATTGATGTATTTATTTCTTTAAATGTATATGATTAAATTAAAATTAAAGTTTCAAGTATACCTTTGAACCGTAATTAGAGTTTCACGTGTATAATTGCACCAAATCAAATTGATGTATATTTACCCAATTTAAAAATATATTGATGTATTTATTTCTTTAGATGTATATGATTAAATTAAAATTAAGGTTTCAAGTATACCTTTGAACCGCAATTAGAGTTTCACGTGTATAGTTGCACCAAATTAAAGTTCATGTATACAATTGCACATTAAATTAAAGTTCATCTATAGTTTTGAAATGTATTGCATGAATTTCTTTTAAAAAAAGTTCTAAAAAAAATTAATAAAAAAGAAAATATAAGCCAAAAAAAAAAAAAAACCTCAACATATTTTAAACCAAGCTCATACAGGTTTTTTTGGGTCGTTTTTATCTAGTTTTAGGGTTTCTTTTTCCGGTTCTCTCCTTCGTTTTGATTATATGACAACCAATTAATCTGATTTGGTTTGGACAAGCTCATACAAGGACTTTAAGTAGAATTTGACCTCTTTTTTAATGTAACAACAAACAATTTTATTCTATCGAACAAGGATGGCAAGCAAACCTTTCCACCGCATTGGATTTTATTCTAATATAAACGATTTAGAGGACTCTAAGGACAATTATAATTCTGACCAGGTCCTCCAAAGTAAAAAACTGGTAATGTTCCATATCCTTCTTGATAATTAAAAAGCAGTGCAGCAATACGGTTCATCAGCCCAAGTGCCCACCCACTGTGGATACTTGAGTTGCATTGAGAAATCAACAATGGCAATATTTAGTACGGAACATGCATTCCCTTTTAGACCAGTAGCAAATTGGCCACTTCCCATACCAGTCTGTGTGTGTGTGGCTTTTTCTTCACATTTGAGCTATAGACTTGTCCTCCCCATTCAACCAGTGTTGAACTATGATTCAAGTAAGATAGTAGTGTTGATGCTGGCCAATACCCAACTGGTGGTATATCTTTCCCAATTTCTGGCCACCAATTCCCTGTGTTCGGATCCTGCAAATCAAACCACTCCATTAGTTGTTGTCGTTAGAGTGATGCACAGAGATTTTTAACCACTAAATTCACATCACCATTAGTTGTTGCTGTGATGATATGGGATTTTCATTTGGTTAAGCACCATTAGTAGTCATCCCTTTGTGTTCTAATTACCTAACGGAACAGTTATAAAATAGTCATTTAACTATTCATTCTTGCTTTTTTCTGTTCTTATCATCCAACTACATTGAATTTTTGTGTATTTCTATTTTTACCATATAAATGCCAAATCTGAGAGAATATTGTTTTCCAAACTCAGTGGAGACAGGCCCAATGGATCCACCAAGTAAATGTTCGGAACTTGTTTGAACAAAGCCGCCGCAAGTCATGTCAAAGCAACCCGTTGTCTTGTATGAATCTTTCTGTAAATAAAAACCACCAATTATTTTAATGACTGAATTAATTGCAAATCTTTGCTCTTTAAAACCTCCTTTTTCCTTTCTTTTATGTACTTACAGTCCAATGCACACATAGTCCGGTCCTTTTGTCACCGTATAATTGTGGGTTTACCTGGAAAGAATATTGAAAAGTCATTAAAGAAACTGAAAGGGAAAAAAATGTCGGGTCGGGTTGCTCACGGATTGAATCAAGGCTGGTAAGGGCGGATGCAAGGACCGGACTATTTACTAAAATGACTAAAAAATTTTAAAACCTTAAATTAATTAGGAATATGCTTACCGATCGATTGACAATAAGCGGTGGTATCAGTGGATGGAAGTTGGCCATCTCCATGTTCAATTGTTGTGTTACAATTCAAGACAACTTCGTGAGGTTTTCTTCGGAATTGTTGGACAGATTTTGCTCTCAATAAATCCTCTCTTCGAATCCTTCGAATGGGAAGGGTTCCTCTTGGACAACTTCCACTTCTTTGCCATGTCTGAAACACCGATAGCTCGGCAGGCTCCTTTCTGGAGCTTAATTTATCCTCTTTCACATCGAAACTGGGTTCCATCTACAATGTTGAACAGCACCGGTTATATCTGCAACAACAACAAAAAATAAAAAACAAGTAATGATAGAGAATTTTACCTGGATAACATGATTCTTCAACGCAGGGTGATCAAAAGCAGGTTGTTTGTAGATATCGATGCAGTCGATACTATCTCCATCCTCACTCTACCATAGCCATTTCAATGCTCAAAATAAGCACGTTGGAAATTATCTCAGTTTTAGTAAATACTTTTACCTGTGTGGTCTTCACTGCAGGCTTGTTCAGCTGCTTTAATTCCTCTTCAACATCTTTAAAATTCCCTTTTCCGTTTACTCCATTACACAAACATGACAAAACCAGAGTCAATAAAACCCTAAGAATAGAGTTTGTCATTTCTCTCACTCCCTACCAAGATGGAGAACGAGTGAACCAAATATAACATGAAAAAAAGAACCCAATGCCTTTTATTTTGTAATATTTTGACTGAACAAAAAAAAAAAAAACCATCGAAAAAAAGGACCCGTTACAATCTTAGAAGATTTATTACCGGATATGATGCTTCGGAGACTAAAGGTAATTTCCTTCATCACTTGTTATTTTTATAAAAAAAAAAATTGGTAAAATATAAAATACGAACCCCATCTAACAATCCCTTTAGTGTCATTAAAAATCATATACGTTTCTGTCTTCTTTAGCTTTAACCCTCTTCTTTTTCAAGATATTAAATCATGATTTTCTCATTGAATTTTATTTATTTAATATTGAAATAATAAAAAAAGTAATAAAATTTTATTTATTTCATTTTTTTAGAATAAATTTTAATTAATTGGTTATTTTACCTATCTTATCCGTCACTAATTACTAATTAATTTTGAATATTTATTGTTGTTTATTTCTTTATTAGAATTGAAATCCTTATCAAAATAAACTTTCCTTAACTGATATTTTATTTCATTAAAAACAAATATTAATTACTTTTCATCATTCATCGGTTTCCTTTAATTCTAAAAAAAAAAAATTAAATTGAATACCCTTAATAAAATTATTATGGTAATATATCTATATCTTTATATATACAAGAAATCTTATCTCACACACACACACACACACACGTATAGTGTGGAAATTACAAAGTTTTTTTTTTTTTTTGAATAATTGTGAAAATTACAAAGTTAAAACACAGATGCATGCTTAAAAATAACACATAATAAGTAATGAAATGTAATGTTTGAAACTAATAATAACAACAACACATATGCAATATGACTCGGTTGTGTGGAGGGCAATTGGGACAGCTCTTCTTCTTTCATACTCCTCCGATCGAAGTGTTATCTCTTCTACAAGCTGATGCTTACCAGGAATCTTCCAGCAATTTTTCTAATACTTAGTCTACTCTGTTATTTCTAGGCTCAGCCAATGCCTTCTTTTACCAAAAAAAAATAGTTTAACTTGTGTGTAAAAGAAAATTGAAATAAGTAAGTACATCATAGTAAAAATATTAAATGCATTCCAATTATTTATAATGATGTCGTCATTTTTCCATAGCACATAAAAAATAGACCAAGTTAGTGAAAATAAAATTCGGTATTAAAATTCTATTTTTAAAAAAATTAACTATTGAGTTGACTTGTAATACCAGCGTAATCAATGATATTATTTATATACACAGATTTAGTGAGAGAAAACATGTTATGTTAAAAGTTAATTTTTTTTAAAAGTTTACTAAAAAAATATTATTAGCGTAGTGGTAAAGAATTTGTTTATAAATGAATCCCGTGTGTTGGCTTAATGGTCAAGGGTGTTCATTGTTTCAAGTGTGGTCTGGATTCTAATCACGTTGTTGTTAGGGCTTTGCCATCCCCTAATAGTCATTTTCTAATTGAGTTGGTACTCGATTAACCCGTAACACTAACCCGATCAAGAATTTTACTGGTAATATAGATTTAGTTAAAACAATAAATTCAGTCACAACTTTATAACCATCTGAATATTTCCTTGAAGCAAATGCATATATTTACTCCAAAGTGGTAAAAGTATTATGGAGGCCCTTGTATTGCATTTTGCCCCATTTACTCAAGAAATGAGAAAAACTATTTCTTATACGTTAGATCAAAATACAAAATGGTACTTTTATTGAACAATAAAATATATATTATTGAATTTAAAAGGCAATAACATGCCATACCAGTTTCAAAACTGAAACAATCTCAATTAAGGAACAGACATACGCATAAGGCAATAAAAAGACAAGCAAATCTGAAACAGTCTCCCTTATATATTCATACTCAAGAAATATTGGCTTAGGATTAGGAAGCAAGACAATAACAATATCGAGCACCTGTGTGCGCTGTCAAAGAGTTATGAAAGTATGAATAGGTACTACCATATAATCATACCAGTACATTCAAGGAAAAAATTCCATCCGTTTTTATTGTTAAAAATTGATCTCTATACATTAGCATGAAGTACACATGACACATGACACATCACATTTAATTATTTAGTTATTTTATTAATTACACCAGTTTTTAATAACAGAAATGAATGAAAGTTTTAATAAAAAAAATTAATTTGCTCTTTAATCTAACTTACAAAGATTAATTTACCCATTTTTGAGTAAAAGGTGCAAAAGACAATCTCGCTGCCTCCATGCTACTTTTTACATGTCTTTTTAACTATTCCAGTGTCATATCAGAACCTTGCACGGCCAAGAAGATTTCACTGGCAATTGTTGGCGTACTGCCGAATTAAGCGACGTAAAGTACCTCCAACTTCATTGTATATGGGGAGAGCAGTGAGCAGTGAGCAGTGAGCAATGAGCAACGAGACAAAGGCCGTTTTTCCCCCTTGAATTCTATCAATTTATTTGGTGTGACTTTTTAATTTTTTTTTTTTTTTTTTAAATATGTTGAAAATGTATTACACAAGGACTTCAAATAGAATTTGACCTCTTTTTTAATGTAACAACAAAATAGTTTATTCCATGGAACAAGGATGCCAAGCAAACCTTTCCACCACATTGGATTCTATTCTAATATAAACTATTTAGAGGACTCTAAGGACAATTAATATTCCGACCAGGTCCCCCAAAGTAAAAAATTGGTAATGTTCCATCTCCTTCTTGGTAATTCAAAGCCGAGTAGCAATATTGTTCATTAGTCCAAGTGCCTACCCACTCTGGATACTTGAGTTGAATTGAGAAATCAACAATGGCGATATTCAGTATGGAACATGCAATCCCTTTTAGACCAGAAGCAAATTGGCCACTTCCTATGCCGGTCTTTGTGTGTGGCTTTCCCCACAGTTTTGAGCTATAAACTTCTCCACCCCATTCAACCAGTGTTGAACTATGATTCAAGTAAGGTAGTAGTGTTGATGCTGGCCAATACCCAACTGGTATATCTTCCCCAACTTTTAGCCACCAATTGGCTGTGTTTGGATCCTGCAAATAAAACCACCCGATTACCCGGTAAAGTGATGATGTGGAGTCTTTTTATTAATATTCGATCCTACATGCAACATTAAATAAAACTTCAATCAACTAGGTTAAACTGTTAACAAATTTACATCTCATCACATTGTTACTTTAACGACGACGACGATCGAATGTGTCATCAATTTGGACCTACGAATAATTTTGTAATAGGAAATGGACCAAATTGTATCAATTTTAAGATTTAATCTCTTTACTTCTTGTTTGCCCTTATAATGTTATTCGATAAAACTGTTACATGTTGCTATTAAAATGACGAGGTGAATTTCGGTTTTTACTATTATTCGATCATATAAAGAACATCTGAACATCCTAACAACTACATTCAATCAATATAAAATTTACACGTTAGTAGAATGCTTAAAATCGTTTCTAAAAAAACCGACGTCATAATTTTAACAAATACTGAGAGTGATGCCATCAATTTAATCTTGATTTTCTTGAGGGACTAAAGTCAGAATTAAACCAAAGAAATAGCTGAGGGAAAAAAGGGTTAAGAGTTACCCTATAGATGCCAACAGGGAGATAAGATTGTTGACCAAACTCAGTAGAGACAGGGTCAAAGGATGCACCGATTGCTACTTGGGAACCTGTATGAACAAAAGCCACCGCAAGCCATGTCAAAGCAACCAGCTGTCTTGTATGACTTTTCATGATTTAACTAATTGCACATTTTTGCTATTTAAAACCTTTTTTATATATGTACTTACAGTCCAATGTACAAATAATCTGGTCGCATCGTCACCGTAGTATTGTGGGTTTACCTGAGAAAAATATTGAAAGCATTTTAAGAAAAAAAAAACAAAAAAAGGAAAAAAAAGAAAGTGTTGGGTCGGATTGTTTTCTGATTGAATCCATCTGAGTGAGGGCTAATTTGGATTTTAAAATTCTACTAAACATTCTCGTTCAGATCAATTTCGGTCGGAATCATTTCGGATTTAGGCCCATTTCAAATCCAAACCTTTTGAGTTTGACATTTCAAATTGGATTATTTCGAGTTTGAGTTATTATAAATTGTTGAACTTTTTATTATTATATCGGGTCGGACCAAATTTTCGGATTTGATTCGAAACTTACCATCCATCCGGCTTCTATGCTTTCAAAATTATCATCAGGGCCAGCTTTAATCCAGATTTGAGCTGTGGTGTATTCACCTTGAGCTTCAACATTTGGATTCCAGATATTGATATCCCCTTTAGCTCCTATGTAATTGTCTCCGACTGTAACAAGAGTTGCTACCTGTTTCAAAAAAAATCCCACCAATTCGATTGGAACCGTGAAATTTGATTTGTACCCGTCAACAAAATCCGTTCAACTCAAACACAAAATCGATTTAACAATGAAAAGTCAACAAGTTAGACTTAAATTGCTCGGAACCCAAAACAATCAAAGCTCAAAAAGAATGAAACTAAACACCGATTCAAATAGTTAATCAGAAATGAACCTCGAACTCGAATTAAAATGATTTGAAATTTTTAAAACTTTAATTAACCCGAAATATGCTTACGGATCGATTAATATTAACAGGTAGTGCGAGTGTGGTGGCATTAATAGATGGAAGTTGGCCATCTCTATGTTCAATTGTTGTATTTGATTTCAAGACAACTTCATGAGGCTTTCTTCCGAATTGTTGGACGGATTTCAGTCTCAGTAAATCCTCCCTTCGAATCCTTCGAATCGGGACAGTTCCTTCCGGACAACTTCCACTTCTTTGCCATGTTTGGAAGACTGCTAGCTTCGTGGACTCATTTTTCGAGCTCAATTTCTCCTCTTTCAAATCAAAACTAGGTTTCATCTGTAATGTTGAATAGCATCTGTTATGTCTGCAATCGCGATCATAGAAGAAATTAATGATTTAAAAAAATTTTACCCGGATAATATGATTTTTTAACGCAGGGTGATCGAAAGCAGGTTGTTTATAGATATCGACGCAATCGATCATATCCCCATCTTCACTCTGCCATAACCATTTTCAACTCCCAAAATAAACACTCGTTTTAATCTTGTACGTATTCATATAATTGTATCGTGTCTAATATTTTATCGATTTTAGTAAATACTTTTACCTTTATGGTCTTCACCGCAGGCTTGTTAAGCTGCTTCAGTTTCTCATCAATTTCTTTAAAATTAGCTTTTCCATTTACTCTATTACACAAATATGATAAAACCAGAGTCAATAAAACTCTAAACATAAAATTTGCCATTTTGTAAAAAAAAGCTATTAAAAAATGAAGAACGATTGAGACAAATATAACATGAAAAAGTAAATCTGATACAATCTTAAAGATTTATGACAAAATCTATGATGTTTTGGAAACTAAAGATTATTTCCTTTATTAGTTATTATTACTATATATATATATATCGTCGTTACCTGGTTGCTTCATTCGTTACATTATCACTTAATAGTAGAAAATGGGAAATTTTTGATATAATGATTAGGTTGCTCTTTTATTTGACGTATGAAGACTAATTTGTTAATTTTTTTGAGTTGATGAGACAGAAGGCAATACGACTTCTAATACATGGGCCTTCGTAGTACAATCAACCCTTTCTATAACAGCTATTCACTAAAACAACAAAGTTTCTAGCTGTAGAATTGATTTTTTATGTTTTATTTTAATCCTCTATATCAGATTTTCACTTATAACAACAATAACCATAGAGTTATAAAACACGTTCTTTATTAAATTAAAAAATATATATTTAGAGGACTCTAAGGACAATTATAATTCCGACCAGGTCCTCCCAAGTAAAAAATTGGTAATGTTCCATATCCTTCTTGGTAATTCAAAGCCGAGTAGCAGTACGGTTCATCAGCCCAAGTGGCCACCCACTGTGGATACTTGAGTTGCATTGAGAAATCAACAATGGCAATATTCAGTATGGAACATGCATTCCCTTTTAGACCAGAAGCAAATTGGCCACTTCCCATGCCGGTCTTTGTGTGTGGCTTTTTCTTCACATTTGAGCTATAAACTTCTCCACCCCATTCAACCAGTGTTGAACTATGATTCAAGTAAGGTAGTAGTGTTGATGCTGGCCAATACCCAACTGGTGTATCTTTCCCAATTTTTAGCCACCAATTGGATGTGTTTGGATCCTGCAAATCAAACCACCCGATTAACCGTTAAAGTGATGATGTGGTGGATTCCTTTCATTGATATTCCATCATCCATGCAACATTAAATAAAGCTTCAATCAACTAGGTTATACCGATAATAAATTTACATCTCATCACATTGTTATTTTAACAACAACGACGACAAATTGCGTCATCAATTTAGACTTACGAATAATGTTGTAATAGGAAATGGACCAAATTATATCAAATTTGAAATTTATTTCCTTCACTTCTTGTTTACTCTTATAATGTTATTGTAGGTCCAATTTAATAAAACATTTAGTTGTTGCTATTAAAATGATGGCGTGAGTTGCTTTTACCATTGTTCCATCATACAGTTAAAGAACATCTGAAAATCCTATCAACTACATTCAATCAATATTAAATTTCCACATTAGTCGAGTACTTGAAATTGTTTCTAAAGGATATTAAAAAATATATATATAATTGTTTCTAAAGAAAACGACATCATAATTTTAACAACTAATGATGTGATGTCATCAATTTAATCTCGATTTTCTAGAGGGATTAAAGTCACAATTAAACCAAAGAAATAGGTGAGGAAAAAAGGGGTTAAAGTTACCATATAAATGCCAACAGTGAGATAATATTGTTGACCAAACTCAGAAGAGACAGGCTCAATGGATGCACCAAGTGCTACTTGGGAACTTGTTTGAACAAAGCCACTGCAAGTCATGTCGAAGCAACCTGTTGTCTTGTATGAATCTTTCTGTAAATAAAAAACACAAATTTCTTTTTAATGGTTTAACTAATTGCACATTTTTGCTCTTAAAAACACTTTTTCTTTTTTTTATGTACTTACAGTCCAATGTACAAATAATCTGGTCCCTTTGTCACCATATAATTGTGGGTTTACCTGACAAAAATATTAAGAAAAAAACAAAAAGGAATATAAAAGTGTTGGGTCGTGTTGTTTTCTGATTGAATCAACCTGAATAAGATCTCTCTTAGTTGAAATCATTTCGTATTTGAATCAATTTCGAATCCAAATTTTTTGGATTTGATATTTTAAATCGGGTTATTTCAAGTTCGAGTCATTATAAGTTGTTGACTTTTTATTATCAAATCGGATTAGATCAAATTTCGGGTTTGATTCGAAACTTACCATCCATCCGGCTTCTATGCTTTCAAAATTATCACCAGGGCCAGCTTTAAGCCAGATTTGAGCTGTAGTGTATTCATCTTGAGCTTCAACATTTGGAGTCCAAACATTGATATCCCCTTTAGCTCCTATGTAATTGTATCCAACCGTAACAAGAGTTGCTGCCTGCTTCAAAAAAAAAAAAATCCCACCAATTCAATTAGATCCATCAATTTTGACTCGTACCCGTCAATAAAATCTGATCAACTCAAACACAAAATCGTTTAACTATGAAAATTCAATAAATCAAACTTAAATTGTTCGAAACCCAAAACAATCCAAACTAAAAAACGATTCAAATAGTTAATAAAAAATGAGCCTCAAACCCGAATTAAAATGACTCGAAAATTTTAAAACTTTAATTAACACGGAATATGCTTACGGATCGATTAACAATAATTGGCATTGTGAGTGCGGTGGTATTAATAGATGGAAGTTGGCCATCTTTATGTTCAATTGTTGTATTTGATTTCAAGACTACTTCATGAGGCTTTCTTCCGAATTGTTGGACGGATTTCGCTCTCAGTAAATCCTCTCTTCGAATCCTTCGAATCGGAATGGTTCCTTCCGGACAACTTCCACTTCTTTGCCATGTTTGGAAGACTGCTAGCTTCGTGGACTCATTTTTCGAGCTCAATTTCTCCTCTTTCAAATCAAAACTAGGTTTCATCTGTAATATTGGATAGCATCTGTTATGTTCGTAATCACGATCATAGAAAAAAGAAATGATAAAAAATTTTACCTGAATAATATAATTTTTTAGTGCAGGGTGATTGAAAGCAGGTTGTTTATAGATATCGACGCAATCGATAATATCCCCATCTTCACTCTGCCATAACCATTCTCAACAACCAAAATAAACACTCGTTTTGATCTTGTATATATCCATATGATTACATCGTGTCTAATATTTTCTCGATTTTAGTAAATACTTTTACCTGTATGATCTTCACCGCAGGCTTGTTAAGCTGCTTCAATTTCTCATCAATTTCTTTAAAATTAACTTTTCCATTTACTCTATTACACAAATATGATAAAACCAGAGCCAATAAAACCCTAAACATAAAATTTGCCATTTTGTAAAAAAAGCTATTAAAAAACGAAGAACGATTGAAACAGATATAACAGGAAACAGTAAATCTGATACAATCTCAAAGATTTATGACAAAATCTATGATGTTTTGGAAACTAAAAGATTGTTTCCTTTTTAGTTATTATTATTATTTTTTGAATATACTGATTTGATTTCATAATAATATCTATTCATATTTTTTAACCTTTTGATAACGCACATATATCTTGCACACACATGTGTTCAAACTAGAGTATTTTAGGATGAACATCATCTTCTTATCTATTGGAGTCATTCATTTGATTCCTTTATTAGTTATATATATAACTAAATATTTATGACAAATGGTTGTCTAAGTCATCTTCTACATGGTTTTTAAATATAGTGACATCACCATTAGATATATGTGTCACTATCTGGTTGCTTCGTTAGTCACATTATCAAATTTGAATATAATGACTAGTTTGCTCTTTTATTTGATGTATAGAAACTAATTTGTTCATTTTTTTGAGTTGATGGGACAAAAGGCAACACGACTTCTAATACATGGGCCTTCGTAGTACAATCAACCCTTTCTATAACAGCTACTCACTAAAACAACAAAGTTTTTAGTAGAATCGATTTTTTATGTTTTATTTTAATCCTCTATATCAGATTCTCACTTATAACAACAACAACAACAACAACAACAACCATATAGAGTTATAAAACACGTTCTTTATTAAATTAATTTTCTATAACAACATATTGTATAAAATTTTAAGTAAAATTATAGTTGTTTCATATAAAAGAGCTTATTAATTATAATTTATTAAATAAAACTTATTTTAATCAATATATTATTTCAATAAAAATGTTCAAATTTCACATGAAAATTTTTATTAAATGAAAATAATTTTCAACGAGTGATAAATTAGTTAATTCATTTTGATAATTCATACTGATTAATTAAACTCGTTAGATTTATGAATTTCATAATTAATTATGTCAAAGAATGTAAAATATAATATGCATAAAAGTAATAACATATGCACCTGCTAGAAATATTTTTTGGAATAATTTCCACTCTCTTTATTTTATAGAAATTCATGATATGAATTCTATGGTAGATTTACAACAATTATCTCTCAACATGTTATGCTAGGTGTACAATAACTATCTCTCTATAATAAGTAAAATCTTGATAGACAAATAAAGCTGTTATAGAGAGAGTTAATTGTACTCTCACCTACGCAAACCATAATTTTATTATATTATAATATAAACCAAGGACAGAAGCCAAAACAAAAGGAAAAAAACTATGTAGAGGAGTCTATGGACAATTATAATTCCGACCAGGTCCCCCAAAGTAAAAAGTTGGTGAACTTTCGGATCCAGCTTGGTGATTTAAAGCAGTGTAGCAAAGATTCTCTTCAGCCAAAGTGGTGACCTCAGGTGGGTACTGAAGCTGCGTTGTGAAATCCACAATGCCAATATTCTCCATGTAACATGCATTCCCTTTCAGACTAGAAGCAAATTTCCCACTCCCCATGGCGGTCTTGGTGTGTGGCGATTTCATCACATTTGGGCTATAAACTTCTCCTCCCCATTCAACCATTGTTGCATTATTCTTCAACACATTTAGTGTTGATGCTGGCCAATACCCGATTGTTATACCATTCCCAAATATTAGCCACCAATTGTTTGTGCTTGCATCCTACAATCCAAACAATTCAAACTAAAATCGGATAAGACATTGGTCTATTGCTTAAGGCTGAGACCTTGAGTCAATGAGACCCGGTACAAGTACTATAGAGTCAGATTATATTTTTCCTTCTCTACAGAAAAAAAAAGAAAAGAAAAGAAAAGATAAGGTAAATTAGTCTTCGTATGTTAGATTAAAGAGTAAACTGATTCTTTCGTTGAAAGTTTCATCCATTTTTACTATTCAAAACTAGTCCCTATATATTAACATAAGGTACATGTGACACACAATGTGTAACTGTTTGGTTATTTCGTTAGACACTTTAATTTTTAACAATAAAAATAGATGAAATTTTTAATAGAAATAATTAATTTTCTCTTTGATCTGATGTGCATGAACTAATTTATCCTTTTTTTTTTTTTTGTAAAGAGAACAAAATGCAATCCCTTTATTTTTTTAACTTTTATAATATTATGGTAGGTTCAAATTGATAAGACTGTCAGTTGTTATCATTAAAGTGATAACATGATTTTTTTTTTCTTTGTTATTTCGGTCGTACAGTCAAGGCTATATGAAAATTCATTCGGTCAACTATATTCAACTAGAAATAAATCCACATCATAGCTCTAATAACGACAATTTAGTTTCAGTTTACTAGATGGACTAAAATTAGAACTAGACCAAAGAAAAAGCTGAGACCAAAAAAAAAAAAAAGAGGCGAATGTTACCTTATAAATGCCAATGGTGATATAGTACTGTTGACCTAACTCCATGGAGATAGGCGTAATGGCTGCACCAAGGGCAATTTTAGAGCTTGTTTGAATGAAGCCACCGCATTGGAGGTCAAAACAACCTGTTGTCTTGTACGAATCTCTCTGCAAATATATTGGATAACGTGATGTCATAAATGTGTACATTTAATCATATAATTCTTTCTAGGAGATCACGATTCGAGCACCTGTGTGTACACGGTATGTGTGGATTGTTAAAGGGTTAAAAAAACATGAACAGATATTACCTTATAATCACACTGGTATATTTAAAAAAAAAAAACCATATAATTCTTTCTAGCAAGATAAACGACATATAATTTTTAATGATTTAATTAATTGCAAATTCTTGTGATTGGCCTATGGTCAAGAGATATCCATGTACTAACGTTGTAATTGTACGCTACAGAAAAAAATAATTGTAAAAACTTTCATGTACTTACAGTCCAATGCGCAAATAATCTGGTCTTTTTGTCACCATATAATTGTGGGTTTACCTGAGAAAAAATATTGAAAAATTATTAAGACAAACAAAAGAAGTGTTGTGCGAGGCTTCTTCTGGATTGAATGGATCCGAATCGGGTTTGGGTCAATTTCAAGTTCAGGTCTTTTGGATTTGATTTTTCAAGTTGAACCATTATCAATTCAAATAATTTTTATATTGATGATTTTGAGTTTGGGACATTTTGTGTTCAGATTAGACTAATTTAGATTGTTAAACGTTTTATTATCAAATTGAGCCGAAAGCAAATTTTCAAGTTTGGATCAGAACTTACTGTCCATCCGGATTCTACGCTTTCAAAATTATCATTAGGGCCAGCTTTAAGCCAGATTTGAGCAGTAGTGAAATCTTCAGATTCAACATTTGGATTCCAAACATTGATATTCGCTTTAGCTCCCGTGTAATTGGCTCCAACTGTAACAAGAATTGCTGCCTGTTTGAAAAAAAAAAACACCAATTCAATTAGATAAATCAATTTTGACTCGAATTTATCAACAAAATCCGGTCAAGTCAAACACAACATCGGTTTAAATGGATTTAACTATGAAAGTCAAGAAACCAAAACTAAATTATTCGGGATCTGAAATCAATAAAACTCGAAATGATTCAAATAATTAATCAGAAACGAGCCTCAAACCCTAAACTAACAAAGTTTACCCGTGACTCGAAAATATACTTACGGATCGGTTAACAATAACAGGAGGTGCGAGTGCGTCGCTGTTAATAGATGGAAACCGGCCATCTTTATGTTCAAGTGTTGTGTTTGATTTCAAGACAACTTCTTGAGGTTTTCTTCCAAACTGCTGGACAGATTTTGCTCTCAGTGAATCCTCTCTTCGAATCCTTCGAATTGGGACAGTTCCTCTCGGGCAGCTTCCGCTTTTTTGCCATGTTTGAAACACCGTTAGCTTCGATGACCTGTTTTTCGAATTGAGTTCCATTTCTTTGAAATTGAAATTGGGCTTCATCTACAATGTTCAGTGGCATTCATTAGATCCGCAGCCGCAACCATAAAGAAAAAAAGAGTAGTCACAGAATTTTTTTTTACCTGGATAATGTGATTCTTTAATGCAGGGTGATCGAAAGCAGGTTGTTTATAGATATCGATACAATCGATAATGTCCCCATCATCACTCTGCCATAACCATTTTCAACACTCTTAAATGAACACCAAATTTCAAATAATTACATCGTGTCTAATATTTTTTCGGGTTTTAATAAATACTTTTACCTGTATAGTCTTCACAGCAGGCTTGTTAAGCCCGTCAACATCTACATGAATTTCTTTGAAAGTAGCTTTTCCATCGACTGTGTTAGTGAAATATGATAAAACCAGAATCAAGAAAACCCCAAAAATAAAATTTGCCATTGTTTTAAAATTGTATAAGAAATGAAGACAAAGTGCTTTCTTTAAAAACTAAAATCTTGATTAATCTTTTCTTTGTAATATACGGAGATTTAAATTCCAAAAAAGGACAAAGTGCTTTTTAAGAATGTTATTATTTCAGATTCCTTGTTGGGCAAATAAAATCCCTTATAAGGATTAAAAATGTATTTACCTTAAATTTGGTAGATGTAATTAGCAATATCCTATCTCGCAAATCCAAATTATACATCTTTAAACAATTTTGATAAGTATGGGCCTGGGGTTAGAAGAAGTAATTCTTTCAACTTTTTATATATTTTTTAATTCTTTTGAATATTTCTATAAATTTTAAATTATTTGTTGAATGAGATAAATAATGTCATGTAAGTATGAAATGTGCGTGGACTGTCAAGGGGTTATCACACCAACGTCGTTAAAAATTATTTTTTTTGTTAGTATTTTTATTTAAAAAAAAAAAACAATTTGACTCTTTTTAAATAATGAGGATTAATTTTTGGGTTAAAATAAGGGTCAAAATGACAGAAAGTGTAAATATTGAAGGTTAAATTTATATGTATGTATTTTTTTTTAAACAATTGTAATTTTTAAAGGGAGAAGTAGTTTTATAGGGAGTTTCAAGAATTTTATAGTGGATAATTATTTACAAAAATATATTATATAAACAAGGCATAAATATCAAATTTATATATAAATTTTGGTTTAATGTGTAATTTAATATATGAATTTTGATTTTGTTCAATGTGTAATTATGTACATGAAACTTTGATTTTGATTGAAGTACACATTTAAAGAAATGAATACATACATTTATTTTCATTTTGGATTAATATAATTGTTTGTGTATTAAATATATCAACATAAAATAGTGTGAATTCGATATTGTTGTTAATGATTTGTGAAAATTGAATTAAATAAAAACTTCATATATAATATTGCACATTGGATCAAAGTTCATGTATAGCTTTGATATTTATACCTATAAACAATCCGGCAATAAGAAGCACAATGCATAATAAATGAGATTCCAAGTTTAAAATTATGGATGGGAAAAACAAGATCAAGATAGCTTCATTTATCAGGGATTCAACCTGATTTAACTCTAGATTTAATTCGGACTCAATATGATTACCGAATATCGAAAGCTATTAATTCGTAACATAAAAACTCAAATAGGAAATAGATTATACAATCCAAGTAATGAAAAGCAAAGAAACAACACATTCAATTGCCTCACTATCCCTAAACCACAATCATCATCAAGTTCATAAGAGAGAGATAGAGAGAGAGAAGCCATTGGCGAAGACATTGTTTTTTCAAGGACACATATAGTTCCTTCCGGGACCACCAAAATAAAACTCAGGATCTACAACATAATCCGAAACATATTGAGATTGATAGCACCAATATTCATCGTCGTAAGTGCCCACCCATTCCGGGAATTTCAAGTTGAGCGATATGTCGAGAACCCTCATTCTTTTCATATACCCTGAATTCCCGTCTATATAATCCGGGAAATTGCCGTTGCCCATTTGTGTTTTCGTGTGGGGAACTTGCTCCAACATTGAGCTGTAAACATCGCCGCCCCACTCGGCACATTCCGCACCGTGGGTCAGTGTTTTGAACAGCTTCGGTGGCCAATACCCTATGTTGGTTCTTTCACCGTATTGTACCCATAGATTGTTTGTTTTGGGATCCTGAAATTGAAACAAAAAGGGAATTGAAATGTAAATGGTGATCACAAATTTCAGTCGTTGTTTTGTGTCAAATGTTTTAGTATGTTGGATTGGTTTTGGGTGGGATAAATTTGGACATGGTTGGTTCGGTTTTTTAATATTTCTTAGCCTTTTTCAGTTTTGTGCAGTTTCGTGTTCGAGTCCTTTTGAGTTCAGATTATTTAGGTTTGTTAGTCAATTTTTTGGATTCGGTTTTTTCGAGTTCAAGTAAACTTCAGATTTGGGTAGGGTGGGATAATTTCGATTCTCGATTTTTTAATACTAGTTTTGAACTTTTACAATTATTTTAATAGAACGAATTCTTTTTAAAAATTTTGGATATTATTTGATAATATTTCTAAAAAGAATTAATGTTTTAAATAAAAAAATAACTTTTCTATAATATTTTTTGAAAAATAAGTTTTGATATAAAAAATTTAACTTTTTTTTTTTAAATACATAACATTTATTTTTACATCATAAAAATTATAAATTGCACAAAAATAGAATTCAATTCAGTTTGAATAATCACACTTTTTTAACTCTTATTCCATAAACTACTCAAACACCATGATTCGAATTGATCAAATTGGTTTTGGGGTTCTTTTTCACCCCTAAATTTAGGTCATTTCATCCTCAAATTTTTCAAGTTTGGATTATTCGGGTTTGTGATCTTATTTTTTTTGGTTGGGTCATACCAAGCTCAAATCATTTTGGGTTCTAATTATTTTTGATTTAGATCTATTTTATTTTGGAGTAGAAAATATTAAGTTTACGATGAAATCAAATTAAAACATATCGAGGTTTTAATAATTTGTGTTCTGGTGATTCAAAGTTTAGAGGTTTGATATTTTGCTGACCTTAAATATAAAGAGAGTTATCTGATATGGGAGACCTCGGAAGACGGAGATAGGGTAAATGGCGGCACCAAGAGCAATTTCATGGCTTGTCTGAACAAATCCAGGGCATGTTATATCAAAACACCCTGTTTTCTTTGATGCATCAACCTATACATGCACACAAGCGTTTCTAATTTAGAGTTAGATTTATAAATTTCAACAAATTAAACTACCCAATTTAACCTTGAAATGAATTTAATCTACAATGATTTGATTTCACAAATTTCAACTCTTCAAAAATTTTGAAAGTTCTCATTAAGTCTCTCTCTCTCACTTTTTTTTTTTTTTTTTTTTAATCGAGTTCCCCAATATTTTAAAATTCCTGTTAAGCTTTTTGAATGTTTTAATCGAAGCCCCTCAATTTTTTCGAAAATTCTCATTAAACACTCTAAACTTCTTGAAAGTTCTCGTTAAACCTTTAGGTTTTTTTTTATTTGACAATGAAGTAGTAAAGGTGGCAAAATGAACTTACAGTCCAGTAAGCAAATAATCGAGTTTGTCTATCTCCATACACACTAGGATTCACCTGAAAAAGTTTGAAAACTTCAAAACAATATCAACTATAAGCTTAACTAACATATGTGATGGTAAAGTACATTGCATTCTCACTGGGAGAACACGAATTCAAATTTCCGGGACGATATTATTAGAAGAGAGAGATACATATCTCGAATGTAAACCGTAAAATGAACATGAAATATAAAAAAAGAAAAAAGAGCTTAGTGGTATTAAAAAAGAGTTTGATATACTAACCGCCCAACCAGCTTCAACGCTCTCAAAATCATACCAAGGACCACTTCGGAGGCTGATCCTAGAAGTGGAAAATTCATCGTCCGATTCAACATGAGGGTTCCATACTTTGATATCTGCTTTCACTCCCGCATAGTTATACCCTTCCGTCAACAATATTGCCTTCTAAAACAATGCAGAACTTCCTATTAGACTTGTTCGACAATTGAATTGTTTGTTTAAATTTATACATTCACACGATTTCGATTGATTCTTAGTTCAATTGGCATCGATATTATTATTAATGCAGGAGGTCGTAGATTCGAGTGCGTTGAAGCGTATTATTTTCCTATTTAAGAGTTGGGGAGGGGTTATGGATAGTTTTAGGCATTGTATCAAAAAAGCAGATGTGATAAGAACTTATAATGAGATTAATGTTAAAAAAAGAAGAAGATTCGTACGATATTTTTGAGGGTTTGAACTAAAGTATTAAATCTGAAATATGGGCTTGGATAAAAAAAAATTTGAATTCTTTTGTATTTTATGTATTATGTAATTTATAGTATATGAATATTAAATATGTTATACTACAATGTAAATATTAAAATAATTATATGTTTGACTTAAATGGGTTTAGGTAGAGGTGTTCATCGGTTGAGTCGAGTTGAGATTTTCGACTGGGTCTATACATGATATTAATTATACATAGTTGCCCAAGCCCGACCCAACATGAAATATAGGCCTCAAATTTAACCTAAACTCTCCCATATTTTTTATTTTTAAAATTTTTAGTTATTTTATTTAATATTTATTAAAATTTTTAACATAAACAACTTAATAGTTAATTATTTTATGATATGTTTTATTTTTCATATGATATGAATTACATAATATATAAAATAAAGTAAAATTGATGTAGTATAAACTTGAAATCGAGTCAGGTCAAGTTGAGCCGGGAGACTAAATATTAAAACCCAAGTCCAGCTTGTATTTTAAACTTTTTTTTTCAAACCCATTTTTTAAGTCTAACATTTTTGTTCAACTTGTTTTAAAATTCAAGCAAGTCTTCGAATTTGAACGGATAAATCAACACTTAAATAGGTCTAGGTTTAAGTTAGTAATGTACATTTTATGAGCTGAGGTTGGATAAAATTGGTGATATTGATATCCTCCACGAACTCTACTCAAAACAAGTGTAGTGGGAATTGGGAATTATAGATTTGCCATGTTTAATCGCTTGAACAAATAAAAAAAACTAGCATCGAAAGTGATGGGGGGTACCGAATGGTTCTTTTGATGCAGGGTCAATGGACTCTTCTTCCTTGAGTTAGAAGATAACTCATCATCATTATGGCTTCTTCTTCGAACTACTGGGATTGTTCCTTTTGGACAGCTTCCATTTTTCTGCCATACTTGAGATGTTACACTCCTCAAAGGTTGTTCACTTGTCTGAATTTCCTCCATGTTCGGATTATAACTTGGTGCCAACTACATTAAACAAATCAAATGAAAATAAAGCTTTTATTTAAAAAAAAAAAAAAAAAAAAAAAAACAAAGGAAAATGTATACCTGGATGATGTGATTCTTCAAAGAAGGATGATCCAATGAAGGTTGCTTGTAAATGTCAATGCAATCTATAATGTCACCATCTTCGCTCTGCAAACAAATACATGGATCGGTATTCATTAATTTTGCATTATCAAATACAACTAGTGGTGTAAATAAAATTTTCGGTGATAATATTTTAGAGAACACTAACAGGGGTAAATCTAGGGGTTGACACATTGAAATTTTTTTTAAAACATCGTAAAATCATAAGTTAATACGATAGCATAATCGCATTTTGACCCTCCAAAAAGATTATGATCTTAATTTTACCCCTAAAAATTATTTTTTTTTGGCTTCGCCCAAGGTGACCAATATTGTGAAACTAAGTTCTATAGCTTTCGTTGTCAAACTCGAAACCACCTATCTTCCTATATATGTTGGAAATAAAAAAGGAATACACCCTAGCAGGGGATTACAAATGTTGGGATTTAACCCCCCAAACACAGTGAAAAAAACCATTGCTTTAGTCCCCGAAATTTATAAAACCTTATATTAACGTTCGTTTGGTAAAATTATAGTTTGGTCTCCAACAAGTGTTAGAATTTTGATTTAGTCCTTTTGAAATCCATAAAAATATAAGTCGATATAAGAGTGAAATTACATTTTAGCTCTCATAAAAATATGCAACTTAATATATGAAATACAGTGAGCTAAGTTTTGGGTTCGAGGGTTGAAAATTTCAAAAAGTAAAAGATAGGATAAAAAAACGTCATACCTGAATTGATTTCACTGCATGACTTGTAGGGTAGTTTGGTACATATTTTCCATCCAAAATCTTAAGTTTTGTTGTATCCAACCCTAAATCAGCATCTCCAAGCACATAACGAAGTGTTAACCCCAAGGAAAGGATCACTCCAACAAAACTTGTTCTTCTCATTTTGATATTGTTTCTCAATTTGATCATCAATGGCATGTATATAGCATCACACAAGCATTTTTCTAATGATTTTAATCATGAAAAATACAATCTTTTCTCAAGGAATTATTATTTTCCATTATATAGTTGTTATAGATGATCAAATCACACATAAAATTTGCATGCTTCACCTTCTAATCATTCATTTCCCATTTACAATTTCAAATTTTTGAATCATGCTAGCAAAATAAGATGGAGAATGGTTTTTTTTTTTTTTTTTCTAAATTATTATTACTTTAAACCATCAAAAGGATATTGTCAGTAATTTTGGAGATACATATTGTTAGTCTTATAGTACACAAAATATTTTATTTAACTAAAAATAAAAGAGTTCTTTTTCAAAGAATATATAAATTAATCATATAATTCTTCCTATATTACTTTTGTTTGTATATTTGAATTTTTTTTTATATATTTTCTTAATTAATTTGGTGTTTAGTTAACTTGTGACGTCAACTCAACGAAGCATTTAAATATAGTATATATGGACAAAAGGGCAATGGTAAGCTTGTCCAATATTTTTTGAACAATCTCATTATAGATTCTAACCATATCTGCTCTTTTTGACACAATACGTAGAATTACCTATAGCCCCACCCAAACTCATAAATAAGAGAATAATACGCACTCAAATCCACATCCTCCTGCATTGGTAACAATGTCTATACCAATTGAGCTAAAACTCAATTGATAAGCTTGCCCAAGTAGTTGAATAGATAAATTTAAAAAAAATAGCATTTTGATGGTGGACTTGGAATTTTGTGAATATAGGCCTAGAATTATAAATGGCTTAATGGACGTCTTTATAATCCTTACTTTTTGGGTCCATTATGGGCTTATCCATGGATCTCGGCCATGCTGGAGTCTGAATATATTGGTAAATTTCATAATAGTTCCCTGTACTTTGTATTTGTTGCGATTTTAGTTCTCCTTATTATAATTGACCATTCTTTTTTTTTTTAATATACTGGTGTGATTATATAGTGATATCTATTCATATTTTTTTAACCTTTTGACAACGTACACACACCTTGCACACACAGGTGCTCGAACCCGGGACCCTTAAGATGAACAATATCCTCTTTTTCACTAAAGCCACTTGTTAGGTTCATAATTGACAATTTCTAAATTTTCTAATTTTTGAAATGTGGTACTCTTAATCATTAAGCTTTTTTTTTTTGTAAGTTGCATAATAGAAGCTATAAAGATATAGGCTATTGAAATAGTGAAATTGTCTTTTTTATTACCATAAAAATATACAAATTAATTCTACCTCCCAACTTTTTTTTCTAACTTCACCCCTAATCATATCATCGCATGTTTTAACATTTAAGCTATGTCAAATTAATTTTACTTTTATAAATAAGAGTTTTTATTAATATTTAAAATTATATTAATTAATTTATTATTGTTAATATTAAAATAAAATATTAAAAATATTTATATTAAATTTGTCTTCAAGTTATTTAAAAACAAATTGAATAGTAAAATTCAATAACAGAATCAAACTTTAGTTTCAAAATTCCATCAAGCAAAAGTGAATTGGTAAAATTCAATATAGAATTAAAATAGAGTGATACATTTATTTTTAGTTCAAAAGTATAAGGGCATATATCAATAAAACTAAAATATAGTGGTAAATTTCAGTTTTTATCTAAACTATAATGGCAAATATTCACATTAACCCAATAAAATTCTTACCTTATAAGAAAAAGAAAAGGGTTAATGTCCCATTTGGCACCTGAATGTGAGTTCAAGGTTTTATTTGGTACTTAATTTTTTTCCTAATTTGTACCCAAGATTGGCTTCAAGATTCAATTTGGAAACTACACTAAATAATATCATATGATCCAATGAATGTTTGACATATGTGTTCTAGTGAAAAAAAAAATGGGTTCTTAATTAGGAAAAAGAAAAGCTTAAATACCAAAATAAAATTTAAAGCCAAATTTAAGTACCAAATTAGAGAAAAATACCTCAAGTATCAAATTAAAAAAAATTAAGTACCAAATTGGAAAAAGAATCTCGATACTAAATTGAAAATAAAAATAAACTTAGATAACAAATAGTATATTAACCCAAAAGAAAAATACTAATAGGTTGTCGATAGCCAATGGACGCGGGTGAGGGGGCGCGTAACAATTAACAAACATTAACCGCGTCCAAAATAACCGCCAATTTATACCATGCCAAAAGAACTACAGTAGGCGGTAAATGAAAATTTTACACACGTATAAACAATTGACGAAACCTTAAGGAAACCCCTCGAAAATGCCAACTGTAACCACGCTGGAAATTCGGGCAGCTGCCCGAACTTTCCCTCGCTATATATCGACCCCACTTATCTCACAATTCTCACTACCCGCAAAATTTCAAAATTTTCTTTTGATTTAAAGCTTAAAAAGAAAATTTTCAAGCTTTTCAGTAACCAATCAACAATGGCTTCCTCAATGAATTTTCTGATGCTTCTTTCCCTAGTTGTTTGTGCTCTAACGGCTTCCGCCATGGCTGCCGAGGCTCCAGCTCCAAGTCCTACGTCGGGATCCGGCTCGTTCTCTCCTTCATTCGTCTCTGTTTTCGCCGTCGTGGCTCTGCTCTTCGGCTCCGCTCTCCGGTTCTGAAGGTGATACACCTTGTTGTGGCTTCTAAGGTTGCTGTTGAGAGGCTCCTGGATTTATATATATAAAATATTCTTAAGTTGGCTTTGAATTTCAATAATGATAGTAGATCTAAGGGATGATTCTATACATAATACGAGAGAGAAGTAATTATGCGCATCAAAGATTATTTGATTGTTGATGTTTGGACTTCAATTGTTTCAGTGTTACTATGGATTAATAGCGTTTCTTTTGTTAGTATTATGATGATATTTTTCACTTTTTATATATATTTTTCGTTTTGTTTCATAGTTTCTTACGTGTTTTGAATAGTTTCTTGCGTTTTCGCTGCAGCCAAACAATAAAAGCAGTTACATTCTCTACAATTATGTTACATTGCATACTACCGATTATTCTACTTTCCTCTGAAATTTGTTCAGATTGTAAAGTCAACTTTACCCTTCCATTGCCTCACGTTTCTCGCAATAATTCTAGTTAGTGCTTGCTCACCACTATTTTTTCAAAACATTATTTATTTTGTTTTCTTTTTAAATTTTAAAGCAACTTTAAATACTTTACCAAAAATTCAATTTCGGTTCTAACTTCTACACCTGGAAATTTGCTTCGTGGTTACGCACTTCGTGGAATCGAGACGAAAAGTTGATGCTATTTGATATCCATTTTTAATGGTTTTTATTTTCTTTAACTTTTTTTTACCTTTTTAAGTTCATGGTTTTTATTATTATAAATCATTGTTTAAACTTAAAAAATCCCACACGATTTTGATTCGTCTTTTATTCTTATATTCCCCACTGAGAAAAAGGGAGAATGAAAAGGCTTTTCTTTTGGTCTGTTCAGTTTTTTCTCTAATAAAATTATGCTCATTTTATTCTAATCATCTAATCATTGTATAAAGTTATTTGGAGATAATAAACTATATATATACCAACTTACAAGTAGGGTGTGTCGAGCGAAAATAACCCCACATTGATTAGTTAAAAGAATGAATTATAACTACGTAGTACTTAATCAGGTTTTCTTAAATTGATGACATTGATATTGTTTTTATATTTTATTATTTCTTTTTTTAAGCCATCGAAAGAGCTTAAAGCTTATAGCATAAACTCATAACCCGAGAAACCATCAAACTACCGACAAAACAAAGCCACAAATTCTAGTTTTAGCATATCGGGCGGTGCATCATTTTTCAACGCTACAGCCGAAATCTGACGAAACATATTGGCCGGACTAGAAGGTATACCCTGAGGTTCCGTTTTACTTCTGGTATGAGATGTACCATTGGTACCGCTACGGTATTTACTTCTCTGGTTTGAACGCCAACTATTAGTACAATAGCAAAAATTAACTGTTAATGATATAGCTGTGACTGTGATTTGCTCATGTCAACGGTTCCTGAATCCTACCAACTACAATTTCTTTCTCCATAAAGTCATGGTAATTGAAATAAAGTAACATAATCAATATTAATAGTGAAATATTTAACATACCAAAAAAAAAAAAAACTATTGCAAGAGTAAAAGTATTATGAAGGTTTTTATACTAAAAGTTAGATTGTATTTTATCTACTTCATTCAAAAATTGAATAAATTAATTTGTATATAATAGATTAAAAATTAATTTGTATACCTCACAAAAATTACAGATTTACTTTTTCATTTAACATACATATTAAAATTAATTTACTTATTTTTTTAGTTAAAAAGAGAAAATGTAAATCTTACAATACATTTACCCTAAAACTGTTAATTGAAAAACTTATAAATAAATTAATTAAATTAAGGAAGTCCTTTGGATTTGAACCTAATGAGTAGTTTCAATGATAAAGAAAATATATTCATCCTAAGAGATTTAAGTTCGAGCACTTATATGTATGTTGTCAAAAAATTTAAAAAATATGAATAAATATTACCATATAATTTCACTAATATATTAAAAGAAAAAAAAAAAAAAAACCCTTGAAATGTGCCAGCTCTAACCACGCTGGAAATCCCAGCAGCTGCCCGAACTTTCCCTCTATATATACCGACCCCACCTGTCTCACGCCACTCTCACTACCCACAAAAATTTTTAAATATTTTTCTTCCTTTCGGTTTTTCGCTTGAAGAGGATTTCAATTTTTCATCAAAAAATGGCTTCCTCCATGAATTTTTTTATGCTTGTTTTCGTCTCTGTTTTTGCTCTAATGGCTTCCGCCATGGCTGCTGAAGCTCCAGCTCCAAGTCCTACCTCACGAACTGGCTCTATCACTCCTTCCTTCGTCTCTGTTTTAGCCGCCGCCGTGGCTCTGCTCTTCGGCTCCACTCTCGTGTTCTTAGGATGATGCATCTTGTTACGGCGTTTCCTTGAGTTTGCGGCTATGAATGCTCTAGAAGTGTTTCTGATTTTCATTTTTATATATAATTCATTTTAAGTCGGCTTTGAACTTTAGTTCTAGTAGCGGATCTATATATATGAGTGAGTTATGCTGTTTTGCGCATCAAAGATTATTGATATGGTTGATGTTTTGATTTCGATTATATTCAATATTATTATGTAGCAAGATATAATTAGAGATATTTTCGCTTTATATACATCTTATATGGAAGTGACGTAGTTATGCTGTTAATTTGTTGCGGGTGATTACTTCTCCGGCTATGGATGCTGTAGAAAGTGCATCGGTTTCTCATTTATACGTGTATATTTCTTTTCAAATCGACTTTGAATTTTAGTTCTAGTAGCAGATCTATATATATATATATATGAAAGTGAGGTAGTTATGCTATTTGCGCATCAAAGATTATCGATATGGTTGATGTTTTGGATTTCGATTATATTCAGTATTATTGAGTAATAACGTTCTTATTAGTATAATGAGATATTTTCTCTTTATATACGACTCTGTTAAGACCTTTACTAAATTCTCTTGCGTTTTCTCTGCAGCCAAACAATAAAAAACAGCTACATTCTCTACAATTATGTTGCTTTCATCTGAAATTTTGATCTGTTTGTGAAGCCGAATTTAGTACCCTTTCAGTGTTATTGTATTGTTCTCGCAACAATCCTACTTAATGTGGCCACCACTTTTTTTTTTTTTTTGGTGTGTGTGCGGCTATCACTGATCATTCAAAACCTTTTTTTTTTTTTTTTTTTTTAAAGTGATTTTAAAAACTTTACCAAAAAATATGTATAATTTTGGTTCTAAGTTCTAAATCTGGAAAACTGCTTCGTAGTTACGCAATTCTGGATTTTTTCTTTTTCGGTTCGAGACGAAAGTATAGTTTTTTGTGGTTTTATAATATAATCTATTCGGTCTCTCGTATAGAATGTTTTATATTTTAAGTTAAATTTTCAAATGGTCACTTAACTATGTCCATGTTTATGATTTAGTCAACCAACTTTTCAAATTTTCAATTTAAGTACTAATATTTGAATTCGTTCCAATTTTGGTCCCCTACCGTAGTGGAAAGCCTTTTCTTAATTGGTATAATAACACATTTAGTCCTCAATGCTTACTTATTATAACAATTTGGTCCTAAATCTAAACAATTCAATGAAGTTACCCTTCACATTTATAAATTCTATGAATTTAATCCTCAAACTTCCTAACCAAAACTTTCCGTTTTTAAAACAAAGACATTCTACATCCATTAATTGCCTTTATCTATAGTTGAAATTATCCAATTCGATATATAACCTTTTTTATTTATATTTTTAAGAAATTAAAGTTAGAAATTAATTAAATGCCATTACAATAATAATAAGTACAAATTTTAAAAATATAATGTATATAATAAAATTATATAAATAATTTAATATTTGTAAAAGATAATTTTACACGACATAATTTTTTTAATTAATTTGTTAAATAATTTAACATTAAATCATATTATTAGTGATACGTATTGTCTATTGTGAATTAAAAGAAAACAAATAATAAAGAGAACACATGATAATCTCTTAATCAATTTATAAAATTAAAAAATCATTATTACCATAACAAAAAGAAATTCAATTAATTCTTTTACATTTTTTTGTTATGAAAAAATAAATGTTTATAATGTTTTCTTATATTATTATTGACTGAACAATTGGATTTTTTAAGACAATATTTCTAATGTTGGATTTAATTTTCAATTTCGAAGATTATTTCTATGTGCCTTGAAGAAAATATCATGGATGATTAAAAAAAATCAAAATAATATGATCGAATCAAATTGAGCTTAATCCAGTATAAAATCATGTGTAAATTATTTTTAGATTTGTTCTAGTTTAAATCTATCATGTTTGAACAAAGTCGAATCTAAAGGGGGATAGAGGCTTTCGCCACACCAAAATTAAAAAATTTATAATTTAGCTCTCTCATAGATAATTAAATTATATGTTAATATATTTGTAAAATTACATTTTGTCCATTTAAAAAATGAAAAAAAAAAGGTTATATTTAATCCCTTAAAAATAAAGATATCATAAAATTATACCTTCATCTATCAATAATTTATAATTCAACTTCGATAACCCTAAATTTTTTTCTGAAATCGCTCTCGTGTACAAATTCTCTGAAAGAACAACTATAGTTTAACTTTGGATATAATCCAATTATTAATCCGATTGTGCCATGTAAGTTTTGATTCTTATTATAGTTAATTCGAATATACACATAAAATAAAATATTTTTTGCTTAAAGCTTATAATTATTCTTAAAATCTTCAAAAATAGGATATGTAATATAAAATAAGATCATAATATGAAATATAAGTTAACTTATGATTGCAAAAAAAAAAAAAAAAACCATCAAGCTTGGGTGGTGGAAAATTCCAAAAAAATGGGAAAATATATGAAGTATAAAATGAGAAGCAGTGCCGTAGCACTTGACCTTCATAGGAAGCTTAGTCTATGGAGGCTTAGGCCTCTCCATCACATTGAAAAGCCTACCTTTCTTTAACAATACGTTTTACTCATTGGGACCGTAGTTGTATTCATTTGACTTTTTTTTTATTTCATTTTTCATAATAAAAATTTCTCCATTTTCTTCTCAACTAACCCCATAGAATTCCACCTAAAACCCACTTTCCATTGATCATTTTCTTTTGATCTTTCCTATCCCAAAGAGAAACAGTTCTTCAGATCAATAAACCATGGAAGCAGCAGCATCTTTATCTGGATCCAATATCTTCCATCGTAATTACAGATTTTCAAGGTTAGCCCTTTGTTTCTTTCTAGGTTTTAATCAAAGATTTATATATGAAATTCTTGTTTCCCAATCTTTTTTTTGTTTTATTTTCCAGGTCGATTAATCGGAGCAGATATATTGCTTCTGGGTCACGCTATTTCTCAAATTCTGAGTTGAATACTCAAAATCATAGCGTTTTCAAAGGACCCAATCTCAGAAATATACAATTTCAAAAGAGAAATTTGAGATTACAAACGAATTGCTCTCTGGGTGTTTGTACTTTCCCTGAAAATGTTATGGAATCTCATCACTCACATGTTGTGGAAGAGAAACTTGGGGTCTTGCTTTTGAACCTTGGAGGTCCCGAGACACTTAATGATGTTCAACCCTTTTTGTATAACTTGTTTGCTGATCCTGTATGTTAGGTCTCCTTTGATCCTTTTATATAAACATTTCTGGGTTTTAATTTTAAGTTTCAATGGTGTGATTAATGTTTGTTTTATGTAGGATATTATACGGTTGCCTCGGCTATTGAGGTTTCTTCAACGACCATTGGCAAAGTTAATATCTGTTCTTAGGGCTCCTAAGAGCAAAGAAGGGTATGCTGCTATCGGTGGCGGTTCGCCTTTGCGTAAAATAACCGATGAACAGGCAAGAATAGAAATCCCTTCATTGTAGAAAAATTGGCATGTTACTTGATTCTAGGATAGTGTTGTATGAAAGTGAATCTGTTATGAACTGAATGATGTTAACGGTTCGTGCTGGTAAAGCTTTTTGTCGTTTGTATTTCTTGATGTTGTTTTTTCTCCGAAGTGGACCGTGTTACGATTTGTGCTTTATGGTAAAAGCTTGTATTATTTGCATTTCATTAGTTTACTTGTAGCTACATGAATTTGTTTCGGTTGGATGCTCTTAGCTTGATGTTTTTTCCCCCCCGAAGTGGACCATGTTATGATTTTTGCTTTACGGCAAAGCTTTCATTGTTTGCATTTCATTAGTGTATTTATAGCTTCAAGAATTTGTTTCGGTTGGATGCTCTTAGTTTGAAGTTTCTGTTATTTGTATGGATATATTCTTTTTTCCGAAGTGAACCGTTTATGATTCATGCTTTATGGTATTGTGGATGCCTTTAGCTTGAAGCTTTTGTTTTATGATATCTATTACGAAGTGAACAATGTTACCGGTTCGTGCTTTATGGTAAAGCTTTTGTTGTTTGCGTTTCATTAGTGTATTTATAGTTTCGTGAATTTGTTTCAGTTGGATGCTCTTACTTTGAAGTTTGTGTTTTTTGTATGGATATTTTTTTTTTGAAGGTTCTCGTGCTTTACAGTAAAGCTTTTATTGTTTGCATTTGGTAAGTGTATTTATATAGCTTGAAGAATTTGTGGCAGGTGGATGCTCTTAGCTTTGATGCTTTTGTTTTTCGTATGGATATTTGTTCTGAAGTGAACTGTGTTATGATTCGTGCTTTATGGTAAAGCTTTTGTTGTTTGCATTTGATTATCATATTTTATAGCTTCAAAATTTTGGGTGCAGGCGGATGCTCTTAGAATGGCTTTGGAGGCAAAGAACATACGTGCTAATGTATATGTTGGAATGCGATATTGGTTTCCCTTCACCGAGGAAGCAATTGAACAGGTTTGGCATTTTGATGGTCAAGCAAAATTGCATAGTTTTTAAGTTTCATAATCATTGGTAATGCTACAAACTTTTGTGATATAATATCGAAATGGAAAATTTTATGTTGCTCCGAGTTTTTATTTTTCTTGAAGTACCCATCCTCCAAAACATATTCATATCAGAAACTCTCACTTGAGTAATATAGGAACACATTGACATGCCTTGGGGCAAGTTCTTGGTATCATATGAAAATGTCGTCGAAATTCATATAACTTGAAATTATACCTCTCGTTTTAACTCTTAGTGATCTATCTCCAAAGTGCATCGAGTCTAAATTGCTTCGCTTTTCTTTTAACGGAACAGATTAAGCGAGACAGAATAACAAAGCTCGTTGTGCTGCCTCTATATCCTCAGTTCTCCATCTCCACAACCGGTTCCAGCATCCGAGTTCTCCAACGTACATTCAAGTAGGTTTTCGATAATTTGCGATGCACCTTTCTGCTTGAAACGTCCTTTACTTTATCTCCTTCATAAATGGCTCTGAAATGCGGGTTTATGTTTCAGGGAAGATGCATATTTATCAAGACTACCTGTATCTGTCATTCTTTCATGGTATCAACGTCAGGGTTATATTAACTCTATGGCTGACTTGATCGAGAAAGAGTTGGGTAAATTTGCAAAGCCTGAAGAGGTTTGTTGCACAAATTTGTTAATTATAATTCAATATTCTCAAATTATGGTCCTCCGAACAACTTTATCATGACGGTTTCTAATATTCCTTCGAACTTTAGGTCATGATATTCTTTAGTGCCCACGGGGTACCTGTCAGCTATGTTGAGGAAGCTGGAGATCCATACAAGGATCAAATGGAGGAGTGTATCTACTTAATCATGCAAGAGCTGAAAGCTAGAGGGGTCGGAAACAATCATACCCTTGCTTACCAGGTTTGTTTTAGAATTTAGTTTCTGCTTTCACTTCGGAAAACCAAAACCGTTATACTCAACTTACTCTTCACGCTATCCTCCCAGAGTCGAGTCGGACCCGTCCAATGGCTAAAGCCGTATACCGATGAAGTTCTTGTCGAGATTGGTCAAAAAGGAGTGAAGAGTCTTCTAGCTGTTCCAATAAGGTGCATTTGTTCAAAGAGTTTGTATAGTATTTGCTTTAATACCAGTTTATGTAGTAAAAATTTAACTTTAACTTCCCATCTCAAATTCCAGCTTTGTGAGTGAACACATAGAGACTCTTGAAGAGATCGACATGGAATATAAACATTTAGCACTTGAATCCGGAATCAAGAATTGGGGTCGTGTTCCTGCTCTAGGTTGCAACTCTTTATTCATCACTGACTTAGCTGATGCTGTAGTCGAAGCTCTACCGGCAGCAAAAGCCCTGTCAGCCTCAACAGAAAATGACGAAGAAGCCGAATATGATCCCTTAAGATACCTTGTCAAGATGTTCTTCGGCTCGATCTTGGCATTTGTCTTGCTATTGACACCAAAAGTAGTACTTGCATTTAGGAATAGCCTCTTTTAAATAGAGGGTTGAAGAAAAAAAGCTTACTATGTTCATCAAGATTATAGGGGTCTTTGATTTTGATAAAAATTACAGGGACTTGTTTGAATGCCAATGCCACTATTTTGGCTTTACATAAAGAAAAAAGAGATTTTTGAGGACTAAGTTTCAATTATTTTGAGTTTAGGGCATTTTGAAGTTAGCCAATCGGATCATCTTGAGTTTGATACCTGAGTGTGGATCATTTTATGTTGAGATCAGGCAAATTTTTGGTGATCAAACTAGATAGAATCGAATTGCATTTTGCATTTTTTATGGAAATCTTTATATAAAAGGTCGGGCTACATTTTGCTCTTTCTATTATAAGATAAATTAATTAATTCTTTATCCACTGACAATATAAATTCATGAAAATTTTTAACATAAATTGATGAAATTTTTAAACAGAAAAATCAAATTACATAATAACTTGACTCACAAATCCTAAACCTCAATCTTGAATGATATAAATACAGAAGTACCAGAATTTGTCCGATCCAAATTCAACCAGACTCGAACCCTACCCCTCCAATTTACAGCTTTGAGAATGCAATACCCCAATACCTTTCATCTGCAATCCTTAACGCTGCATCAGATTCAGAGCATAGATTCACATTTCATCATTAAGTTCTAAAATTCTTAGCAATGAATGAAAAACAAGTAAAAGACGCACAACAAGATTGATTGCAATGGATCAGCAATGAAGATTTTTGATCAAACGCAAAGGGAAAAAGCATTATGATGAGGCAACTGATTAGATATGTAGGGAGAAGTCTAGGCTAGTGCTTAATACTAAAAACACAGCCCACGCCTTTTTAATTCAACCCATATCAACAGCCATTGCTAATAAGCTTTAGGCATATTTGAATTTTGTTGTGGGAGAGGTTGCGCGAGTCGCATTGCAATGACTTCAAAACAAGGACTAGGGCCCTCTCCCTTTGCTTTTAATTTCGACGCCATTATCAACTACCAGCATAAGCTTTTTCCCTTTTGCTCAGACCTTTTACTTTACACCCATCATATCCATATCAATCAATTTCTACTATATACAATAATACGTGCTACGATGAAGGAAACCAAAAAAAAAAAAACAAAACAAGTACACTAAACCATAAACCACCGTAAAAGGCGTTCTCGACACGAGGACGCTTGGCTTCACCACAAGAGGAGGCGGCCAACCACCGGAAGAGGGAAGTGTCTGGTCACCATATTCGCATTGGTGGCTGTCACCATTTGAAAAGGGAACCCTAGATGCGATGCAGAGAGGGATTTTATAAGCAGTGGGAAGAAAAGGGGGAGCAAGCAACAATACTTTAGTTTAATGGGTCCAAACTCGAAGGCCCCTTTGTGTTGTTTGCCTTAAAGATTAAACCCGACTGATTGCTGGATTTGATTCAGATTTAACTATTATATTAATATATTTTATATTTATTTAGATTAAATCTAATTTGAAATTTAAATTTAATTTTTAAAAGTTCGTTCATAGTTAATTCAGATTATTATAGATTTAATTTTATGTGTCATAAATTACATAATATGCAAAAATAATATAATATAAAATACATAATTTTAAAAAAGCAAGATGGGTTGGATCAAATCGGGCCTTGAACATGTTTTTAAATGGATTTATTTTTTTGTGCAAACTAAAAGCTTATTTTCTGAACTTAATACTTTTGCTCATATCCAATCAAATTTTGATGGAGTATTTGGGCCTACGCGAGTAGCGCAATTCATGAAATAACAATTTTATTTCTTAAAATTTACACGTTCTATCAATTTGATCTTGAATTAATAAATTTAATCCACAACATTTACACATCCCCTCAATTTAGTCATGATTTAACAAATTTAACTTATGATATAGGTACATCTTGTCAACACTTTATAAAATATATAAACATCGAGAATAAATTTATAAAATTATGTACACTTGACATAAAACATTGACAACTATGAGTAATTACCCCAATCACTCGCTTTCAAAATTAATAGGGATTTTAAATTTTTTTTAAGAGGAATCAGTTTAATCGATATAAAAATCAAAAGAGATTAGAGTGAAATATTTACTTATATATGCATGGATTTGATAAAAACAAAAAACAAAAATTCCACGAATAGAGTTAAATTAATATGAGGTGTCGTTTGAGGCATGTTTTTTTAACTACACACCCAAATATTAGGGTTTTGTAATTTCTTTAATTTCGAAGGGACTGAAATTGAAGATAACATCTATTTTTGACAAAATTAAATTGGTACCGTAAAATAGATGAAGGTGTTATAATTATAAAAAGAAAAACGTGGAATTAAAAAAGGAAATAAAGAAAAAAAGCTTTATCTCCACTCATTTTTTCTTGAATCAAAATTAATGTGATAGCATCACGGAAAAGAAAAGTTGCGGATTTTATCTCTTAAAGAAAATCCATGAAAGCTTTATGCATGCTATTGAATAGCAGTAATTGGCTAAGAGAAAATAAATGAAAGAGAAGCTTTATTTTAATGGGATTTGTTTGATATTCACATGTCCCTTCAAGTTTTTTCCTCGCATTTTTCTGAAGCTACGTACTAAATATATTTGACTTTCATCTTTAGGGTTGACTTTCAACTCCACACCTACTTGTTTTCTCTTCTTTAAACCATCACCCATAAGCTGTACCATATCCAACCAATTCTTGTGAATTCAAACCCGGGAGAGATTCACTTGCATTTTTATAAATTTTTTTTTTGGGTGTGATTAATATTTTAATGATTTTATTGTTAAATTTATTGATATATTTGTATTTGTCATGCATATAAATTTTTTGATTCGATCCAATGTTTTTATTATATTTGATTGTATGTATATTAACATTTATTGAATGATTGAAAGTTTTTTACGTAAAATAAATACGCCCAATCTGATATTCATGATCTTTATGAATATAATATAAAATATGATGGCTAGATCATTAAAAAATTAATCATAAAAAATATATATACGAAAAAATGTAAAACTACTTCGATTTTACGTTAGTGTAAATGAGTCTCTTTCCATATATATACTCTCGATATAGGCATTCTTAATTTTTAAATTTTTTAATCTTAAAATGTGTGAAGGCATGAAAAGTCTTTTTTTTCTTCTTGAAACCTTAAAAAATAGTAATTTATTTTAGCACCCAAAAATTTATAATTTATTTCTCTTTTTATCTCAATATTAATTAATATAAATTAAAATCTTGAACATTAATTTTATTATTGGTTGTTATTATATTTACTCTTTTCGATACAATGTCTAACATTACACATATTCCCTCCCAACCCTTAAATAAAAAAATAATGTGCTTCAATGCATTCAAACTTACGTCCTCCCGTATTGACAATAATTTCAACGTCAATTGAACTAATACTCAATCAACTAACTATATTTAAAAAAATTTAAACTTGCATTTTTTAAATTGGAGGAACCATGGTCCTGCCTGTTTTATGCTTTCTTTTATTCAAATAAACTTTGATTTTTTTATATTTTATTCATGAAATATTTACTTCAATTAAAAAAATACAAACCACCACTTTCCTTCATTCCAAGCTAATTTTTTTTTTTATTATAATATAACCCTTTTCTTTATATATACAAATTAATCACTCGTAAATGTTTAATATAAAATCTATACTATCTATAACTCACAATCTCTAAAATAAATAAATTTACTCGTTTAAATACATCAGAATCAGAGTGAAGTCATTTTTTGTTAAAATTTCTTTCATTTTAACTACTAAAATAAAAAAATCATATGACTAATAAAATAATCAGATAATTATACGTCATATATCATATGTATCTCATTCTGACATACAAAGAGCAGTTTTTAACAATAAAAATAAATAATTTTTTAAGAAAAAGATCGATTTACTCTTTAATACAACATACGAGACTCATTTACTTATTTTATAAATTAGAAAAAAGTAAAATATAGCATCCCTTCAATAAAAAATAAAAAACCCAACATCATCATCATCTCAAAAACCACCCCTTAATAATAATAATAATATTAATATTCAATCGTGTCCATGAAGTGAACCGGTTATTGCAATAACCCCAAGCTTTTGTAGATTCAACTTCACCACCATATCCACAAACATTTTCGTATCTTCTCCACTATTCCCTTCCGGTATATCAACGATATAAGATTCCAAAACAATTGTATAGACCTTACCTTCCTCTTTAAACTCATTCACCGACGTCACCGACCGGTAGTTCCTCAACCTATGTTCACCACCCACGACCCTAAAACTCAATATATGCTTCTCATCATCCAACATCTCCAACCTCTCCGTACTCGTCGACGCCGGTAGACCCGAAACGACGGTGACTTCCCTAACGCTGCCTACACCGCCGTTGCCACTGTTCATGTTGCAGCTTTTTATGAAGTGCTTGTATTTTTGAGGTGCTTCGAAGCTACGGATGAATGGCCATACGGCTCGGACCGGAGCGTCGATGCGTTGGGTTACGAGGGACGTGCATGTGTTGGGTATTGGCTCGAATTTGTGGTAAGTACGGATCAATGGCTTAAGCTCGGTGTATTCTTCTTTGGTTAGGCCGCGAGGGGGTGGCTCCGCTGAGTCCATGGCTGTCGTTGATGATGAAGAAAAAAATGGAGGGTTTTGAGTTCATATAGAAGGAAGAGAGAGTCAATCACAAAGCTTAAGAGAATGGGTTAAATGGATACATATATGTGGGTCAAATTATGATTTTGGTCTCTTTATTATGCTTAAATTAGAGTTTTAGTCCCTATAGTTTCATATCTCCACTTTTATAACATCATTAGTCACCTTATCTATTTTGATTAAAACGCTAATGCGGATTTTTTTTTTTTTTTTTTAAGAACAATCCTTTTAACTCATTAAATTGACATTACTTTTTCTTTGTTATGATATGTTCATGGAATTTTTTTTTGTATTATATTTGTAATTTAGTATCTTATTTCTATTTTTTTTATGAATTTATTCCGTTATTTTTAGATTTTGAAAAATACAAGTGGATAACACCATTACAACTGCTTTTGTTGAATTCAAGCCCATCAAAACATCATTATCAAATAAATATATTTTTTATTTTGCAATTTCACACCAACGAATTTAACAATTGAACCTACATCTTTAGATTTGAAAAAGTATAGCTCTAAATTATAAATGTGCACTAAGAATGTAAGGACTTGAATTATATATTTTTAACATCTTTTCTCGTGGTAGGAAGGAGGGTTTTAAAGAAAGATTTACCTAAGCGTTTTAAGTCGAATGCAATTAACAAGTGAGTTGTTTGTGTTCTTTGTCTTTTCCTTGAAATAAAATATATGCTCATAGTATGAAAATTCACATCAAAATTTGAACTGGGATGTAATTAGCATTTGTTTGGACTAATTAGTGATATGATGGCAGACAGGATCGATCATGTCAAAATGAAGTGGAGGGACTGGATTTTAGATTTATGTGTACTTGACCTACATTATTTTATATGGACATATATGGCCTTTGGGGAGTTCTGAAGCAGCTTGGGTTTTTTGTGATTCGCTTGGAACAAAAAATACGCCGGTTATAAAATTAGAATGGGCTACATAGGGAAAGGACTTCGTCTTGTAGCTCCAGCATTTGTGTCGGGATTTTCCCTCTTGGCAACATGACAAAATCTACATGTACTTTTATACCAGTGCGTAGTTTAATCTCAAATCTCATACCCAGTAGAGAAATTTACTCTCTCCACTAAAACTGATCGGTAAAGGATCAAACCTTTGTCCGACAGCATTGAATCTTTTGACGCCAAATTCACTTTTGCATCTCCCACCCACCCAATATCTGATCTTCTCTCATCTTTAAACTAATTACGAGTGTTCCTTCCTAACTACCATCAAATTTATTTGGGCTCCTAACGTTATCGGATAAAACCAAGACAATCCCTATTCCTTCTGTTGCACTGAAAGCTGTAATTTAATCCCTTTTGTTTTAGTTCGATTTCTTCGTTCTTCCAATGCTGCTAACATCCATCATCAAAATGATGACTTCAAATTCCCAATGACACCTTTGCGTGCATACTTAAAACGCATTTTCACTGTTGCTTCACCTTACATTTACATATTTAATTTTAGAGGACTAATCTAATTTTTATGACTGGCTAGTCTATAATTATAAAATTTAAAAGGTAGTTTTACTATTTTATGAGCCCATAGCCCACTACCTCCCCCTGCACCGCACTGGGTATTAAGAGTCCCACTATTACTGTTGCAATGTGCAGCTTTAGTCTTAGGTTGTCCAAATTCTTAGTCTCATCTTATTTTGTGATTGCTGGAACATGTATTTGTATTTCTACTCGAATAGTAATCTTTGAAAGCCAAGTGATAACTTGAAATTTACTTTAAACCAACAATAAACATTCAAATAACATGTAAATTTATTATCAATCAAACATGGTTAATAATTGGATCTAAAAGTAACCTTGATGGTTGAAATAAATAAAAATAACAATAAAAAAAACCAAAAAAAAATCCATATCATCACCTTACCTACGACAACCAACAATATTATCAAAGTGGGTTAAAAAAACAATACTATTAAAAGAAAAAAGAGAGTATCCAAAATTAAAAGTATTAAACTCTAAATTTCAGCATAGCATAGGGACTAAAAACAAGAAATAAACCAAAAATAATTACTTACTCATGGTTCCTCAGCAACCAAGAACAACAAAAGCAAAGCTCATTGCCCTAAAAAAGGAACACAAAGCACAAGGTGGGACTGTTCTTCAAACATCTATATATTGTAATAAATTATGTAAAGACTGCGATCGAGTAGTAGCAGTTGAATGATAAGAACATGTAAGCGATGGGGTGTTGTCTTCCACTGTCGAAAAGGCGATCTTAAAATTGGGAGATTCCTGGGTATCATGTGACATCTCTAACCAACTTTACCTCCCACGTGCTCTTTAACTTCCCCTTGCAGTTTGCTGGATTCCCACTAGAGGGTGTCCATGTGTTAGATTCGGGTCGATTTAGAGGTAAGCACTCATACACGCACTGTTCATTTTAACGTGATGCTCTTCTTCTGTTCAACTCGTTATTTCATTTTTTAGATATTCAGACATTTCACAAAGTTAATACACAAAATCTCATTCACGATCCGTTGAGGGATCCGTCAACTTTCAACGAAAGACACTTTAAAAATCTCTCTCGAAGGAATCAACCTCCCCACAATAAATTGATAATATTTTCATATAATTTTTTTCATTAAATTCTTAAACATAATTTATTAACATATTTTTTAAAATGTCAACATTAAAAGATCCTTATACTAGGAGTTGGATTACATTTTGTCCCCTCTACATAAAAGATATGTAAATTAATCCCTGTACATCAGATCAAAGTGCAAACGAGTTCTTCTATTAAAAATTCCATTCATTTCTACTGTTAAAAATTCTGCTATTAGTCCTTGTATTATGTCAAATTTATGAATTTGGTCTCTTTACTTTAATGTGATCGATGTTAATTTTTATACTTTTCAAATTTTAAAATTTCAGCCTGAACCAAACGGTAAAAATTAAATTTGTTAAGTCAAATTCTACTATTGATAAACCATGGATTTAGTCTTTATTTCCCAATTTTATCATTTTTAGTTCTTATGCTTTTCGGATTTTTAAATTTTCAATCTTAATTCAAATAATAGTTGTTAAGTCCATAAACTAAAATAATGTGACTTTTCTATAAGTATTATGTAAAAATAATCGTTTGTTATAATATTACACATATGATAATATGTTTATCATATAAAATTTTAAAAACAACAAAATTTAACTATTACCATTTAGAAATAATTACAAATTCAAAATCTGAAAAAGAAAAAAAAAGAAAAGTAAACTACAATAACACAATACGAAAATTATTAGAGCCAAGGTCCGCCCCCCATTTCAACAGTTATAAGTGAAAATTTCATAAAAAATTAAAAATTAAAAAAAATGATATTTCAACCGTTTAACCAATCGGTCCGTTTCGATTCTCAAGTCAAACGATCTAATGTCTTTCTCCAAATCAATATCTTGCTCGATTCTCGATCCAACCAACTAGTCCAGTTTAATTCAAACAACAATGTTCAAAATCATTCCAAATTATTAAATTAAAAAAATGTTTTAAAAACTTAGAATTAGTTGAAATCCAAATCCAAATTTAAACTATCCCATCAATGAATTTGAATTAATTCAAATTATTGAATTTCAAATATTTTAATTTCCAAACAAAGAATTTTGAAATAATTAATTTATAAATCATAAATTTCAAAGTTGAAATTTTGAAATCAAAATCCAAATTTTTGTTCCCAAACGCTACCTAAAAGATTTGTCAACTTAATAACTTAACATAAAAAAAAATCAAGAAATGCAATATTAAAATTTTTTGGGTCCAAACCGATGTACCATGGTTTTTCTTTCTGACAAAGCACAAATTTTCTAAAAATCACTAAATCGAACCGTAAATATCAGTTTTAGATATTTTGAGTTTTATTCAGTTTCGGTTTCAAGAGTTAAAAACCTAATACACCCTTATATACAACAATGATTTTAACAATCCAATAACTTAAATGAAAACATTCGAACAATTTAACGACTATTTTAGAACATCCAGAAATTAAAAGATTACCAATAATTTGGTTGGTTGGGTATAGTTTACTGGAGTTATACTTAAATTTGGAGGTTGGGTTGTCATGTCTGTCATCTACCTTTTCGGTGAGAAAGGAAGATTGAGCAACTCTTTTTTCCTTTTGTTGTTTGTTGATTTTCTCTTCGTTCAATCTTCTTTTGTTGCCGAAAGTCGAGTTTTCGTTGTGTTTGAAATGATTTGGTCCTTTCGTTTATAGCCACCCATTTTGGCTAATTAAACCTAACATCCCCACAATATTTAACAAGTTTCCCTTCATTGCTCAATTTTACCAATTTTGCTTTCACACTACTTCATCTCCTCCTTTAATACATTTCGCTTCTTTTTTTCCTTAAATTTAAGCATCGCGGGGGGTCTAAAATTGAAATTTGACCATAATTTTTTATTATATGCAAAATAATAATAATAATAATAATAGGGTTATATCACAATTTGACCTATAAACTTCTCTCATTTTGGTATCCCGAACCATCATTTTTGCCTCATTTTACACCCTAAATGAGATGAAAATTTTAGACGCCAAAGTGAAAAAATAAACATAGTACAAAGTTCAAATCGTGAGATAGTGGAAAGAAAATTATAATCTCCCAACATTTTGCATTTGTTTGATTTGATAGAACATATAATACATTTCTAAGGTCCCGAAGAGACATTATATCTGTGTGTAGATACACATATTTGTGAAAGGGTGAAAATACATTTCACCAAAAGTGATGACTGACTACTCTATTGTTTACCATATTCTTTAGTTGTATCAGAACATTACAAGATGAAATTTTGGTTCGTTGAACTCAATCAAACTTGTACAACTAGTAATACATTTATACAAGTAAGAGAGAAAAACTGCCAAGTGCTGTTAACTAATTATAACTGCTAATAACAGATGAGTTACTTTTAAACTCGGTAAAAAGAAGAAGACTCCCCTAACATCACACCTCTTTCTCAAGGTCTTTGGCCCTGAGCTGTTATTACGTATTGTGAAGGGATGAATTTGCTGTAACTCAGTCTCCCACCAAGAAGGATGAGTTTGTGCCCCAGCATCCCACTTTGGAGATAGGGCTAGACGGATTTCTCTCCTCGTTAATTCGTATAGGGGCATCGACAGTAAGGTAGGTAGAGCCGCAGGGACCCTACTCTAAATCCAGAGTTCATTAAATTATAAATTAGCACAATGGGGAGATCGTATAATTTAATTATTTTTAGAATTTATAATCCATTTCTATCCTTAAAAGTGATTTTCTAACTTCCTCCTCCTCCATAAATTTAATTGATGGCCCAAAACAGCCATGAGATGATACATCCTTGAAGCTCACCATCAAATGGGCGGTTTCCTTGCTTTGTGAGCCCGACGCTCTCAGCCAACAATAGTGCTTCAAAACAAAGTTAATTGGGTACCAAATGAAGCTCAAAATTAAAAGGAAAAAAAAAAAAAAAAAATCATATATTCCTTGCTCATATCATTGATTAAGTTTTGGAATTCCAACACTTACTTGGATTTGAGTCGGCATAACATAAACTCCAAATCCAAGCCCCCCACCCCACCCACAAAAAAAGGGGGATTGGGTCAAATTTTGATTTTAATCCCTCAATTATACTCAAATTAAACTTTAATCCCTCTATTTAATTTGCCACAACTTTGGTTTCTCTATTTTTATAATATCATCAATTTGTTAATCTTGTTAACTATGTTGATCAAAATGACAATGTTCTTCCCAAAAGACATTCATTTTGTTAGCAATGACTATCTAGGGTTTAAGGTTAATTATTTGGATTTATCAACAACATCATATATCTAAATGTCCAAATTATAATAGTAAAATCACTAACATATGTTTGCCGAGTGATAAAGAACTCAATGCTCTAGGTTTAGAGTTCAACTCTTGGGAACGAAGAAAACAATGTTGAGAGAGCTTTGTCCTCATTTAGGAGTTCGAACCGAATGTAACTACCAGATATCGAGGGGCTAGAAACATAATGATAAAGAACTCAATGCCCTTTAAGCTAAGTTAAGAGCTCTAGTCTTATAAGCAGAGAAAATAACGTTCGAGAAAACGTTGTCTTCATTTAGGAATTCGAGCCCAATGTAACTACCAATATCGAGGGACAAAAACCATAGTGATAAAGAGCTCAATACCCTTTAAACTAAGTTTAGAGTTCAAGTCTTGTGCATGGAGAAAGGAACATTAAAAGAACTTTGTCTTTGTCTATAAATTCAAGCATAATGCAAGTACCAAACACCGAGAGACTAAAACCATAATAAGAAATAACTCAATGCCCTTTCAGCTAGGCTTAGACTTCAGAATTCAAATCTTGTGTACAGAAAAAACAACGTTCTGAGTCTAATGTAGCTACTAGATATGGAAGGAGTAAAACCATAAATTAACCAAAATATTTATACGTATGGATGGATTCGTTTCCCAGGGTAGATTTCCAAAGCATCCCCATCGAAAGCCTTTTCATAAAAACAGATGGAAAACCCCCATTACACAAAAGAAAAAAGAAAGGACAAACAAAAGAACAATGTCGCAGTGCTTTATATCCTGGTTTTCTGAACTGACCCTACTTAAGGACACACTATCTCTACACTATAAGGGCACCTATCCCTCTCTCTACGGCCAAACTCCATTGATGGGTACTCAAAAAAGATCATCACCAAAATACACATCAGCTCAGGTCCAGTCTTCCAGTTCCAATGGACCCCACCCTAAGACTATTGTCAGCCATTGATCACTCCCTAACTCCCCATCATCACAACCGTCCATTTCCTCTTCCCTTGCCACGAAATCACCACTGTTGTTGTTGTTGTTGATGGTGGTGGTGGTGGTGGTGGTGTTATTGTCATCGTCAAAACCCATCTCCGTTACCCATTTCTCTTTTTCGGGTAACTTTCCGGCGGGTACGACGAACTCGATACCGGCCATCACGGTGGAGGATGAGTCAGACATGGAAGCCCCACAGCTCTCGCTCTTGACGTCGCTGAAGGAGAACGGCGGTGGAGACAAATAAAACGGCGGAGAAGATGATGAAGATGAAGATGACGGCGACGGCAAAGTTACCATCGGCGGTGAAGTGTTGGGAGAAGAGCTTGTCGTTGTTGCTGTTATCTCTTTGTAAAGCTCTTGCATTATCTCTTCTAGTTTCCCTTCGTCGTTTGAGAACTCACTTTCGTCGTCGGATTCCGTCAACAGGACGTTTAACTTTCCGGCAGCTTCGCCTGGAAATCCATACTCCGGCGATCCTAGCATTAAACTTAACTTTTCTTCTCTTTTATTTTTTTGGTTTTGTTTGAGAGTTGAAGAGAAAACAGAGAGTAACGCGCATTATAAAGAGGGAGGGAAGGGTGACACGTTGGCAAAAGGGAGTGGTGATACCACGTAGGAGGTTGGTGTAAGAAAAATGACGTGGCGTTCAAGGGGCAAAATTGGAGTGACGAAAATAAAGACAAAAGATTTGTCAAAGTAGTCAGTTTTTTGGAAGCAGTGGAAGAAAAAGGAAGATTTTATTTGAAATAAATAAATTATAAAAAAACAATTATTTAGTACGGTAGAATTAAAAGATATACTATTTTTTCACAAAAAAAAAAAGCTATTTTTTATTTAAATTGGAAGCATAAATAATAAGTTAAATTTCATCAAGGTCATTAAATTATTAGTACGTTTATATTTTACTCATTTAAGTTTAAAAAATTACAAAATATATACTAAACTATTCGAATTTTTTTATTTAAATCATTGAGTTATTTTTTTTTTAAACGTCCGGTTATTAAGCTCAACGATTTGATTATCGATACGATGAATCAATATCCACGAGTTGAAGAACACACCTTAGATCTTTAGTTCATCTTACAATTGGTGTCGAATATCATAGAAGAAAGCTATTAAGATTTTGGTTCATAAATTCGTGATATCCAAAATCGTTTCATAAAAAAATAAATTACATAAAAAAAAAGAATGAAAGCTTTCAATTGATGCAAATAGAAAAACCATGTAATAACAATTTTAACAATTTAATAACTTAAATAAAATCATTCGAATAATTTATTGATTATTTTATATTTTTTTAAAAATTAAATAATCAAAACATAAATTTATTAATAATTTAGTTAATAGTTTTATCCAAAATTAAAATGATTTTATTTATTAATAATTTAAAAATGAAAAAACAAAACAAAACCGAAGGGTTTTGTCTTTATTTAAAGGGAATCAACTTCAGGCAAAAGGAGTGTTTGGTGTTGGGTAAAAGACAGAGATTGTCTCGAGGAACTCAATTTTTTTAATTTTACGATATTACCCCTATTATATTAAGTAACTGACTAATGTTTTTGTCTTTAATATAATTTCATAATTTGCTTGGCAATAAATTTTTTTTTAATTTGTTAATATTTTACTATCATTAAGAAATCAATTGTAATAACACTATTAAATATTATTAAATGGTATATTTAAAATTGGTGTTTTAGCTGTATGAATTCGAAAATTTATAAATTCGGTGAATTTAGACTTGATTTTAAGATTTTTAATTTTTAATATTTACACATAGTATATTTTATTTTATTTTTTGTAGCTTTATTTCTCTCTGTAATTCTTTTGATTAAAAAGTTAAAAACAAATTTATCAAATAAATTTAATTGAAAAAATATAAAAAAAAATAGAAATATCCATAAATCCAAAATAATAATTTTAATTTTTTTCATTCTTTTAAAATTAATTTTCACTGTCGTAATGAAAAGTAAAATTACAAAAAAAAAAATCAAATTACAGAATGTGTAAATGTTTATAGTTATTTTTTTTGTTAGAATCGTGACTAAATTGACAATAATTTATAAATGATGAAGGTTAAAATTAATATTATGTCAAATTTAAAAATTGTCACTAAAAAGCTTGATGTTGACCAAAAAGACAATTAAGTTACTGAATAATTATTTTGTAATTTTTCATAGTTGAATAATAAAAAATAAATTTACTTCTAATTAACTATTCATTTTGTAATTTTTATTAAATAAGTGCTATTAAAATAATTTACCCATTTAAAATTTGATAATTTAGCAATTCATATATAAGAACTAGAAAGTTCAATAGCTTAATAATTTATGTAAATAACAAAATAGAAAAAAAAAATCAACATTGTATTTACCTACAATTGAAAGTAGACGCCAAAATTCATACAAATTACAGTAGAGGGGGTACCTTCTCCGTATTATGGATAGATAGAATTTCAGAATTAGGGCTGATATAAAACTAATTTTTTATTTCACAAAATAACTTCAAAATATTGATATGCTTTTTTATTTTTTTGTAATATTTTATTATATTTTTATAGAATACCTATCAACTTCTTTATCCTACTTATGAAATCTTAAAACTTTACTGACTGTAAATCAAATAATTTCTTTAATTTTAATTAAGAACACAATGCTCTATCAACAAATCAAATGACTTTCAGTAATTTTTTAAATATTTATTTAGAGGGTCAAAATTTTCAGATACAAAAGCTATTTCAATCATCTCTCTCTATACAATAACCATATTTGTTTGCCCAGAGTTTGCCTATAACAACACGGTGTTATGGAGTAATGATCACTGTAAGTTTACCATTAAATTTTTATCGTGAATTTTCATCAAATAAAAAAGTAAAAATTACGTTAAAAAAGGAAGAAAGAAAGAAAGTGAGAATCAAATCAACAATATTAAAATACGTGTAACATGTGCACGTATTATCGCTTTTATACATATTTTATTTTATATTATTTCACGCGATTAACTATAAAGTTCATAAATTTAATAAGTTCGATTAATTAACGAATTATCAATTTAAACTAATTAACTTATCATGAGTTATTAAATTCTAGCAATCAATTTATAAGTTTACGTTGTTTCAAGTTCATAGTAGAATATTTAGTTAGAGAACTTAATAATTTATTAAATTGATATATTTAATTCCAATCGTTGAAGATTATTTTTATTTAATAAAATATGATTATTAGATTCTCGTTCACAATTATTTTATTCAGATGTTATTTTAACTAAGATATTAAATGGAAATTAACAGGCTTGCTTATATGAAATAGTTATAATTTTATTTAAAAATTAGATCATATGTTGGTGCAGAGAACTAATTTAACAAAAGAATAACTTATTTAATAATTATGGATACCGAGTGAAAAGCTGTTATAAAAAAGTAAAATAAAATCAATTTTTCTAAAAACTTGACCGTTGTAACGAGTGAGCATTGTAAAGGAAACCAAGTCGATATAAACAAACACATCGCACTGTTAATTGAAAGAAACTGATAGGTGGCGCCATTAATTAATTTTAAGACCTGCAATGATGTTTACCCGTATTATTTAATGATGCCATCTGTTTTCTGGTGCTGGGATTGTTCATAAACAGGAAGCTGAAAGCTGTAATTTTCATGGCGGAAATGTAAATACAATCAACACCACAATAGTTTATTTGTGTTTCAATGAAACCCCATTATGATCCACTGAATATTACAGAGCTATTTGGTCTTCATCTTCAATACCTCTCTAAAAATGGCTAACTTTGCGGGCAGGGCCTTGTTGAAGCAAGCTCCTTGTAAGTTTTTGGTAGCTGGGAATTGCAGGAACCCTGCAAATTAAATCGCATATCAGACGGACATTTTTACATGAAAACGAGAAAGTGGTCCCAACATATACACTTCGTTTAGTGGTTTAATTCTTTTCCGTTTCCATGATAATTGACAGGTTTCAGGAACCTAACCTCATTGTTAGAGCTTATCATAAGCATCCGCCCCTACAGCCTATAACTTTCGTTTTTCAATTTCCAAATTCATCTTTCTAAACAATAATCCGAACAATTTAAAAAAGTGAGTAATTTAGGGTAACTAATTAGGGTGTTAAATGTCTTTCCTCGATTGCATATGATTTTGATTGGTGTAATAATGAATTTAGCTCTCGATGTTTACATATTTTATTAATTTGGTATTGATTCTAAAAAATTAAACAATTTTAACTTCAATGTTTACACATTTAAAAAATTACGGGCAAAATTTGTCAAATGTTGACCAAATTGATAGAATTTGTAATTTGTGAGAGCTAAATTTGTTATTATACCAATCAAATTTATGTAAAATTGACGAAAAATATTAACGTCATAATTAATTGTCTTTAATTGCTTGCTTTCGAAATTGACATGGATTAAATTGCTTTGATTTTTTGAAAAAGATCAATTTGCTCAATATTGAAATTGAAAGAGATTGAAAATATCTTTTTACTTGAAACTTTCATCCGCCATGTATTTCAATTGAACGGATCGAGTTGATTTCGGACTAGATTAATTTGGATCGACATGGATTCAAATTTTAAAAATTCAAATTAATTTCGGTTCAAACCGTTTGGAATTAGGGTGAATTTCAAATTTAAAGGAATTTTAGTTTTGAATCATTTGATATTTTGACATTAAGATCGTTATGAATTTAGATAATTTCTAAGTTGGGTTCAAGTAAGCTCCACGAACACATTTCACCATAAGCGAAACTTAGTTATGGTCAAACAGTCTAAGCCCCCTAAAAATTTGAAAAGTTATCATTAACCTCTCCAAAATTTTTAGAAAATTTAATGCATCTCAAATTCTCATTATTTGCTTAATTGCTTTAATTAGCCTCAAAGTAATTTTTTTAGTTAAATTAAGTGATGGAAGCCGGGATTAACTTAGAATTTGCAGGAATTTTTTCTTTACTTAGTCAATAGTAAAAATTAAAAACATAAGCAATCACCAAATGCATGCCTTTTAGTAGAAATTTGGTAAGAGATGGCAGAAAATGATGAAGCATGTGAAAGATCCGTTCCAACGTCCCATAAATGGCTCATTTTCCATTTTTCTATCCATAAATGGTTTATCTCATATTGGTGTTTCCAAATTTTGATTCTCACCTTAACGATGTCGTCTTCTTTTTTTTATGCTACTAAAGTTATTAGTATACTTCCCTCTTGATTACTCAATTTTAAAAAAAATTAAAATAACCATTTAATTATTCGAAAGTTTTTTTATTTGAGTGATTAAATTATTAAATTTTTTTAATGTCCCGGCTAATATACTCTACATTGATTTGACAATTAGCATAGTAGATCAATATTCATTGACAATTAAAAGAACATACTTTAGATTTGAATTTATCTGAGGCTCAATGTCGAAGATGAGAGAAAAAAGTTTTTGGATTTTTAATTCATAGATTTGTGGCATTCAAAGTTATTTTATAAAAAAAAAATTAAATTATAGAAAAGAAGAAAAAATAGAGCTTTTGAATTGGTATAGATACCGCAAACAAAAAAAATCATACAATAGCAACCCACTAACTTAAATAAAAAGTTCGAAATAAATAACTATTTTATAATTTTTTAAAATTAAACAACTAAATCATAAATTTATTAATAATTTAGTTCTTTTTGCGGCGGATTTTATCTTAAAATATTTTAAAATTTGGTGAGGTGGCGCCATCTTCTTTGGGTGAACTGCTCCTATCCTTTCTCTTCAATTCCTTTCTTTGAAATTCACTCTCTCCTTTACAAATTTCCACCCTTCACTCTTCACCTTTTTCACCCACTCTTTCCTCTTCACAATGTCAGATAAAGCGCTGTCGTCCAGCCCCACCATCGCAGCTGCCGCCAAAGGCGGCACCGATGAATCACCACCCTCCACAACAGCCCCAGCAAACGGCGGCGCCAAAAAAACCCACCTGTACAACCCCACGTCACGCCCTCACCGTCCACAACCCCAACATCTCCATCACCGTAACCGTCCGCCGCGGAACTTCTGTTGCTGGACCATCCTCATAATCCTCATACTCATTCTTTTAGCCGCCATAACCAGCACCGTCCTTTACGTACTTTACCGCCCTCACCGCCCTTCTTTCACCCTCGCTTCATTCCGCATCCACCGCCTGAACCTAACAACCACCGCGGACTCCGCCTCTTCCCATCTCTCGACCCTTTTCAACTTAACCCTTTCTTCCAAAAACCCAAACTCTTACCTCTCTTTCTCTTACGACCCTTTCACCGTCTCGTGCGTATCGAGCGACGGCGACGTGGTTTTAGGCAATGGAACGTTTCCGGCTTTCGTCAGTGACAGGAAAAGCGAGACTACTTTCAGGGGAGTCGCGGTGGCGAGTCGAGCGACGTAGACGTGGAGACGATGAATGGGTTGAGACCGGAGCTGAAGAAGGAAAAGGGGTTGTTGTTGAAAGTTGAAATGGATATCCGAGTGACGGTGAAAATGGGTAGCTTGAAGAGCAAGAAAGTGGGGATTAGGGTTACTTGCGATGGAATTAAAGGGATTGTACCGAAAGGAAAGTTGCCGGCGGTGGCTAACGTTTTTGGAGCTAAGTGCAAGGTTGATCTAAGGATGAAAATATGGAGACGGACCTTTTAGAGTTTTATCTCAAAAACTTAAGACTTAAGGGCCTCAATAAGAATTGTTTACGGACGGAATTAATAATCATTGGAATTTTGATTTTAACTTCACTTCTAATTCAACTCAATTCAATTGTTTTTTTTTTTCTTTAAATATATTATTGGGTTAAAGCGTGATGAAATTAAACTTAGTCAATCAACTCAACATGAGTGTTTTTTTTTATATTAGATTAAAGAGTAAAATTAATACTCGTATGTGATAAGAGTTATATATTTTGGCAATCAAAGGTAATAGTGCTAATTTTTTTATCCTTAATTTGAGTTTCGGAGTTGATTTGATGAAAATATATAATTAACTTATCATATTAGCGATTACCTTTCCTCAAATCAACTCTAAGACCTGAATTAAATCCATCCATCAAATTGTATTTGACAAATTAAATAAATTCACAATTAATACTAAATTTATTCTATTGATAAAATCATGAATAATTCAAACTCAATAATATTAGCAGTTAACTTTCATCAAATTAACCCTAAAATTCGAATTAAACATTAAAAAGTTAACACCGTTACCTTTGAGTACCAAAATATATAATTTTTCTCAAATATAAGTATCAAACTGAATAAAAAAATAACATTGGTACTAAACTAAAAAGGATATATATTAAACTTGAATACCAAATGAGTCATTACTGTTGTTATCTAATTAGTCAAATAATAAGTTTTACCTATTAAAGATAAGAGTGTTTACGATCCTTTTTTATATAATGCCTAGAATTATTTATATCCCTTCTCCAACCTTTAAATAGGAGGATGATGCGCTTCAGCTTAATCGAACTCACATATTCATACACGAACAACAATATTGACATCAACCGAATTAAGACTCAAACAACAATAAAAAAAAATTTTGGAAGACTTTTAGATTTTAGATTCACATGGTGATGTCCAGCTACAGCAATTATGAGCTGAATTTTGGGGTCCAGTGGCACCCATTTTATATCTGGCAAAAGAGAAACAGATTAGCTTGTAGACGTCGACCTAAATCAATGGGCTTTGGCTTTGTGTTGTCCATGTAAATCTTTTTCACGTCTGTTTATTCATTCCGAAATTAAAAATATTCCAACCCGAAATCTCATAAATATCGAATACGTTTAAATTCAGAATCATCCGCAAATTTTAAATTAAACTGATATAAAACTAAATCTAAACGGTCTTTATCGGGAGTCAGAATGTATTTTGTTCTATCTACTTAAAAAAATGAGTAAATTAATTTTTGTATATTAGATTAAAGAACAAACCAATCGTTCATTTTTACTGTTAAAAATCGGTTTTTGTACATCAACATAAGGTACACATGGGATGTCACGTGTTATTTCGTCAGTCACACCAATTTTACCCGTAGAATTCGATAAAAATAATATGGAAGCCCTGTACATTAGATCAAATTTTATCTTTTTTACTAAAAAAAATTAAGCAAATTTGTCTCTATATGTAAGATCAAATACCAAACGGGTCATTTATGTTAAAAGTTTTATCCAGTTCTTTTGTTAAAAAATGGTGTGACTAATAGAATAACCACTGACCTACATGGACCAATTTTTAATAATAAAAATAGATGAAATTTTTAACATAAAGATAAATTCTCTCTTTGAACTAACGACTAGTTTACCTTTATTTTAAAGACACAACACAAAATGCAATGCAATGGATGGTGTTGCTTTGATCCTATAAACTTTAAAAGCACTAATCTTTTAACAACCATAAAATTGACAAAAACAACACCTCAGTTACATCCAAACAAAATATGACAGAGGAGCCATGCTTGCCAGCTCAAGCACTGGTCCACATTCTCTGCTGGCTGGCAATGCCCCTTTCAAGGGTCCACTTTCCCAACCATTTTGTCTCTTTCATGTAAAACAAAATGGGGAAAAAAACCCAATAACATTACTAATGGTGGAAAACCAAAACCATGTTTGAATGAAACAACAAATTTACAGCCATTCAAGACAAAAAAAAAACTTAATACTCAAATATATGGATGTCAACACGACAGACATAAAAATTTATGGCAATAATAATAATAATAAGCATAAGCATAAGCATAATCATAAAATAGTAGTCACCCATGTGTGTTGACAGCTTCCCACACCAAGTTCTTTCACCCATGTGTGTTGACAGCTTCCCACACCAAGTTCTTTGGAACAGCATTGGTAAGAACCCTAGCTTGTAATGCAGCTGATTTAAGTGTTTCAATCGTCATTGCATTAGCTTTCCAAAAAGATGCACAATTGTAAGCCAAATTGTGTTTCTTACACAACTCCTTAACAAATGGTGAAATTGTCCGTAAATGGCACCTAGGCAACCTGGGGAACAAATGATGCTCGACTTGGAATTGCAACCCACCATAGAACCAATCCATCCAAGACGAGCACAATATATTAAGCGTCCCGTCGGTTTGTTTCTGGAACCAATCATTCCCGTTCGGCGGGCCGACGTAAACACTGGACGAGAAATGGTTCAAACAGAACTGAACATGTTGGATACTGGTGACAGCAAAACTCGCAACCACAAACATTAATCTTTCGTACCAATTAGGCAAGAAAGAGACGAGTAATGGATACCATGTCCAAAAAACAAGTATCCCAAAGATTTCTTGAACTTTGTTAGGGACTTTTCTCTTAGACAACAACAAGATGATAGATTGTGCAAATAGGTTGATCCTAGCAAAGCACATGACAGGGTAAAATGTCCAATGTTGGTGACTAACTAAAAGCCTTGTAAGAGAATCAAAGTTCATTTTTCTACCATAAAATGCAGATGTGATTGAATTAAAGAACTTGGAAGATACCGTGAAGAAAGGCATGTGTTGAAGGTCTGGATCAAAATCTAAGCTGTTACAAGCAATATGGTGAGCATTATGTGTCCATTTCCACCATCCCATACTGATCCCAGCAAGACAATTCCCTGTAAGAAGTTGAGCCAACCTGTTGAGGTTTTTGTTAGACATGACGGTGTAATGTCCTGAATCATGTCCTATCCAACCACTTTGTATCCATAAAAACCCCATTAACCCACCACAACAAAGATGAACCCAAGTTTTGTCACAACATAAAACACCGTAAACACAAGTGAGAAACAGCAATGCTATGATGGTAAGTAAAATACATGTCCCATGTCCTTTCTTGTCGAAAAGACCCATCTTTGAGAACTCAACAGCTAGCTTTCTATAATCTTTGGATATATCCGAGACTAAGTAACCTTCAAGGTAATAACCAGTGAAGAACTTATCGAGATATTGCCAAGCTATGCCGGGATGATAAGCTATGAAAGCATCGGTGGCGTCTTGACCGGCGAGGTTCAGTAATGGAAGTGGTCCACCAGGGTGGTGGTGACTCCATTGAGTCACATCATAGATCTTGCCTTGGATCGAGATCCAAAGATCATATGGTTTTTTGTGGGTTTCAAGCTCTGTTTTGGAAATGTACCTCTTTGAATCCGCCATTGATGCTCCAATGAAATGAAAGCTAACAAAAAGATAATAATCTTTTCAAGGTGAAATGGAGAAAAAAAGGGGGTTTTCTTTTATGGGGTTTGAATTTGGTGGAGAATGGAAGGGAAGTGATAAGAATTTATCATGATGTGGAAGGAAAATGGGAGGTGGGGTTTATAGAGAGCACGTGCAAACCAAAAGCCGAAATAAACAAGGAACCGTTGGGCCGTGAGACCCTTGGAACTATTGTAGAAGGATGACATTGAAAGAGGAAAAATAAGGTATTTAGTCTTTCCACTTTTCTTTTTTCTTTTTTTATAATTTAAAATTGTCAGTCTTGGATTGTTAATCGCTATCGACCTTCTTTTATTAAATTCAAATTCATTTCAATATCTTTTTTATTACACGATTAGTGAGAAAGTTTTTTTTTTTTCTTTTTTTTTTTAATTTGAAAATGTCAAACTTGATAAATTTAATGAAATAATTTTAACGGTGTTAACAAATGAACTTAAATTTCAGGATCGGAAAAATATAAGTTTAAATTCATGAGAAATAAAGGAGAGGAACTAAATTTTAAACGTATAAGGAGTACAGGAATATGAAACCTATTTATATTTATTATAACACTTTTATAGAAAAAAATTAAGTGTCTTTCTATTGAATTGAATGAAAACAATTGTATAGGAAAATAATGTTTTTTTGGTGAGTAAAAAAAAAAAACCTTTTTAGTTAAATATGGGTAGGCATGTGGTTTTCCTTTTAAATAAATTCTAAAAAAGGTATGTAAATAAATAGGTTTTAACTATATGAGATTTTATTGCTAAAAACTTACCCATTGTAATCAATATAAAATCTTGTTGAAAATTTAAATAGACGTATTTTGTTATATGGTAGAAATAATGTTTCAATGTATTAAATAATAGTGGAATCACTTTAATTATCAAATACTTCAATATTCTAAAATTTAAGATTATACCATGTCATCACCTAATGAAGATTTCGATTTCAAGAATGGAATTAGAAATAACTGGGGGGCCCTAATAGAAAATTTCCAATTAATTTGACAGCTAAGATAGTTAACTTCTGTTTTGCTGTCAAAGTGGGTGTGAATAATTTAACATCTAATTGATATTTTGTTATACTCAAGAAATTGATGTTCCCTAGATTGAAGTCCACATCATGAGAATAGTGATAGTTGGAGGGCAAGAAATGATGCCAAACCTAACACAATCACTATTTTGTAGTAAAATATGATAACCACGTGATGTTAGCTTTGTCCTTAAACAAAAAAGTTTATGCCATTATGAATGTTATCATCTTCATATCAGTACTAATATTATACTCTCTCGCCAAATATAAACTTGATTTTCCGAGTCGCACTAAATACCAATTCACATCATCAACAAAATATAAATTAAAATACGTTGAAACCTATCTGTTCTGTGGATTCGAATCAAATCCTTTTTAGTTTTTCCATAATCGCATATAATTATATATTTATAGGAGAATATATGAAATTACTTTTGACCCTCTAAAAATCAAAACTTTTGATTTACTAAAACATTACAACCATTGTGAAATCTGAATTTTAACTCTCATAGACAATTTAAATTCAAGTCCTTAAAAAATATTTCATTCTTCACCCTTGATCACAATTGTTGGTCGATATGCTACTGATTGATGTTCATGCTGATTCGAAAGTACTTTTCCATCCTGCAATGATAAAGATTGATTACAGCTATTACTACCCATATTTTATTATATTGAATGAAAATTGATTTATTTGAAAAAAAAAAAAAAAAAATCATGGTAGCATATTCTCCTCATATTCAACCTTTCAAAAAGGAATATCCATATAAATTTGAAGGGTAGTTGAAGGATACAGTTTGGAATGTTAGATTAATTGGAAAAGAAAAAAGGGCAATGAAGCATGTGGTTGCTTTAGGTGCAGAAAGGCTATAATATAGTCACATTCAACCCCCACTTAAGTTCTAAATCTACTTTATGTTATTAATTATTGATCTAATTCAAAATTATAAAATATAGCATTCATGATATATATGCAGTTATAATCATTAATTACTTATCATATATTAAAATGATACATTAATTTAACTTAAATACATAATATGATATACAAGTTCTAATTTTATGTAATTATATTTATAAAACTTAAATTTTGATCACTTTTCACAAATTATTAACACAATAATAAACTTAGTAGTATTTGAAAGTTACGATTTTTTTTACATGCACAAACGATATATTTACCCGCATGATTTATTTGTTTTTCTAAATACACCCAACCGAAATAAAATTACATGCATACAATTTAATGAAAATCAAAATTTCATATGTATAATTACATCAAATCAAATTTCCGGTATCACACTATATATTAAGTGAAAGTTGATGAGTAATCCTAAGATTTATCTTATATATATGAAATGATGGAGATGTACTAATAGCCTACAACATAAAGGAGGAGTGGGTAAAGATTTTTGTTTGCAGTAGAGATGCTCATGAATTAGACAATCCATCTCGCTTTAGACCCAACTTGAGTACAATATTTTCAATTTCAAAACAACTCGACTCGGCTCGATTTACTATTAAAAAAAGATTATATTAATATTTAGATAATGTTTTTATATATTTTTTTTTAAATACTGAAACAAGGCAGGCATTTGGGTGGTCTGATCATATATGCCCATAAATATGTGTAACTGACATCTCAATCCTTAAGCTCTCCTATTAGGTCAAAGAAACTAAAGATTTAAAAGGGAAAGGTTGAGTCATAGTTGGTTTACAAAATTCGCTTTCCAGATGCTTGTTGGAAATAATTTCGGAGTTGAAATTCTATCTACTATTTAAAAACGGGATGGCAACGACCTGAGCTTGAGGCGTGTTTGTGATTCGGGCTTTGCCCTACTACTATAATTCACTAAAAAAATACATGCAATGTATTCCACGAATTAATTGTAACAATCGTACTCTTGAATGGTAATTAAACTTTGGGGTGGATGCGCGTGAACCTTTTGTTTCTACTAATTTTCGGGAGCGACATCCCATGAATTAATTTGCTCACGTTTTAGAAAGTGATATGTTGAAGGTGCTAATTAATACTCTAGGTTTCAGTTGCCCAGCTACAACAAACATCATTTGTTGGTACAAAAGCACCATGGCCTGGCTACCATCCAACGTTCAAGCCAATTCCATCCCCAACTGTTCTTATCAAACTCTTGGCTTATAAAACACGGAATCAAACCATTTGTTCGAGTAGTTGAACCCGGGACTGACTTCCATTGCCGTAAAAACACAAAGAACATCAATCATCTTCCGAAGATTAATATGGAAAAAAAAAAAAAAAATTTATACCTTTTGAGCAAGTGAATATAAGCAGGAGTCCTTTCTCTCTTGAATGCCCCTTTTTGCCTCATTTGTAGCTTTGTTTTAACATCCTCTAATGTCCCTTTGCTACCACACCAACCATCAATGTTCAATCGCATTCACTAATCGAAAGTAAGGATGTTTGAACCGGATTGGAGTGACCGGTCAGACGATTGGACCGGGATATTGATCCAGAGAATGACATTGAACTTGTTATACTGACAAAAAATAATTGAACCAGCTGTTAAACCGATTCTTTTAAGTATATTTTTAATTGAACAAGTAGGTAGTGGCCTAATCAGTTCGACCGGTTCTAAAAACATTGATTGAAAGTGACAATTTAATGAATGTTTGGGTTAATCGTTACCTCGGCTCGTTTCAAGACATCGTCCTTGCTTCGATGACCATCAAGCATCTCCCGAACCACTTGTCCTTCAATCGACATTCGAACACGACGAGCCCTGACTCGAGCTTGAACACGAACAAGAGCTTGCATGCATCGAAGCGTCACTGAGGCTTGTTTCCGAACTTGTCTACCACGAACCAAGGCTTGTAGCCTCACAATTCCTTTTAAAGCCCTCAATGCTCTCCTTGCCTGCACATAAAAATTCGCATTCAAATCCAAATCCGAGTAACAGTGGTGAAGCTAGAGAGAGGAAGAGAGGGGCTTGGCCACCTCCAAAAAATGAAACATTCTCACTTTAGTCCCTTAAATATTTGTGAAGTTTTAAGTTGATTTAATAGTAAAATTGTATTTCAGCCCCTACTAAAATTTAAAATTCAATTATGCTCATTGCTCGCTCCAAAAACAAAAATTTTATAATTGAAATACTTTTGAAATTGTAAAATTTTACATATTAATACAATGAAGAAGTTCTCTGAAAAATTTAAAATTCAAATTCGGTGTATGGGCAGTAACATAACGAAGGTCTCTACCATTGGAAATAAAGTTTCTTTTTCGCATTCCATCACTTTCTCGGATACCAAACATGTAAAGGACAAAAAAAAGACTTCAACTTTACCAAGAAGCCACGAAAAGCTGTTTCAATGCGAATGGCAGCCCATTCTTTTGCTTTGAAAAACTGAAATCTTTATAAGGAGCTCGAACAATGGCGGCCATGGCAGCAATGAAAGAATCAGAGCTTTGAGAATCTGATCTAAACTTTCTCCATAACTTCCATTGCTTGTTGCTATTCACTTTCTCCTACATAAACACACAAAAAGGAAAGAGCTTCAAAGCTTTAAAATGTATATAAACAATTTTACGGTGGAAAAACATGGAAAACCCAGAGCTTACTTGGTGTTGTTTTTGGGTTTTTTTGAGACCAATAAGAGAAATTACCCATTTCCCTGAAGCACCCATTGACACAGTTCAAAAAAGCATCTCAAAGAAGCAAAAAAAGGGCAAAGCTTTTGGGTAAAAAATAATGAAGAAGTTCAAGAGAGAAATGTGGTTTCACAAGGTCCTTTTTGAGTGTCTTTGAAATTCAAAATAAACCATAGGTTCAAGGAGAGATCGTTTTTGGGTTAATATAACTCTTAGTCCCTAAATTTGATAATTATATTCATTTTGGTACTTGTGCTTTTTTTTTTATATCCATTTTGATGTTTGAATTTGGTAACTAAATCTATTTTAGTCCTTTAACTTGAATTTCATCGTATTTTGATGACGTGACATTTTGATATTGGTCACATCATCATTTAAACCTTTTAGACGATGATATGGCATAATCATATTGAGTGCATCATCAATTTTTTATATTTGTTAAGTTCAAGAATCAAAATAAATTTAATTGTCAAGATCATGTATCAAAACAGAGGTAACATCTAAAACGAGATCTTATTATAATAGGATTCCGTGAGATTCTTTTTAATTTAGCAATCGAGGTTAAAAGGCAGAAATGAAGAGATTGTAGTCGTTTGATCAAGTCACATACTTGAAAATCGTGCTGGTGACTTGAAACCTATTAAATTGTGCTGGTGGTCGAGCCGTGCTAATCGCGTTTGTTGTTCGAGCTTTGCCATGTTCAGGGGTGAAACCAAAGAATTTTTTTTAGGGGGTCGAAGTTAAATTGTAAATTTTACGATAGTAAAAGTGCAATTTTTAAAGGATTGAATTAAAATTTTTTCATTTTTAAGGGGGCCAAAGTATAATTTTACCTTTACTAATTTAAAATTTAAAATTTTTTTTAAGGTCTAAATAAAAAATTTTCTCCCCTGGCCATGTGATTGTAATTTTTTTAAAAAAAGTAAAAAAAAAAAAACAGAATTGATGTTTTTTTTTTTTCTTTTCTTTTTTCTTTATTTCAACAGTTGATTTAAAAAAAAAAATCTACTATAACGACAATCTTTAACTAAATGCCACGAAAATGAAGCAAAAAAAAAAAAAAACACACACATATATAGGGATGAAAATAGACCTAACTTTCAAATTCAAAGAGTACAAGTGATACTAATTTTGATCCCGCCCACAATGGTGTTCGTTTTTGACATTTAGTGTGTATTAAAACTGAGTTTTGAGGATTGGTCCCTGGACCTGTTTCACTGTTCTGACATAGAAAGGCGTGTTCATTTCTGTTCCTTCTTGCAGAAAGAAACACAAGGAGTTCACCCCCACGGGATCCATTCATGGTACTGGCAAAACCAGTTTTAACAACCGGAGTACTTGGCTTATGACGCTTGCATCGACAGCATTCCCACCAACACATTATTTTCCGAATTTAAAAATTAATTTAAATCTAGATCCGATCCATTTATATTTCGTTAATAACTTGAATTCGAAGGTGATTCAAGCTTGACATAACAGAAGTATGTGCATGGGGGGTTTGATTTTATTTTATCTTTTTCTACTCAAAAAAAAAAAGATAAAGCAGTCTTTGTGCGTTAAATCAGAGAGCATATTGATCATTTTGGTCAAAAATTGGTGTGGCCGATGAAATAGTCATACGGTCACGTATACCTCATGCCGACGTATAGAGACCGGGTTTTACCAAGAAAGAAATGGATAAAATTTTTAACGGAACTATTCATTTTCTTTTTGATCCAGTGCATATAAACTAATTTATTTTATTTTTTTTAGTGACGCGAGTAAAATGCAATCTGACTCTTTATGGTATTTTTACTCGTAAACAAAAAAATGATACAAAGTTGAAATCACCGAGACGACTTCGACTCGGAAAGTTTTAACTATTACACTCCCCAAATTTAGAAGCATGTAAAACTAAAATCCAAATATTAAATTTGTTCACATAACTACAAATGGATTTTGAATTTCAAATTGTTTAAAGAATTTGTTTTATTATTTTGCCTGAAATTCTAATTTAAAAAAACCAAAACCAAAACCAAAACCAAAACCAAAACCAAAACGATGAGATGAGATATTTATTTCGTTTGTGTGTATATATTAATCTTAAATCCTTTGACAGTATTGAAGTGCAGCAGCCCTGTGATTGGGGTAAAACAGCCACCGCATGTTTAAGCGCTGATTGTGAAATCCGTACAATGAATGGATTAACCGATGCAGAAGTTCGACATCTGTCACACACACATACATGACGCTTAACAACTAACCGATCGTGCTCAGAACAAGCCCCAGTCTGATTTCATCGGTTTTGAATCAATGGAATAAATCGAGGAGCCAACCCTTTTCGTTTAGGGTTCATTTCACCAGAAATTTTAAATGAACTCATAAATTTTGATTCATCATATTTTCTTCTGTCCGTTTAGGTGTTAAACGTCAGTTCGAACACGTGGATCCAATTGTAAAAATTTGTATACCTATATCACATGGACAGCTTTGGTCTAATGTACTAAAATATATAGCGTTAGTAAAATTCAGTAAGGTTATTTTTTAGCGCATCAAATTCAAATTGTTTATGCAGTCAAGAATGTTTAAAATGTGATCCTTCATGTCCCATTTCAAATTTGATTTGGCATTTAACATTTAATTTAATAGTTATCGATTGGATTTTAACTCGATTGGTATCGTTGCTATTGTAACAACAAAAAGAACGTCTATTCAAACACGTTTGAACTCATTTTTGCTTCGATTTAAGGGTTTCGACGATCTTATGGGTAACAATGAGCATCTTTGACAAGATGGGGTAATTGATACGACAAATATATATATATATATATATGTATATGTATGTATTTTGAAGGTTTGGGTACTTAAATTTAAGGATTCCAAAGAAGAAGCTGACCAATCTAAAATTTTAACCATAATTTTGAGGACATGCAATGAAATTAACCCAAAATTCTAAAGTCTCTATATTTATGAAGTATTATTATCCATTAAATATCGGTTTCATGTTAGATAAAACAATGGTAAAAGTGTGCCATGGTGACCCTTGTTCTAAAAGTTGGATTAGGTTTTGCCCTTTTTTCTAAGGAAAAGATAAATTAATCTTTATACATGAGATCAAAATGCAAATTGATCTTCCTGCTAAAAAATTAATCTATTTTTATTTTTAAAAATTGGTCCCTATATGTCATAATAAGGTACATATAATTGTTTGGTCATTCTATTAGCCACACAGTTTTTAAAAATAAAAATGAATGAGATTTTTAATAGAAATGATCAGTTTGCTCTTTAATCTAATGTACAAGGACTATTTTATTTATTTTTTAAGTAAATGGAATAAAATGCAATTTGACACCTAATATGGTGGCTTCCATGCTTTTTTTTTTTTTTTTTTTACATTGAATAATAACGATTTTAATATTCCTTAAGAAAAGTTTGGTAAATATACCATGGAGACCCTTGCACTATATGTCAAATTGCATTTTGCCCCTTCTATTAAAAAAATGGATAAATTTATCCCTGCACATTAGATTAAAAAGCAAAATGATCATTTATGTTAAAAATTTCATTCAATTTTTCTATTAAAAACCTGTATGGATGACAAAATAACAAAACAGTAACACGTGGCATGCTATGTGTACTTCATGTAGTCATTTAGCGTACATAGACCGGTTTTTAGCAAAAGAAATAGATTAATTTTTTAATAGAATGACTAATTTATTCTTTTATCTAGTATACAAAGAGTAATTTACCCTTTTTTTTAGTAGGAGGCAAAATTTAATTCGATTCTTAATACAAAAATCTTCATAATATTTTTACCAAAAAAATTATTTAATTTCAAATATTACCGATAAAAATAAAAAGTGTCAAGAAAAATTTTACTTTAACTCGATCCCAAATTTATTCATAATTCAATATAATCATAGACGCAAGCAAATTAAAAAAAAAAAAAACAATTATGGATGCAATCTAAAAATTCTATTTTTGTATATATTTGAACGGTTAAATTTCTGAAATTCATTCTAAAAGAACAAACACTTTAAAAAATAATAATTGAATTTCATTTTCAATTAAAAAAATAATAATTGAATTTCATTTCCTTTGGAAAAAAAAATTATCCTTCTTTGCTTGTTATCTCTTTCTCTTTCTCTCTCTCTTTATCAACAATGGCGTCTTGATTTTCAGCTGCAGGTATGGTATCAACCTTCTCTTTATTACCACCATTTTTATCTTCACCATCATCTTCCACACTATAAGAAACTTTACATTTCTCACCTAAAATGATCTTTTTAGTCCAAAGTGAACCTTCATGATGATGCTTTTGTTGTACGTGTTTCCCTTTTTCAATAAAATCCTTCACCGATACGCTTCTGAAATGTTTCTTAACGCTTAATGTAGAACTCATTTTACTACGTGTAGATGCTGATTTCTTCATTAAACTGCTGGTCTTTTCGGGATCCTTGAACGTTAATGCCCTCATGCATGGTGGTGGTGGTAATAGTTCATTGCCCCCTTCTTCCGTTTCTCCGCCATCTGCGGTGGTGGTGTTGGGTTGTTCTTCATCAGCTGTTGGTGATGTAGCGTCGGGTGATGTTGGTTCTGCTAATTCCGGTGGCGGTTTCTTGAAAAGACCACATAAACCGGTGATAATAGCGAAGGTTGCCGCCGTGGCAGCCAGGACGAGGGAAAATGGTAATGCTGGGTGTATGACGATGTCGCCATCTAAAGGAACAATCCTTCCCATAGCTTCAATTAGAAAAAGAAAAAAACGAAAACAATGGGAAGTTTTTTTCTTTTTGTGAAAATGGTTATTTGGATGTTTTCGCTGGTTTCATTTTTCTGTTCGTTTGGATTGAAAGAATGAAATGGCTTGCATTAAGGAGTTTAATGAAGGGGAAACAAAAACTAAAAAAGGTCTTCAATGGGTACCATTTTTGGCACAACCAGCTAATCACATTCATATGGGATTAAATAGTAAAAAAATTGTATTCAACTTCAGTCTGGTTTGAAGATGTTGCCACCTAAACATGGTTTGAGGTTAGTTATTTTAATGTTTATTTAGTAAAATTTTGACTATAAATATAATGTATTCGACTTCTAATTTTGACCCATTCGTTTATGGAATCACAAGAGAGGACATTCAAACTATCAAAACTTCAGAAATCTGCCACCACTAAATCATATTCTTCAACAGATCAAGAGTAATTCATAAGGTCGTGTCAATGGAATCACTGCATCCCATTGAGAAAGCTAGAAAACAAATATCAGAAAAGCTGTGTCAAAATTTGGGAGATCACTTAGCCTTTGCCCTGCCTAGAATATCTTCAACACATCGACGTTAAAAGTAGTCATTGATTTGCAGTATTTTTTTTCTTCTGAATGGGAAAAGACTGAATTATAGATGTAGGTGATTGGAAGAGAAACAAGTCGGTCCAGAGAGAAAGTGATTAAAAACGAGGGGAAAGCGAGTTGGCACAATTTTTAATGACATGGTAAAAATATACTTATGTGGCATTGTACTATTAGTTGGGGACATGTGGGGAAAAAAGTTCACCTACAAATAACAACATTATAAAAGTACAATGTCAAATTAAAGGATTAAATCTTAAACTTTGGTATAATAGAGAGATTAAAACCATAATTACAATGGGCAATCATGTTTTTTCTTCATAGAATCTATCTAGAGTGGTAAAAGTATTACGCTAAGAGTAAAATTACATTTTCTTAAAAAGTTAGATGAGTTAATCATTGCATGTTAAATAAAAAAAAACAAACTTATTTTTTAATATAAAATTTTTTATGATACTTTTACAAGTAACGAAAACAAACCGTGGCAGGCCTAAACCCAATAGGGTGAAAGTTTAACCCAATATCAACCCCGGACTCTGAAAATAAATGCTATATATCACAAAATACAATTTTTTCTTGGAAGTTTTGAGATGAGATTTTCATAAAAAAAAATATCTCAAACACTCGTGCATAACACCACGCACTCGAGTTATTTAAATACATAACCAACAAATATAAAACTTATTTTTCTCATTTTATCCTCTTGGCCGGAAAATTGCTTAATACATAAAAAAAGAAAAGAAAAGAATACTACCTTTTTTTTCTACAAACTGAAAAATCAAATCAAAGTTCAAAGAATGGATCTTTCCTAGGATGTTTCACCAACCTTTTTTTCATCAGTATGCAATGAGGGACTGTTCTGTTCCTTCTCATCTGCTGCATTATCGACCATCGGTTCGACACCATTTTCCACAACAGGTTGAGGCGGCAGGTCACCATTTTCGGATGCTGTCTTTTCCTCTCCGTTACTACCTGGTTTCGGGGGTTCTTTCGTTGAAGAAATTGTCAACAGGCGACCAAGTCCTTCATATAAATTCTTTGCATCCATGATAAGAGCGGCTCCACCAGGATAACAACGACCGAAGCATGTCGCACAGTGTGGGAAAACGACCTGAGAATAGGCAGAAGTTTGTCAGTACATAAAAAGTTTTGTCAAAAACTTGCATGAGATAGTTTGCCTGATTTCGTTATAATGCACCTCTATGAATGCTCGGCAAAGGGAGAGGAAAAGCCCAGATTCATTTTCTCTGAGCATCCGAGTTGCATTGTATCTCAGTAGGGAGTCAGAAACAGCCTGCAATCCTCTAATTAATTCTTGAGCAAGAACATTCTTTAAACTAACTGGGGCACAAGGACGTAATTCGTTCATTGCAGCGGAAACACCTAAAAGTAATATCACCAGAGAGAGATAAGTTGAAGTCAAAGAAAGTAGCAATTCCATACAGTTACAGTCCATTAGTTCGGTTCTATAAAACTGACAACATTGAGCCAACAAAACCAAGCATAATCGGAAAAAAAAACAATAGCTTCAATCTAAAAGTTACAATGCCTAATGGCAACCTACCTATCCTCTAAACCATCAAGACTTTGAGAAACAAGGCTCATTCTCTTTTGCCTTTATACTTGAAACACGAGAATTTTCGGGACAAAAAAAGCTTAAACCTAAAAACCTAGTAAGGGTAATGCAACCTAACTATACTCCCTCGACAGCTCTAGTGTCATTTATTCATTTGATAGATTATCCAAACCATTTGAGAAGTCATCACTAAAGAAAAAGCAAACACGAGTTGAACTTACCATTAACAAACACAGCAAGAGGCGGATGTTCCATCAAATAAGATGGTGGCGTTACATCCTCCTGACTTTCTTCACTGATGCTAGCGGCTGAAAAGCCAACTGCTGGTAATGGAACCCATCGGTGCGAATCCAGAACTAACTGGACCCAAGTAAAAGGACAAATTAAATAAGTTACTTGGGCAACAACCCATTTAGAGGATTATTAAAAAGAAAAACCCTAACTTTGTGCATATAGCCTGCATACCTGAAAGTTCTCAACTGCTGTATTCATATTCTTAGAGAATAAATTGAGCACTGCCCTGTAAAGTTGTGAAGTATATGTAATCAATGATAGTGGTAAAAAGTAGTCAAAAGGAAAATAAAAATGATTGTATATATTTACTCTTCAAATAGAGGAGGAAGCAAGCCTCGAAAATCCAACCCAACCCAACCAAGCCCCATTGCACAATACTGTTAGCAATAAAGATCAAAAGCATCATCACAATCAGATACAACAAATAAATCTGTCACTAAATTATTTTCCAGATGCTTAAATGCAAAAATATTTTCAACACAGCCTTTTGTTGACTGTGATATTTTTATAATAATCAAAAGTTAAATGACTGGTTATATAAGAAACTATTATAACTTTAAAATTTCTTACCATACACTGATCCAGAATATTTGATAGCGATCCACCTTCTGTTATCTTTGGAAGCATGAATTTAAGAGTTTTAAGGTGTGAAGTAATTTGATGCATGGCCCAACTAAAAAGAAGCCCGCCATCATAATTTTCTTCACTTCCAGATGTATCATCAGCAAATATTGCTCGATATTGGTTAACAACATCAAAAAGATGCATTCTATGACAGCTTATCATCCCTTTTAGATACTCATACGCGTTTCTCTGATCCAAGTCCTCGAGAATTCCAGTGAGCCACGTCTCTCGGCATCTCAAAAACTGAACCAAGAAAAAATGTCCTCAGAAGGGGGAACAAGAAAGTAAAACTGAACAGCGGGATGAGAGAGTCGACCACAATGATAAAAGGACAGATGAAAAAATTTACCTGCAACCGCATTTCATACTCACTAAATACTCCTATTCGGCGTAAATATCCAATAATCCGAAGGCATTCTGGTAACTGCGAAATAAATAGATCACATGCCTGACTAAAACTCCAACTAAAATCAAGTTTTGCATTCGTTGAACCACTTCCAAACAAATACCTGAATATTTGAACGAAGCTTTTGGAGAAGCTGAGAGAGAAGAGATTGTGTTGTTTGCCTAACTTCTTGAGCCAATGCTTGAATAACAGGTATACTTTCAAGAAGGGGAAAACAAATCTCAGTCAGCTGTCTTCTAATAGTTTATAACAGAAGGATATAATAGGGGTTAACTCACTTGGGGTGCATGGTTGAGAGTTTGCAAACGAAGGCTTCTAAATCAAGAGCTTCATCATAATTTCCATTCCTCACGCATCTGTAGAAAATTGAGTTTAATGAGCCATTCTAGCATATGTATTCTATAGTACTAAATGCCTCAGCATTTACAATTTGTTCAAGCACTTACGTGTCCATGAGCTGAGGGATCTCAAGCAAATCAAGCAAAGTACTGTGATTTGATAGCAGAGTCTGGTTCATCTTCCTCTTCTCCAAAATTTGTTCTGCAGATTCAATAAATTCTGTGCAACCAGATGTCAGGCTCGGGATCTCAGTAATCTGCAAAGACAGACCCTGCCTATTAGCATATCCACAAAAGGAAAGAATTTTGTGGATAAAAAAAATTAGAAAATCAATGCATCATAAGTTCACCATCTACATAGGATGCCCAAATCAACTAAAAGTTAAAGTCAATCCTTTTTTCTCTTTTATAACTTAAGAATTTTTCCGCTTTTCCTTTTGAAACTCTGAGGTTTCCATGAGATTGTTACCCTCCTTTTTAAATTAGAGTAACCTTACATAAATCTCATTGGTCAACGAAATTTACAAGTTCTACCTTCTTTATCTACTCATTGGACCTCGTATATACAATCCCCAGAGAGAAAGTAAACACATCAGGTGGTAGAAAACAATTCTAGTGTAATATTTCATCACATTGGGAGAAATCCAACGGTAAGCCTTCATGCTTTATCCAAAGAAGTTTCCACTACTAATACAAGCATCACAGCTAGTGCAAAATAACTAAAGCTATTTTCTCAAGATTTTTTCTCTAATAATCATAAGCTAAGGCAACCACTCCTGATTCTTGAGATCCAGAAGATAGCCAGGAAACTGCTTACACCACTCCATAAATTTGCCAATCTATTAACTGACTTTAGAGCCCCACAGCCAAAACTTTCAAGAGTGTTCAACACTTCTTGAAAACAATTATGCTCTGTTTGCAAACATCGATTTGAGTTTCATTTATTATATAAATGCTAAGAATGAAATGCATAGATTATTGACAAATTGGTTGATATTCAATATAACATCATTTGATAAGTATTCTAACAAATCCAAGGATTTGAGAAATATTATGATTGTTACATTTCTAACTATTCTACTACCCAATTTACACTGTTGAAATCCAAATCCAAATTCCCAAAGGCTACCTTAAAGAATTTCCTTACTCTTTTCCAATCTTCCAACTAATGTACATTTAGTACTTTCCAATTTAGTTCATAATACTCCATAGATCAAATGAAATCTCTGTATTAGACAACAAATAACAAGTAACACAACAAAGAAAAGGCAAAAAAATGAAAATTTTAATGATAATAAAGTTAATTACCAGAGATTCGAGATGCTTATCGATAGAAGACACTTCCTCTTTGATAGCAACCAACGCATCGGCGGCAGAAATGAAAGCGCGGTAATTACCAACAGCAACTTCTTGCATTTGCCTCTGAATCCTTTCCGCATCAACTCGAAGAAGTTCCGGCTCCTTTTTCCGTTCAACAAACACGATTCAAATCTCAAAACATATTCAAAAGAAATGAAGGGAAAAAAAAAGAGAAACGGACCGGACCTTATGGAGGCGATCGAGAGTGAAGGAGAGGAGCTCGGACACGTAAGGTTGTTGAGAGACGGAAGCGAGAGGGAGAACACTGGCCATGACGGAGGTCGGTGACGCTGATGAGGTGACGCCGTCATCGCCGTTTCCTAGTTCCATTACCATCGTCAATTAAATAGATCCACAATCTGTTCTAAACGGAGATTTGAATTTTACTTTCTATAGCTTTAGTCTCTGCTAGAGCTTTATTTCTGGTTCCTTCTTTTCTTTTTTTTTCGGATCTGAAAGATTATAGTTTACACTGAGGTGAATTTTTACCAGCATTTCTTGTTTGGACCCGATTTGGATCCGCTCGAATTTCATTGTACGACGTTTTTGGCTAAACTATTAAATGAGTCCTTAAACTAGTTTACTTTCGTTAATTAAGTCCTTATAATTTGATTTTTATTTAAATTAAGTGATAAAGTAACATTTAATCTCTGAGCTTTGCAAATTATTTCAAAATGCTCCCTGCACTTTTTTTTCCACATTAGTCCTAGAATTTGGTAGAATTTTTATTTTCAATTTGATCCCTAAACATTAATTACGGTGTGATGACATTACGAGATTATAATTTTCAATATTTTTGGTCTTTGATATAATTTTGTTTCAAATTATTATGGAATCGAAATTTAGGGACAAAATTGAGAAAAATTGTAAAGCTGTAAAATTAATACGGATAACAGAAAGTTTAAGGACCTAATTGAAATTTTTTTCAAATTAAAGAATTAAATGAAGATAACTCTCATTCAACAATTTTTTTAAAGTTTTATATGGAGTAAAAAAAATATTATTAAAAAAATTATATTAAGTAAAAATTAAAAAAAAAAAAGAAAAAAAGCACACATATAAAGTTAAATATTCAAATCTAACACATCCTAAATTTCAAGATAGCATATTTTGACCAAATATTTAAACATAATTATAAATTAATAAAATTATTTATAACCATATTTGTACGCAAGGTAAGAGAATCCAATACATAATATTGAAGAGAAAATTGAAATAGAAATTCTAAAAAAATCTGGTGTGAATGTGATGGTAATTTTTACATGCAAAAAACATTACAAAATAAGAACTGATCTGGTCTTAATACTGGTTTGACATGATTGAAATTTGGGTACATCAGCATGTCCATACCACAAAGGAATCCAAGGTCTCACCCATATTTACAATGATAGCATCCATTACATCCTCAAACCACAGTAAATGCAACTCAATCAAAACTAAGTCTGCAGCTGCAATTTAAATCCCTGGTTAGAACTCAACCCGTTAATCATTTAGATCGTTTTGAAGACGGAAAGGGAAATGTGCGAATTGGATTTGCAAGGCTGGAGAGTCGGGTTTCTTGTCATCGAACTTGTAACCTGCAGAAAAAGTTCGACTTAACACCACCTATATGGCACATATGATATTGAAAAAGCAATGACACCGACAATAGGTGGATTGGTCCGACATTTTGATATAAGATCACACGAAACCCATAATAAGTAATAACAAACAGATGCGGATCACATGTTAAACCTAAATCCGGTTTTGGAAATAATCAGAGGGGCTTGGGTTAAGTATAAAGAAAACCCAATAACTAATAGATGCAAGATAACACCACTTAACACTTTTGATGCACCGTTATTCATCTCTCTGTTAAGTTCTATATGCGATTTTTTTCGAGCCTAGATTACCTTGAAGAGCTGCCATGGCTGTCATTGCACATTTTGAGTCGTCGAACTCTACAAAGCATAAAACCATGGCTCTATCTCCCCTCTACGAAGAACATAAATAAAACTAAATTAATGGAATAATAGAATCGAAATATGTCAACATATTGGTATATTAAGCCATTCATCCCCAACACGGGAACCTAAATCAAGAGAAATGATCGAGTGGTGAACTTACACGTCTTGGTTCCTTGTGAACAACTTTGATATCTTTGTAGCCAGTAAATGGACGGAAAAGATCTTTGATGTTAAGTAAAGGACAGCAATGGCATAAAATAGTTTAATTTTTGTGTGATATCGTGAAGCATGTGTGTTATTTCTTAAGCATTGTTAGAACTTTCTCGGAAAGTTGTTGAGGAATATTTCCATATTCACAAAAGCATGTGTGAGAAAATAAAAAGGATACGACCTACTTCTCTCCTTGTACAGTTAGTAGGAAGACCGTCAACGAACAAAATGTTCGAATCTCCAACAGCATCTATGTTATCATAACCATTTCTCGCAGAAGCATTTTCATCTAAAGCATCGGGAATGCCAGGCTTTGTGCCCGGTGGACCGTCGTTTCTTTGGTCAACTAAGGTTGAATCTTTTAGAGGAGAAGGATAACCCTTTAAACTAGCTCCAGCCGGTACAGAACCAATACCAGGTTCGGGATGAAGTCCAGAACTTGGACTAATGCCTACAGGAACATCCCGTCTTTGGCCAACGGAAATTGGAATTTCTAGCGGAGATGAATAACCTCGAATGGTAGCTGCAGCTGATGCAGTACCAAGACTAGGCTCGGGATGAACTACAGCACTTGAACTAACGCCAGGAGTATCCCATCGATGGCCAACTAAATTTGGAACTTCCCTAGTGGGAGGTCCGGCCAATACACCACCATAACCAGGTTCGGGATGAACTCCAGTGTTTGAATTGATACCTACAGGAGCATTCCATCTTTGGGTACCTAAACTTGGATCTCCGAAAGAAGATGGATAAGCCCTTGTATTTGCTCCAGCTGATAAACCACCAAGATTGGACTCGGGGCAAACTCCAGGATTAGAAATACCATTCACCCCATACTTCCCAGGCTGCATTTGATTTATCTACTCGAAAAAAACCAACACAAAAGAAGGGACAACCAGTTATAAAATGCCAAAGTCATTTACGAAATTGGTATCATACTAGAACCAAGAACCGCCTTACATCGGAAGAAGCAACCTGCATATCAGCATGATGAGACGGAAACAAGGGTGCTTCGGAAGAAAAGTAGCCGGGAAATGCAGGCCTCGGAATACTACCTCCTGCAACAAGAGTCGAACTATCAATAAAGCGATGTTAAATTGCTAAAGATCAATACGGAGACAGTACTTTGAAGTACCCATATCGGACACTCGTGTCTCCTCACATAGGAAACCAAGTCTGAGTAACACAACTCAAAAGAACAACGCATTATTCACAATGCAAAGATTCAGCCACCCCCCCCCCACCCCTCATATGGAAAAATTATCTTTTAGTCCTCAATTAAATGATGGAATTAAAAGTTACAATGTGGTAAAATTGTACTTTGGCCCTCCAAAAAGCCCGCTAAAAAACTTTCTGGATTAGCCCCTGAAAAGATTCTAACAGAAAATTCATAGTAAAATGCAACTCTCATTAAACGAGATCATAATTTCTGATTCTACAAATCACAGCTAAACAAGTTCAAACAGTATCATATAAAAACACACCCATTACAGGAAAAAAGATAAGCTAAATTCAAATCAAAGAACAACATAGAGTAAGAATCCGTAATGGCCCAAAGAACAAATCCTAATAATCAAACAAGTTAACATTCTGGGCAGCAAAAAGAAAATGTTAAATTCACGGGTAAAACAAATTACCTCTATCTGCTGCAGCCGAAGGGTATCTATAATAAGGATCCCCCATATGTTTTCCTGCAACTCTTTAACTAGTAGTTTTTAGCTTGAAACCCCAAACCCCTTCGCTTAATTGCTATTTCGCGATTTTGGTGATTGGAGAAAAGAGTGAAGATAAAAAAAACTGGGCTTCGTTCGGTTTAGGACTAAAAGAGAGATAGGATTCAGTATAGCTAAACGGGTTTTTTTTTTTTTTTTAATGGTTTTATTTGCAAATTGGTTCCTAAACTATACCCTAATTTTTAAAATGGTCCTTGAAGGGTTTTTTGGGGTTAAAAGTGGTTGTTAAACTATCCATTTTATAATTTTATTTTAATTTTTATAAGGACACATGATAATACTCTAAACTCCTATGTGGAGGTTTCTTTTAATTCACCATGGTGTATAAAATAATTATTCTAATAGGATTAGGAATAATAAAACCTGAGCTATTTTATGGATTTCAAATCGATTAATTTTAACGGAGAAAGGTTGTTTGAATTGGATCGGACCGGTCGGTAAGATTGCGAATCGATCAGGGGATCAAATCAGAGAGGATATTAAACTAATTGACTTGAGAATCGATATAGACTGATTGAACTATGCAAAAAATTGATTGAATCAAATAGTTGAATCAAATTTTTAAATATTTTTATTTTTTAACTGCCAATCTAATTGTAAATACATCGAAAAGGAGAGGGATTTACGTTTTCCTGAATAGTGTAAACATGACAGGTTTTTTCTTTAAAAGGCGAGTATAGAGAAGTTATGATCTCCTTGCTCTATTGTATGGTTAGTTATTTAGAGAAGTTATGATATATCTTACTTTTACAATTTCATTAAAAGGATTAAACTCTAAATTTGATTGTAATAAAGTGCTAAAACTGGAATTTTACTAGTCTATTACAAACCCAACACGAGACATTTTCCTTAACCCATTCTTCTAATATTTTGGGCAAATAATCAAAGATGGGCCTGTATTTGTTTCTATGGTAAAACTATGGCCCGTCTAGTGTTGTTAGAATTGGATAAGACTGGTTAGTCTGTATACCTTTTCAAACAAAGTGATTAAATCGATTTTTGAGCAAATTCTTTAAAATCGATAAAAAAAAATCGTAAATTAAGATAAAAATAGTAATTTAATTGATATATATATATATATATAGTTTTTAAATTATTTATTTAATTATTATTAAACCAACGATTGAATTAAAAATCGAATTGAATCACAAATTCTACTTTTAATATATTGGGCGGTAGTATAGTCCATCATGATGAATTTGTAATCGTAGAAAAACAACGGTAGAGGCGGTGATAATGACAACAGTGGATATGCTATTGACCAAAGAAGTTAAACTTTTTTTTTTTTTTTTTTAGTAAATTATACATTACAAAAGCAATCACACTAAATTAAAAAAAAAATTATTTTTTTTAAGTATAAAATATTGCAAAAAATAAGAAAATTACAGAAATAATCCCAAAAATAATAATGTGGATGTAGATTTTACTGTATTTAAAAAAGAAACTTAAACTCACAAAACAATACAAAAATATCACAAAATATATGTGGGTTGATTTTTTTTGGTGACAAGAAAGCTAAAATTACATCCAATTAATTTAGCTGTAATATCTCTAAAACTTCAATAGACGCATCTTCAAAGACTTGTAAATTTGATCTCCACGGTAAACTCAATTTTTAACTAAGCAATCAACAATCAAATTGATTTTTTAATATATTACAAAATAATAATTGCATGAAAAAAGTTAATCACAGTAAAATATTAATCCAAAATAATAATGTGGATGTAGTTTTTACAACAATTCAAACAAATAAAAAATAATCCCAAAAATAATAGTGTGGATGTAGTTTGTACTACATTTCAAACAAATCCGAAATAATCCCAAAAGTAATACTGTGGATGTAGTTTTTATGTAGTTATTATTATTGTACTTCAAAAAAAAAAAAACCCCTTCAAACTCTCAAAAATGTTGGAATAAACTTTCTCTATATATTTGAGCCAACTCTTCTTCTTTCACAAGGATTTCAACTCCAGCACGATCTCTTACCTGCGGATCATCTGAACTCAATAGCTCTCTCCATTTCATGATTTCCTTCACTTTGCTTTGAATCTGATACATGCACAAAAAACCTTGAATGTTACTACTTCCATTTTTAAAGCAAAAACACGTCACTAAATGTGTCACCTTTCGATGAGGCCACCTTCGTTTACCATCACCACCGTTGCCTTTGCACCATATGTTGTGGACTACAGTTTCGGATAATCCAAGTCTTTTGGCTGCTTCTTTCCTTGGAAGATGCAAATAATTTGCTAAATCAAATATTGTCATCTCTTTTATTCTCTTTCGCTGTCGTTTAAAACAAAAAATTTAAAACATCAATTTGAATCATCTTCAATAAATAAATAAAAACTCCAACCCCAACTCACCTGTTCCGTCAAGGAAATTGAACACCTTTGATTGTTGTTGCCAGCTTCGTTAGCTGTTGTAGCAACAACTGGCTCCGCCCTAGAGCCCGATGCCTGCCCCCAGTTGTTACCGGTTTCACATATTGGAATGTGCCCTATAAAAGAACATGTTAAATATATGTATCTGATACGAGTATATTCGGGCGGAAATCGGGTACCTAGGCTCGTCTCAGTCGTCGGATTTTCGTACCAATCAAACCCTATGCATAATGCTTCAAAAAAGCTTGATCTTGGATCCTTCAGCATTGTATATCCCTCTTGTTTTCTCCTCATGCAATACTCTCTTAGAAATTGCTTCACTTCCAGCAAGCTTTTCCCACGGAAACTGTACAAAAAAAAAAAGTTCATGTTAAACTATAATTTTAATTTTCGAGTTCGACACCGAAACAATCCCGACCTTTTCAATAAGAAAAAAACCAATGGAGCTTTTATGTTAAATTTTAATTTTAATTCTCGAATTCAATTCCGGAACAATCCCGACCTTTTGTTAAAAAAAAAAAAAAAAAAAAAAAAGAAGAAGAATGAAAAACCCTTACTCGAACACTCCACGAGTCACAACTTGGTTACATTGTTCAACATCAAGAACTGCATGAAAGATAACTCCAACAAATCTTCCATGTAGTTGAAGTTTCGTTGCAGTTCTACCTGCAGAACAAAAAACAACATAACTCTCTGCTAAAAGCAGCCATTTTTTACTAACAATTCAAAAAAAAAAAAAACATTACCATCAAAATGAACAATTTCCCTCAGTATTTCGCAACAATGACATTCAAATCCCGGATTTGTTTTCCCTTGATTACTACTTTCTCCATTGTATTTAACAATGGCTTCCAAAGAAGGAAATGAAAACGGTACACGGAATTCATTTCCCAAATTCATTTCTCTTTGATCCGCTAAAAGACTATCAATATTGATAGGAAATTCATCGTTCATCGGTAATTTCTGGGAAACTGGTTCCGGGATTTCATTTCCCAACTTATTTTCACTCGGGTCCACTAAAAGACTATCGATATCAAAAGGAACTTCATCGTTCGTCGGTAATTGCAGGGGAACGGGTTCCGGGATTTCATTTCCACCCAAATTCGTTTCGATATTATTAGTGGTTTCTCCACTGAACGGATTCGTATCCCAAAGATGTAAAGAACTGGCATTAATGGCGGTGTTGATTATATCCATGAATTCCTCTGTGAATAGGGCGTCAAAAAAGGGGTCGGAATTTGGATCCTCCATGATTGTTGGCCGTCGTTGATGGTGGTGGTGGTGGCGCTACAAATAAAAGCGCCACCCTGAACGACCGATAATTGAAAATGGAGAGGCTGTTGTTTTCGAAATCTGTCTTATATTGGTGGGAAAAGGCGCGAGATGGCAGTTAATGACCGTTGTGAAACGACGGCAACGGTTGGTGAACTTCGGAGATGTCTTTTGTTTTTAGGTTAAATCGTGACCTCAGTCCTTATACTTTTGTATATCTATAATTTAGTCCCTTACTTTTTGGATTTAAAAATGAGAGTCTAATTGTTTAGACCGTTAAAATCTTTTTGTTAATTCAGGTTAATCACAATACCATTTTTTATTATATGACTATTAAGTTAATATTTTTTTATTTTAAAATGTCACATCAATTCATATAAGAAAAAATAATAATATAAATTATTTAACTTCAATTTTGAAACTTAAAAAAGTAAAAAGAAATCAAATTTCTTAAGACTAAATTCTAAATATATAAAAATATAAGCAAAGCGATCTAATGTTCACCGTAAAAGAAGTCTAAAAACAACTAAAAATCAACTAGTAAAACTATCTCCTCAAATTTTGTTGAAAATATAGTTTTTTTTTTTAATTTTATTTTTAATAAAATGACATCGTTCCATGTATTGACAACACACATCACCAATAGGTCAAATTTTGTTGTTAATCCTTATAGTATAGATGTAAGTTGTAAATTTAATTTATATATTCTAATTTAGTAATTTTTAATTTTTATATATTTTTTTAAATTTTGTTGTTAATATTTTTTTTTAATATCATATCTACTTGTTATTTCTGCATAACACTCGCAAAACACACTCACATCATTTTTACTTAATGACTTTAAAAATTATTGTTTGAGTCGGGACTAAAACTTTTTAATTTCAAAAGTATGAAAACTAAAATCGATCAAATTTAGAATATGAACTAAATCCATACATGTATAATTATTACTGTTTAAATCGTGATTAAAATTTCAAAAAAATTCAAAAAATATAAAATATTTACTTAAAATATAAAAACTAAATTCACATATAATGCAAAAACCGATAGCAATATTGTCTAAATCTTTTCACTTAAGTTTACAAGTGACATAATATGTAGTTAATATAGTCGAATAATTTAAGAATTAAGTTTGAATATAAATAAAAATATTAAAGAAACAGACAAGTTCAAGGCGAAATTTACTCACCGATTTTCAATTAAAAATATGAAGAAATTGATTTTTTTTTTTAAATCCAAAAAAATAATAATAATAATTTGACTTCCCTTTCATCGACCCTTAAAAAATAATTTAATTCCCACACTAAACTTCTTTTAACATTTTTATTAGCGGGCATAGAATAAAATATAAGTGGTTCATGCTTACATAAAGTCAATGATTATTTTTATGTCACCTTTAAAATATTGGTATTCGATATATACTTAGATAACACAATAAAATTATAGATTGTATGGCTAGACTTGAAAAAGAGAATTACGATGAAATTCAAGTTTTCGAGAAGTGTCCTTTTTTTAAAGAGCTTTTAGAGAGTGATCTCAATCCAATTTTTTTTTGTAGTCACCTAATTTTCTTTTGACATCGTTTTTTAATTGTTTTATTGTTACCCAAAAAATACTATTTTAATTTTAATTTTTTTATTTTTATCAAATTCAGATGAAAAAAATAATTCATTAATTTTACTTTCTTTTTTTCTTAAACTCACATTAATTTATGTATAGTGACACTATGTTGCCCTTAATCAATATTTGTACTTTCCCATAGTTAAATGTTGGTATTGTTTGTAAATGTTGAGGTTTTAAATTTTATATATATTTAAATTCGAGATTCATCATGCACAACTATCATATATAAATCTTCAATCTCACCATATGTTGTTTTTATGTTCGGGTTTTGGTATGAAATTTTTCATTTCTTAACTCGTGTGTGCGATTGTAGACCAAGCTGTGTTAGGTTTGGTATGCTCAATCCATCGAAACTAAATCTTGGATAAGATATTTAATAATTAAAATCAGGTCAATTCCATCTAATTTACTATATATTTTGTAAGTAAATTTAAATTAAATTATCGTTAATTAAATAGAATCCATGTTAGAATTAGGAACATCTTGCTCAAACACAATTTTATTTGAATTAGAAATATTTATGGGTTAAGTAGAATTGAGCTCAGATTGAACATATATGTGGTTTTAACACACTTCATACATACTCAAACTCATCCTCTGCCAAAATATAAATCTAAAATATTTTCCATATTTATAAATTGCTAACTCAAATTTATTTAAAACCCACCCATTTTTCAATAGTTTTAAATATTTTTTTTTAAATTATGTTATTTTTATTTTATTTTTTAATAACTAAAATTTTATTATAATTTTAAAAGTAAATACATTAACTCTTAAAATATTATTTAATATTCACATTATAGTATTATATATTATTATAAATTTAATTTTTAAATGACATAAATTATATATATAATAAAATATTATAAAATAAAAAAACTCGAATCTTAAATATAAAATTCAAATTTGATTCATATTTTAAATGAATTTAATTTTTATCTAAACTTATCTTTCAAGTTCAACATTTTTACTCAAACCATCTTCAATTTTACACCGTCCCTTAAACCACACAAATCCGTACTTCTTTTCCTTTAGGTACGATACAACATCACAGACAATTATTTCTTTTTATTAAATAATTATCTACTGCTTCCTTCACTAAAAAAATTATTTGACTAAAATTAAAACTAATTATTTAGTTTGACTAAGATTAAAACTAATTATTTTTTAGTGGAATTAAAATTAATTATTTTGAATCTAAGCTTCTCCATTGGATTATTTCATGAATCTTGTTGCTTGCAAATATACCAGTAGTTCAAATGTTACACCCATTTCAATTTAAAATAATTATTTAATTATTTAAAATATATAAAATCCATTGACTTTAAATAATTTAATTAATGGTCCAACCACGAACTAATAAACAATAATAATATATCAATTATTTGTCCAGGTCAAATGTTTAGGTTCTTTTTCATTTTTTTCAATATCTACCATCAATTCTTAATTTTTTTTCAATTCAATACCATAAACTATTAATTGTTGTTTCAATTTTGTTACAATTAATTAATAAGTAGACTTTAACCAAATTGCATCATAATTTTTTTGTATATTAAATTTATTCTTACAATTAAAGAAATTTTGTTACTTTAATTTTTATACTTCAAGAACTTGAAAACTGTAAAGCAACATGATTGATTAAGTAACAAGATTATAGTATTAATTAAATTATAATCTTTAATACATTAAGATTTATCTATTTTTTTATAAACAAGATTTACCTAATTAATTATCCGCTTTCGTATTTAACGTAAAATATTCTCGTAAGTAATATTTATGTTTTTTATTCGAAATTACAATTAAAATATGCATATGATTTAGTAATTATCGAACCAAATTTAAATTTTATGTTCGAAAGTTTTGATAATACAAAGATAATACAATTATAAGTGCATATCAAGTGCAAATATATGCTTGACCAATTACAATGTAGAATTCGACCAATATAATACAAATCATATAATACATTAAAATTTATCTATTTTTTATAAACAAGATTTACCTAATTAATTATCAGCTTTTGTATTTAATGTAAAATATTCTCGTAAATAATGTTTATATTTAATGTAAAAGATTCAATCCACAATTACATTGTATTTTTTTTATATAGTAATTATACTATACTTGAAATTGCATTATATTTATACTCCTTGATTAAATTAAGTTAAATTAAAAATGATTTAAGCGCTCCAAGATTAAGTTTAATTAAATTAAGCCGACGTCAACCCATCAAAAAATAAATTCAGTAATTAACAATAATTAAAAGAAAACCTTCATAAACCTTCCATTTTGGTCCTTATTTAAGCCCCTCCTCCCCTTTGGCCATTACCTCCTCACTAAAGCTTACTTTTCGATTTCAAGTCTAAAGAAAGAAAAAAAAGACAGAAACATGAGGATAGCTTACTTGGATCGAACTGTACACGAAACCGACGGCGAACCGAAACCCAATGACGACGTTTCAACCATATCCAAATCCATCGACCTCCAAGGCAGTGTCGAGACCGGTGACAAAACCACCATAGCCAGCAAAGACTTCGGCGGTTTATGTTCAACCAAACCCTTAGCTTTAATCAAACCGGCCGGATCAGACGACGTTTCTCGGGTCATCAAAGCCGCGTCACGTATCCCACGTATGACGGTAGCGGCGAGGGGTAACGGCCATTCCATCAACGGTCAAGCGATGACAAACGGAGGGCTGGTAATAGACATGCGTTCTACAGAGGAAAACAATTTCCAACTCTTAAACATTAACGGTTCCTTTTTAATCGACGTCTCCGGCGGGTCATTATGGGAAAACGTATTGACACGGTGTGTTTCACGGTTCGGTTTAGCTCCGAGGTCATGGACTGATTACTTGAGCTTAACGGTTGGTGGGACGTTATCTAACGCCGGCGTTAGCGGACAAGCTTTCCGTTATGGTCCTCAGATATCTAACGTGGCGGAACTGGAAATCGTTACCGGAAAAGGAGATATAACGGTTTGTTCCGAAACCCGAAATCCGGAACTCTTTTTCGGATCCCTCGGTGGGCTTGGTCAGTTTGGTATTATTACCAGAGCTAGGGTTAAGCTTCAACCAGCTCCAGACATGGTGAGTTTCACTGTTTTGAGACATTGCATGTGCGATGATTTTGTCTTCTTATTTATTTATTTGTGTTGTTAGGTGAGGTGGATAAGGGTGGTGTACGCCGAGTTGGACGAGTTCACTCGGGATGCTGAGTTTCTGGTGAGTCGGGACGACGGCAAGTCGTTTGATTACGTAGAAGGATTTGTATTTTGCAACAATGATGACCCGGTTAATGGATGGCCATCCGTGCCATTGGACCCTGTTCATGGGTTCAAGACGGGGATTATTCCTCAAACCGGTGTCTCAGTCCTCTACTGTCTTGAAGTGGCTTTTCATTACCAGAACGGTGACCACCCTTCGACTGTAGATAAGGTAATTTTTTTTGTCTAATTATGGTTTTAGTCCCTCCATTACGTTGCAATTAGAGATTTAATCTCTTTACTATAACTTGACATTATTTTCTCTCTATTTTTACAATATTATTATTAGGTCGAACAAAGGAAATCGAGAAATTGACAGCATGATTTCTTTTGTTAACATCTGAATCAATGGTGTTTGGACAAATTTTTTCGTAAGTTAAAAAATCTCAGTTAAACGGGTTGAGTTTTGTGTTTTTATTTGATTTATATTTAATTTTAATTTTTATGATAAAAATAAATTATTTTTCCAAAAATAATATATATAAGTTATTAATTATTTTTATTTACTTTAAAAATAATTTTTATTATTTATGAATAACTAAATTGAAACTTTAATAAATAATGTACAAATGTTATAAAAATTATTATTTTTAAAATAAAAGTGAAAAATCCCAAATTCAAAATTATTATGAAAATAAAATAAAAATTTATTTAACCTTAGTAAAAATAACCCCAACAATTTTGCTACCTTAAAAATCTTTTATAATCACTTTAACAATATTATAAAAAAATAAAGAACTAAAACCATAAAATTATATATATATATATAGATTCATTATTTGACTTTTTTTAAACCAAGGTAACATGATGGCCTCTGTATTAAGAGTAAGACTGCATTTTGTCTCTTTTACTTATAAAATAGGTAAATGAATTCTTATACATTAAATCAAAGAGCAAAATAATCCTTTTGTTAAAAATTACCATCAATTTCTATTATTAAAAACTTATTTTTGTACATCAACATGATGTACAATGACATATTACATTTCATTTTCAAATTATTCTGTTAACCATACCAGTTTTTAATCATACAAATAAATAAAATTTTTGATAAAAATAATCAATTTTTTATTGATTTGATGTATAAAAATTAATTTATTTATTTTTAAATAAGAAAATAAAACATAATTATTTTCTAATATAGATAATTTTTTTTAACAACCACCTGCATCATTTAGTGACATAACAATATAGAACCTTAAGCAGTCAAACGAATGGTACACAAAAGATGACTGAAAATTTTACAATTTTCAGTGGGTCCAATTAATGAAACAATGAAGAAAAAGTCAAGAGAAAATATCTAAATTGGTTATACGTGTACAACCCTTAACAGCTGAGGACGGGCCTCTTACCGAATCCCATCATATAACGATCCCAAAAATTAACTTATGCTATGATTTTTGTTATTAAATTTTTTACAGAGAACAAAATATATAAAGTTATTATTCATTACTTTTTTTCTTTTATCAATTTTCAAATTCATCAACGTTATAATTAAAAATTTAAAAATCATATCTAGGAAATTTCATTAATTTAATGATTTGCTTGAGAATTTGGAGTTGATGATTTTTTTTTTTTGAATATATTGGTGTGATTATATAATATTTATTTAAATTTTTTTTATTTTTTGATAATGCACACGCGCTCAAATCCGAAACCTTTAGGATGAACAATATCCTTTTTTTTCACTAGAATCACTTATTGGGTTTAACAAAAATATATGAAAATAACGTGATTGCCCCTAACTCCATCTTTATTTTACTGGGTTTCCCCTTTTGCAGGCCGTGGCCGGACTCTTAAAACGCCTGCGTTTCCTGGCGGGGTTGAAGTCTCAGGTGGACCTCAGCTACGTGGAGTTTCTATTGCGTGTGAAGCGTGTGGAGGAACAAGCGAAGGCCAATGGCATTTGGGATGCCCCGCATCCATGGTTGAACCTCTTCATCTCCAAATCAAACATCGTTGACTTTGATCAGACGGTGTTTAAGAAGATGCTCAAAGATGGAATCGGTGGTCCCATGCTGATCTACCCTCTTATGCGAAGCAAGTGAGTATTTCCCATTTCGCCCCTTAAGGCTCAGTGTAAGGGTCTAAAATTTCAGAATAATAAGCCAAACATTTATGAAAATGTTCAATAAGGATTTTTCATGCACAATTTATAGTAAAAACTAAATGAATTAGAAAGAAAAATAAAATTTTTAAATTTTATAAATGAATTTATATATTTATAATTAAATTTAATTATTTTTATTATTGAAATTTAATTCAATCATGATTCACACAAACACATTTTGTGGACCCTTCGATTGTATTCCCACACTGCACGTCTGTCACGTTTTAGATGATGAGGTCTCATCAAAAGCTTAGTATCTCGACACGTTTCACCTAGAGAGCTTAGGGACCACAGCCAATTTCACCTCATCAAACACGGTTAACTTTATGAGGGTAAATTTCGGTAGACGTCCTCATACTATAACTCAGATTTAAATTGGTCTTAAACTTAATTTTATGGGAGCCAATTTCACGTACATGTACGAAGGATATTTTCTAACACGTGAAATGCAACTTTTTGAATGTGTTTTTTCAGGTGGGATAACCGTACGTCGGTGGCGTTACCAGACGGCGAAATCTTTTACCTTGTGGCATTGCTTCGGTTTGTTTCGAGAGGGCCGTCGGTCGAGGAATCGGTGGCACAAAACCGGGAAATCGTCGAATGGTGCATCAACGAGGGTTTAGATTTCAAGCTATATCTCCCTCATTACAAGTCGAAAGAGGAGTGGAAACGGCATTTTGGGAATCAATGGACGAAATTTGTAGAGAGGAAGGCTAGTTTTGATCCTATGGCTATCCTTGCACCTGGACAAAACATTTTTAAAAGGACCCATCTATCTTAATTTCTAATGTAAATTAAAAAAATTATCATATTTAACACGATTTTATGTACGAACCCAATGTTATTGTAATCAATTGCAATAAATATTGTAAACAAGTAAAAATATATATTTGAATAAAAAAGATTATATCAAATTATTAATACATTTCACATCGATATATAATATTGTACTTGAAAAAAAAAGTGTTTAATGCATTAAACCGGTCCATTTTTTTATATTACATGTTAAAAATAAGTTACGAATGACAAAATTATAGACTATGGTTTATTACTTATGGCGAGTAAGCTTTGCTAAAGCTGCCACAGCTAAAGAGTTAACGTAAGTGCATGGCTCGGTGTAGACCGACGTCCAACGTAGATCACTAAATTTATCTTGCTTGTCCGGTCCACCGAGGATGGCGCCAGTTAACTCGTTAGGGTTCGGTGAGTCCTTATTGAACCAATGGACGAAACTCATGGCGCAATTGACGTCCTTTTCGGCTTCCGATAACGGTACCGATGCACCCCTATGGTGGGCTTGTTTTGGTGGATTGTTCCCGAACCCTACCATGTATGATCTCCCTAGTGGGTTTGCCCCGAGTATGTAATCCATCTACAAATTCAAAATCCGCTAGTGAAGCAGATTCGAAGTCAAGGTTTATGATTTAAAATTTAAAATTTACCTGCTGCTTAGCGAAATTCAAGACAGTAGAGCCATCGAACTCTTTGCTGTCGCATTTGACCTTTAGGTTGTGACGTTGAAGCAATTCGCCGTAGATAGTGAAGAGGAAAGAAATTCCGGTAACGTATTGGAGGTTAGCTCCATCTCTCAAATGGATCAAACCACCTGGAATTTATAAACCTTCAAATTTTCATTAATCAACCAAGGTGTTTCAAAATTAAACCAATGATCAAATTGATCAAACTATTGATTTTCGATTTCTCTCGAAGTTGAATTGAGTAAATTATTTTAAAATCATATTAATCAAATGCCGTCTAATGGTCTCCAAGGGGCCCAAATTTTGGGAAAATTTCATTTTCCCTTAAATTTAAAAAAAAATTAATTAGGCCCCAATTTGGAAATTTTCATTTTTTTCTTGAAGTTTTTAGAAAAATTTATGTAGGCACCTCCAATTTATTGACAATTCTCATTATACCTTTTTTTTTTTAATTTTAATTAAATTTTTTTAAAATTCTCATAATTTCACAAAAATCTAAAAAAATTAATTAGACCCCAATTTTTTTTTTTAAAAAAAATCTCATTAAAACTCCTAAAATTTTTTTAAAAACTAGTCCCAAAATCATAAAAACATTTAAAAAAAAAAAAAACTCAACCATCAGTTCGTGAGTTAATCAATCTAATCCCTTATTTCAGGTCAGTACTCGGCTAGTGACCAGCCGGTCCAAATTTGAAAAGCAAACATGATGATGGAGAAATGAAGTAGAGACCTGGAGTCTTGGGTACTTTGAAATAAGGACTTTGAGGAAGCACAGAGCAAATATAACTATCAGCATGGTCCTTGAAGACTTTCAAAGCCTCATCTTTGGATTGAAGGAAAGTCTGCAATTATATATATATATATACACACACACACGCAAACACACATTGGTGAGATGATTAGATTCATTGCCAAAAAAAAAAAAAAGGGGTTTAATTGAATCGATAATTTTCAGATTTAAAGTTCAGTGTTTAACGAACATCGGAAAGGAGGACATGGATTCCAGCATATTTGAGATCCCAATTGAACTCATCCACAATTGCACTCACTGATTCTTCTGTTATAAACTTCCTATACTTCTGATCATGTGTGACAATGTATAACCATGATGCAGCCCACAACAATTCATCCTACAAAAATTTACATATTTGTCAACATTTCGCATGAAAACCAATATATATTGCTATTTTAGTCCCTAAGAAAGGGGTAGGGAGTGATCTTGATCCCCTTAGCTAAGTGGTACAATAGGTATTACATTATAGCCGGAATAAGAGCAATAGAAGGGGCATTCTCCATCGAAAGTTCCTTTGTTCTTCTTAGCAAACTGGAAAAGCTACAAAAAGGAAAATAACCCCAGAAAAAATAAATTTAACGTCCATTACATACATACATGCATACGTACATATATGTATATATGCATACCGTTTTGGCTTTGTTAAGATATATATATATATATATATATATATGTATATATGCATACCGTTTTGGCTTTGTTAAGAAGTCTACGTGCATAATGAGGATCAGCGTGTCTAAAGACAATAGAAGAAGCAGCCATTGCAGCTGCAGTTTCAGCTGCAATCTCTGTCCCAGGTTCGGTCTCATTAATTTGCAACACAGTCCTCGGTGTCTTCATATTTTCTGGTCTCACCCAACATTTATGATCTTCTACAGGATCCCCAACCTTTTCTCCACAAACAAAACCCCAACATCATTAAATACTTGCAATAACAACATAAACATAAATATTTATATACATACACACTGCAAAACTATAATGGACAACCTTGTACTAAGAGTAGATTCCATTTTAATCTTTTTACACAAAAAAATCAATTTGCTATTTGATCTATTTTACCAATTTTTTAAATAAAAAGAGTAAAATGCAATCTACTCCATATACAAAGGATTCAGTATATATATTCATTTACCTGAACATAGAACCTGCCCTTTCTTTTGGCACATTTGAGGAAATAATCAGTACCCCAACGAATAGCCGAATGAACATGTCCCATTTCTCCTGCAGCTTCGATTTCCCGTTGGTAAGCAATGGCGGACCAAGCCAAGGTAGTGATCGTAAACGCCATTGGCATCCCGTATTTCACGTTATCGCCGGCATCGTAATATCCTCCAACAAGGTCCACCTGCGAATTATTTCATCATATTAATATGCATACAAAAGATTTCTCTCCACTACAAAAAAAATCGAAATACATCATTTACATTTGCTTCTTTTCCATCATCGAGTGCAGAATCTCCTCTCCAAGGTATTCTATTATCAGCAGGAAGTTTACCCGATCTTTGTGCTTCTAAGAACATTAGGGATTTTGTAAGCGCTTCTTTGTAATTAAAATCATGGCCATTACAACATTGAAAAACAGCCAACCATGTAATAAGAACAGCTGCAAAAAATGTTTTTGTCCCCATTTTTTAAAACCCAGACTTTGATTTTCAGTAATATTCAAAATCTATAAAAACCAAGTCTTTTCAAGAGCTCCAAGGGATTGGAGCTCTGGTTTTTTTTTATTTTTATTTCTTAGTTTTGGGTAGTGGATGAATGAAAAAAAATGAATGAAGGGGGAGACTAGTTATAGGGAATTACAAATGTTAAATTTAGCAATGGTGGGGAGGGTTTGTATGTTAAATTTAGGCTTTTTTTGGCCAAAAACATGATTTTTTACTAAATATTGGGTATTTTAGATTCATGGTTCAGGTTTTTTTTTTTGCCATTTTTTCAAGTTTTTTTTCTTCCAAATTGTGTGTTTTATTATTGGATTTGCATTTTTTTTGTTCGTAAAAAAAAAACTGAATCTATCTTTAGCTCTTGATGAATTTCATTGGGTGAATTTGACTATTTTAACACTTCGATTTATTTGATAAAAAAATTTATTTTTAATTTTAATTAACATTTAATTCAAATAAAATAATTAAATTTAAAATCAACCATAAAAATTTAATTAAATTTAGGTAAAATATGCTATTAGTCTCTGTACTTTTCAAATTTCAAAATTCAGATTCGATTGTTAATTCTATTAAATTTTTTTCATTAAATTTGTTGGTGTGGTATTTTAAAACAAAAAAAAAAAGTTTATTTACTTAGTAGTCATGTAATTAAATCTTAATTTTAAAAAATAATTTTAACAAGATTAACAATTGTACCTGAATTTTAAAATCTGAAAAGTATAATGATTGAATTTTTAAAAATAAAAAAATAAGAACTAAATTTCAAATTTGAGAAAAATATAGAAACTTATGAAATATTTTAACCTTAAATATAATTAGACAAGCTTGAATAATTGGATTGATAACTAATAATGGAATTCGATTTTTCATACATAATTATTCAAGTCCGACCCGATTCAAAATATAGATATTAAAATTTTAGTTAAACTCTCTAATATTTGTAAATAATTAACTCAATATCATTTATGCTTAATTATATGTTTTTATTTAATATATTTAATAATTATATATATATATATATATATATATTTATATATTTACTACCATCTTATTTTTTTTCTTTCTATTAAATTTCTTAATATAAATAACCTAACGTTTTTAAGTATTTGCCCTGTAATACAATATATTTAATTTAAATATGATACAATTTACATGATATACAAAATAAAAAATAACTAAAAGTTAAATTGATTCAAGTTTTGAATGTTGAAGTTCAAGCTCGACTAAAAGTATATCAGTCTTTAACTGAATCACTCTAAATTGATAAAAGAACAAAAAAATCGATACAAAAAATTGATGGGTATAATTACATATTTAATCTTCAACATTTACACATTCTATCAATTTAACCCTATTTTAAATAATTCAAGAATTTGGTTAAGCAAATTTAAAAAAAAAAAAAATCTGTGATGTGAAGCAAAACAACTGAAATAATATATAGTTTAGGCTAAAGTTGAAGAAAACCCAAAAGCTCAAATGCCCCAAAAGGTTTAAAATATCTTCCAAAGATTATACTTTTACTGTTTATCTTCTCATTTTATCTCTTTAAGCTAATGGATCCTTTCTATGTGTTTGGCAAAGGTATAAATCTCTCCTTTCGTTTCTCAAATTTCCATTTTTAAATTTTTTTTTTTTTGGGTTGAGTTGAATTTTCTTATAATTAGCTACCTGTATAATGCAAGAAGAGCATAACTTTTTATAATTAGCTACTTGATAGTTCTTGGCAGTCTTAATACTAATTTGTTCTTTTTGACTGTTCATCGTATATGATAATAGAGGAATCCGGTTTAGGTTTCTCCAGAGAATGTGCGAAGACCTGTATGGATTGCATGTTAGCGAGGCCATTCATTTGCTTAATCATGAATTATCTGTTCTGAGGAGCGGATCAACGTTTGCAGGTTTACATATGCGTCGGAACAGGCCACCATACACCGGCAAGACTTGCGGGTGCTGTACAACGCTACCTCCTTGAAGAAGAGAGCCTTGAGTTTAGTGTACCAATAGAATTGACTGACAATGGTGTTATCGAGTAGGATTTGATCTTAGAACACGATCTAGACCTGGAATTATCCAAATATCGAATCTGAACCTAAGACATTTTAGGCTCTAAGTAAGAGCTCGTATACATTACTGTTATTATCCCAACTAACACGCTTCAACATTTCGAAGCTTTTCCGGCTTCCTAAGAAATCAATTCGTTTGAAAATCACATATCCACATTCGGCTGTCTCTTTGCTCGAGTATGCCGCTCGAAGCCGGTCAGCATGCCTTGAATCCGTGTGAATAGCAGACTCGATTTCCTGACCTGACATGTTTTCCTACAAGAAAACAAAATGATCATTTGGGTAAAGATTGATTGCAGCCTGACCCAAACATGTCGGAGCATTGCCGGAGTCAAATGCAGTTTTGAACATGTACCTGATAAAAGTCGTAGATATAATCCAAAACCTGCAAGCACGTAAAGCCGTTATGTCTGAAATATGTCCTCGAAGAAGGCCCCATCTCCGAAAATCGATCGACCAGAAATAGTATGGTAAGAAACTGGTTTTCTAGTATCAACTCATTTTTCTCACTGCTAACAAGTTGCAGATAACAGATAAGAGTGAGGCAATACATAACTCGTATAACACGAAAAGGAACAAAATTTATACGACAACTCAATCACCTTTCTGTAAGCAACCGGGTTAAGTCCATAAATGATCCCCCTGAATCCTTGCCATCACCGTTTGCATCAAAGAATATGGATCGGTGATCACTATCGTCGTCACCGCTAAAAGATTCGGTGTAAATACGAGCACTTGAAGTTGGTTTGGATATCGACCAACAAATTGAATCCAGAAGACTGCTCGGGCTTATTGGATGGATCGGAGTTTGACATGTCTGAAAGTGAAACAGAGTTTCAAAGATGCACTAGATAAATACCGTGTTTCACGGTCCGTGACACTTGTAGTAATCAGCTGCCAAACATGATTCACCACTTACCTGCATATGACAATTGCGACTATTCTGAATCCTGGTTTTAGCTAAATGTACAATCTGTTGCCTCTCTTCATGAGTTGCATTCCTTTTCAACCTTTCGGTATTTTGCAAGACCTTAGCCGCGATGTGATTCTGGGAAGCTTCGAGCACTGTCCCGATCTGCCTAGCCAAATCGACCGACACATGAACAAGCCTCAGCAGGTTCCTATCCTTGGCTGTTTTCAGTACCCACAATGGCTTGAGACATTAACTATCAAATCAGTTCCAGCATTATGAATCATTGATCATCCTTATGTTTTATGCATAATCGAACTCACCGTTACAACGTTGTTCGAGTGTCCGATATATTGATGGACAGAACTCTCCTCACACACCACGAGACTCGCACCACAACCAACAAACCATCGATCTATGGTTGCAGCCCCTTCTTTAGACACGGCCTCGAGAACCTATCAAGCAACATACACAAAAATGGTGACCTCAGTTTATCAAGTTACACCGTATAGAACATATGGAATATTACCTTATTCCATAGTTCACCCGAAATATTAGAATCAATGTACACGGTATGACCCGAGAGTGCCGAGTCCATGCATTTATCAGAGATTCTATCAGAAGATCGTAGTTGTAGTTTCTTTATCGTCTTGATTTTCTTGGTTTCATGAAAACCGGAAGGAAGACACGAACTATCGGTTGGCCCGACGAGCAGGTTCAACTCATCTACACGCGGGCTACATTCTCCGACACCCTTCACGGTATACACCGATTCACTTAACCTTACTGCAAAGAAAAAAAAAACAACAACAACAAACAATGAGCTTGTACATTGTACCAGGTTCAAAAAAAGAACATGTTTTAGAGAACAGCTTGATCTTACTGTTCCTCTTAACACTATCGACGAACCACCCAATCGTAACAACGGACAAACCGTTTCTCGATCTATGTTTTAAAACATGCTCGAACTTACGTCCACTGTTGTTGTTAACCAAACATTAAGGTATGACATAAAACACTTGCATTGCCACCATACAGTAAAACAATACAAAGAACATGAAACCATATCGAACTAAATAACAATACAAGAAGAGGTAACAGTATTATGGAGGTTCTGTATTAAGAGTTGAATTGTATTTTGTCTATTTTACTCAAAAATGGGCAAATTAGTTCCCGTATGTTAAATCAAAGAGCAAAATAATCCCTTTGTTAGGAATTTCATCTACGGTCAAAAATTGGTCATGATATGTCAACATGTACACGTGACATGTCACATATCACTATCTAGTTATTTCGTCAACCACGTCAGTTTTTGACCGTACAAATGGATGAAATTTTGAACAAAAGATCAATTTACTTTTTGATATAAATTTATTCATTTTTTAAAGAAAATGAAATAAAATACAATCTAATTCTTAATAAAAAAGTCCTCATATTACTTTCACCTAGAAAAGGATATTTGAACCACCAAATGTGTACATTGAGGATGTAAGCTAGCACTATAATGTCCCCCTAATCTCTCTGTTGCTTCCATAACTTGTTTCTTTGCTTCTGAAAAACAAACCAAAAAAAAAACATGAATTTCATGAACAAAGAACAAAAGTCTAACATTGTTATACCCACACGTGGCAAGATTACCTCAAGACCTATATATCAATCTTATGGAAGCTAGCAAGACCGTTTTGCGACCCTCCGACCAACCCTCTGTGAGCTAGTGGATGTCTGCCATCCGTAGACAGTATTTACCGTTGTCCTAATATAACAACCCATACTTACAAAGTCGAAAGACATAAATAAATAGGTGGGTTGAACTGGAGGGGATATCAAAATAATAAAGAATTGACGCATAACACCTTGAGAAAGACTAATAACAATCGAATTCGTGTATTGGCACGATGTTCACCGTTTTAGATGTAATTTGAGTTCGAGCCGTAACAATCTTTATAAGATCCTCAAAGCTCAAGAACAAGGACTCTCTCTCTCTCTCTCAACTGTCTTTCTTCCTTCTAAGCATGTGTAACACTTCCTACGACTTTATACCTTTCGGATGCCAACCACCAGGTTTCTTGTGGTACTTTAGCAGAAGTAGGAAGTCTGCCATTCGTACACCACATTTATCTGTTTTTTCTAACATGACAATCTATACTTAAAGACGAAACATAAGTAGGTCAGAAGGACCGATAGCCTTTTTTATAAGTTCCCCAAGGTTGAGTAAGGATCTCTCTTAGCAATGCAACACCTCTTACTACACTCCACCTCTCGAGTGAACCGATATATCCTAACTTGGTATCTTCAAGCATATACATACATACAGGAATAAACTGTTGAAGACAAGATTACCAACCTTTAGATAAACCGGTTACACAAATAACCAGACCGGAAAATGGACCAAGGGATCGAGCCATTGTTGATAATTCAGAGCCATGAGAGGTGGTAGGAGAAGGGAACATAAGATCAAACGATTGGAAGGTTCTAAATGATGGGATTGAAGATGAGAACGCAACAAATAACCTTGAACAACCTTTGCTGTTTATTGTTTCTACTCTTTTGAGACCACCCATGGCCATGTTTTTTTTCAGACAAAGCTTGAAACATTACTGCCAAACAATACGAGGAAAAATGATTATAAAAGAAACCCACAGAAAGTATGGATTTTGAGACAAAACGAGGATTTCTATTTATCTTTTCTCGTGAGAAAAAAAAGGTAAAGGTGAAATCTTTTTGAAGGAAGTGCCATTGTTTTGGGGCTCTGCCATAGTGCCCATAGCTGCAGAGCACAAAGAGGAACTTTGGGTGTTTTTTTCTTTTGCTTTATTTGAGTGTTTTTTTCAATATGAAAATGAAAGGAACCATTTTTAAAGCTTGCAGATGAAGGAAAAAAAAAAAGGTAAAGCCATGCCAACTAGACATTGCAGGGGACATTATGTTCAGGGTCAACTTTATTTTTTTACAGTAAATTTCTCGTGATTTCAAAAGTTTGATTTTTTTTTTTTTTTCTTAAAAAATGGAGCTTGTGATATCATTGAATTCATCTGTGCAACCATTAGCAGACACCAGACCACCAGCCACCAGCCACCAGCCACCAGCCACCAGCCACCAGCCAAGGGTATACGGTTCCACTCAGAGTTGAGTTGAGCCCCTCCCCCCAACCATGCAAATGGCGACAATGGTTTGAATATATATTATATGAATGTGGCAATAAAATAATTGTTTTCAATTGAAAATAATGGTCTAATAGGGCAATTTGGTGTTTGGTAAAAATTGGATTTTCCTCCATTTATGAAGGCAACTTAACTTGTTAGGCTAAGTAACTAATCTAAATTCAAATAAACTCGAGCTCAATTTTCTATCAAAATCGAGAAATTCAAGTCTTGATGAAATTTTAGATATAAAAGTACTTAATATTAATCAACTTATCACATCGAAATTCACATTAAAGACCATTAAAATCTTCATTTCTCTCTTTCTATATGCTATATTTGCCTTTCAATTATTGCTTAATTTGAAAGAAACGCAAAAAAAGGGGAGCAAAGTGGAGAGGGTGATGGATTAAAGTCATTTTTGTTGGACATAATTTGGTGTCACATTTTATAGTTGAGCACTATTATTTAAATCTTGGGTTCCAATCGTATAATAATAACATTGCTGACCTTTTCTCATTTGAATTGTTTAATGAGTAAGCTTAAAATTTCATGTCAACTTTGATTTAATATATAATTTTATAAATAAAATTTTGATTTAATTCAATTCTCACAAATTATTAACATAATTATTGATATGGCATCATTTTATGTTTATATATTGCATACACAAATAATTTTGAACCACAATCAAAATTTATGTGTCAGATTGCACGTTGAATAAAAATTCATATATAAGTTTGAGATTTGTCCCCAAATGATATCCTTGAAAGTAGACTCGAGTAAAAAAATCAAACCTGTTTAAAATATGAGATGGGTTTGAACTCTGATATTCAAAATTCAAACCCTAATTTTATAATATGTTAGTTTTCTTTAATTTTTTTTATGTCATACGACGATTAAAATAAATATTAAAAAATCAAATTATTTATGTTTAAAATTATAATAAAAATAATTATTTAAAAATTTAAAAATATATGAATGAATTTATAATAATCATTCATATATTTGAAAATAATTTAGAGAAATTTGAAGCTCATATTATTTTATTTACTTGATAAATTTTTTTAAAAATATTTATAAAAAATAATTTAAATTTGTATCAAATAATATTAAAAATTATAAAATAAAGTTTATTAAGTTGCTGATATTTTTTTTGATTGACAATCAAATGCTAATTAATACAGGAGCAACAGAAACAATTATGAATTCAGATGTTTTGCCGATCCATCGGTGGAAACCACATGTCAGATATTTCAACTACGGCAGATCTCATAAAACACTAATGAAATGGGCTAAAACCCATTGAAACAAAGCTCAAATCCTATGTTATGGCTGCCATCATATTCACTTCTAGCCCAAACCTATTGTATTGGATTTTCTTTTGGGTAAATTTCAAAAATAGTCACCAAGTTATGCTTTTGGTTTTATTTTGGTCACTCAATTTTTTTTGTTTCAATTTAATCAATAAAAATTTTGAAATTAAATAGTTTAGTCATCGTCCCATTAGTTGTAGTAAGATAAGTGACAAAAAAAAACTGATGTGAACTATTTTCTCGGTCTAATAATAAATTTAGTTTCCAATATTTATACATCCTATCAATTTTATCTTAAATATAATAAATTCAAAATATTTTAGAGATCAATGTTTACAATTTTTTTTATAAAATAATAAGTGTAATTTAATATGGATCCAAAATCCAATTAAGTGAAAATAACTATTACATTGACAACAAAAAAATTATTAATAAAATATTTAATTTCTTATTATATGATATTAATTATTTTATAGATTTTTAAAAAAAAAAAGAGAGAGAGAGAAACAAAGATAATATAAAATACTAATTATACTTTTAAAAAATCTAATTTTTAATTGATCATTTTCTTTGTCTTGAATTCTCAAGAGTTATACTATTTCGTTGAGTTGGAGATTTGTGCTTAATCAAACTAATTTGATTAGATGTAATTAGTATTTATAAAAAAATTAATATTATTCATAAAAAATTAATATTTAATTTAATTATAAAACATATTTATATTCTTTTGAATTCTAACATATAAATTAAGAGAAAAAAATAATTTATACATTATAAATTAAATACCAATATGTTGATATTATCTTTTTTATATGGATAATGTTAATCTCACATATTTATTTTTTATGAAATATAAAAAATTGATTTTAACATTATTAATTATTATTGTATTAAAAACAAAATCATGTTTATATATTATTTAATTTTTTTTAAAAATAATGATGATGTTTGAAATAATTATTTGATTTTATAATATTAAAATTTATCATACTCACAATATAAATAGAAAAAACAAATATTTGACATAAAATAAATGAATAAATAAAATTAGTAGATACTCTTCAAAAAAATAAAATATTTTTAATATAATATTATATATAATATATTTTCGTTGCATAATTACATATTTATTATTTTGTTTATATAAATAAATAAATTATTGATTAAAAACATATAAAATATATTTTCATTATATAATTACATATTTATTATTTTATTTATATAAATAAAAAATTATTAGTTAAAAAGATAAATTAAAAATGAAAAATTTCTTAATTAAAAAAATAACTAAAAATTAAAAATTAACAAAAAAAAAAATTAAAAAAGGTCAGAATGTAGATTTAATTTTGCCAAAATTTCATCTTATTAATACTCATTATTTTATTAAAAAAAGTGTTAGTAATTTTTTATTGGGTCGGAGTATCAAGTTTGACTTAAAAGTTCCACAATGACGATGATGGTGGAAAACCGTCGCCGCAGTATTGATATTCATCAGCTTTGTCGTCAATAGGCGGCAGACTTATCGGCAGTGAAGTTGGAAACAGTTGGTCACCACCAGACAAGACACGGCTCACCGGAGAGTATAACCTATAATCGGACATCCATTGTAATCAGTATCCACGCTCAAAAACGACGACCAACCCATTTCATGATTCTGCTTTGCCTGTAACGCCCCCGCTCCCGACGAAGACGACGTACACTGTTCTTTCCCGACGTAATTGTCGGTACTCGAATCATTATTGTCATTATTATTATCAGCTCCGTCTTGGCCGTCGACCTGGTTAGCCAACCTAGCAGCCAACGCTCGAATTTCCGGCGGGGTAAGTGACCTTCCTCCGACGATCTCCGGTGGGTTTTTAGGGAAATTAAAGTTAGCTTCAGGTCCACGTAAACAATAAAGAGCCATATCAAACGCCTTGGCTGCTTTCTCCGCCGAATCATAAGACCCTAACCACATACGTTTACGGCTGTTGGGGAATCGAATCTCCGATACCCATTTCCCCCATTTCCGTTTTCTTACACCCTTGTACTTGGAACTACTACCGTTGTCGGAGACATGCTCTACAGGTGATGTTGGCTTCATCATTATATCGCAAAAAAAAAAAAAAAAAAAAGTTAGCTTTTTGTGTCGATGGGAAGTCCCACTGAGTTAGCTTTTATTGAAATGCCCACTGAATTAAATTCAGGTATTAAAAATTGCGGTTCTTTAAGAGTGTATATATATATAAGCTGCAGTGGACGGTGGTGATGAGCGGTGCTTAGTTCGTAGAAGGTTCACACTCGTTTAAGGAAACGCGGTAGGGACCGTAAGGCGAAAGAACGTGTAAATATATGTTTTGAGGGGCTCTAAATAGAACGCAAATACTCTGCTCTGAGCGCGTCCGCCCCCATACTTCTTTTAATTCTTTTCGGTAAAATGACTTTTTAGTCCCTCTCAATATAGATATTGAACAAATTAGTCCCTTTAAAAATGGAATAATTTAATCTTTTTCAATTATGAAAGTGAACAAATCACGACGTTAATGTTTTCCCTCAAATAGGCATAATTTTATTTTGTATAATAACAAATCTAGCCTTTGATGTTTATATATTTTATCAAATTGGTCATAATTTAACAAATTTTTAGAATCAATATCAAATTGAAAAAAATATATAAACATCGAGAGCTAAATTTGTTATCATATCAAACAAAATTATGTACAATTGATGGAAGATATTAATATTGTAATTAATTGATCTTAGTTGCTGACTTTTAAAATCGTCACAGATTAAATTGATCCGTTTTTTTAGAGGGACTAATTTTCTCAATATCAAAATTAAGAGGGATTGAAGAGTTCATTTTACCTTTTTTTTCATTTTATATCTAATAAACTTTAATTAAAGTTATAAGTTATTTTTTCAGTTTTATATTAATTGTAAAATAATTAAAATCGATAAAATCAATTCACCGTATATATTTTAATTTATAGAAAAACATAAATAATCTAATATGTTGAATTTTTGACAAGATAAATTAAATCTACGATATCAAACTAAAAACTATGTTTTCATTAATACATAGTTTAGTATTGATAAACATGAAAAGCAATCTTTTCCGACATGTCAAGAGCAAAAGAAAAAGTATTCCTTGTAGGTTCTTTTCTAAATTTGGATGAGTTAAATATGTATCCACTCCAGCTAATATTGTTTTTGAACTCAATTTGATAGATTTATATACAATGAATTTAAAGTTAAATATGTATTTTCACAAACTCAATCATTAATACAAATACAATTTAATTAAAGACACGTCAAGAGACAAGAGATAACACCCAAGCATAGGAATCAAGAGAGAAGCCTTCCATTCTTATTTTCTTTTATACATATCTCTTAGGTGTTTATTGTACGATCTTTTTATCATTTTCATTTCAATTTTTTAAGATAGAGCCAACACTTGTAAACACACACCTTTGAGAGGTTTACATTGATTACATCTCTCCTCTTAATTGTAAAAAAGTTAAAGGTTTTTGACTAGCCCGTTCTTCATATTTTTTGGGTCATAATCAAAATAATAAAAGTTAGAGAAAAAAATTTTTAGGTCTCCTAAAAGTTGGCAAAAAAAAATAAATTTAGACCCTTAAAAGTTGGTAATTTTTTTTTAACCTATAAAAATTAAAAAATTGGGCCCCTTAAAAATAAAAAAAATTTAGACCCTTTTAACTTTGGACCCTGGGCGGTCGCACCTCTGGACAACCCTTAGGACTGGACTTGATTTTTGAGGTATAAAACCTTAAGTGAATATCAAAGAGTTTTTAGTTGGACCACAAAAGCTATAGGGTTTTAGTTAAGTCATAAAAGCTACGAGGAAGGCTCTTCTATCTTAGGTCTAGTTTAGCATTGCTTTTGAGGAGTGATTTTGAATAGTACTTTTGAAAAGCTTGATTTAATATTTAAGTGTTTAGTATAATTATCAAAAGTGCAAAATGTACTTTTGAGAAATAAAATGTCAATTTCAGACATGTAGTAGGCCCAATTTGACCAGGCCCGTTCTAAACATTAAAATCCATAATAAACAAATTTTAAATTTAAATTTAAAATGTCCACAATTACAATCAAGCCCAATTACATAGCCCAATAAATCCAATTACACCCACTTGTTTGAATCCTAGCTCAAAGCCCAATACAATTGAAAAATCAGAAAACCCTAGTTGCTAGGGATATGCCCCCGCCGCTGCCTTGTCCACTTGGGTGCCGCCACGTCAGCTTCCACCATCAACATCACCCCCAGTTGCCTCTGCCACCATCTGCTACCACCATTATCACCTGCAACAAGCAAAAAAGAAAAGACAGCAAAAAATATAACAAAAAAAAAAGCAAGTTGTAATCGATTATAAAAACCGAATTCAAAAGCATTTGTAAGGATCCTTTTTTTATTTCACAAGCAATAAATCAAAAGCAATAGAAAAAAAAAAAGCAGATTCACAGCAATCAAATTTTATTCTCAAGGTATATCATTTAAGCATATTTATTGTTCAGTTATTATTTTCCTCTAATTTTTGAAGCGTTTTTTTATTTATATATATTAATATATTTAATATTTATTTACTGTTTATTATATATTAATATATAATTTATTGTTTATTTATTAAGCATTTATCACAAAACGTTAATTTTAAGTAATAATAATAACAAAAGATTCGAAGGGTCATATCTGTCTTCTACCGTCATCGTTGCTCCGGTCGGGATCCTAGCGAGCGCGTCCGTGTACGGAGGAGGCTCCGACGAGGAGAGTTTTCAACGATTCAAAAATAAAATAGATTAAAAAGGAATAAAAAACGAAATACAAAAAAAAACATATTTGAAATAAAAATTTAAGTTTTGATTTAAAAAAAAACAAGATCTAAGTTTTTAAACTAAATAAAATTTAAAATAATAATAAAAATAGTAAAAACTGATTTTAAATGAAAAACACAAAAAGAAATAGGTTGGAAAAATAAAAAAGAACTTTTTTTACCTTTCGAATGTCATGTACGGCGGACGGTGACGACTACCCACAGTAATCGGCGATGGCGGGAGTGGCCGGCCGAAAGTTACCCAAAAAAAGAGAAAGAGAGAGTTGAGAGAGTTTTTATGATTTTTGAAGAAAAGAGTGTGAAAAAAAAAGAAAGAACAAAGGCGGGTTATATAGGGAGCCAAAACTACTTTGTTTTGGTTTAAGCATCTAAACCCCCAAAACGACATCGTTTTGGCACAAGGCTAGGAATCACATTTTTAAAAAAAATGGGCTATTTATCCATTTGGTCCTTTCAAATTTTTAATCTCTACAAATAGGTTCCAATGCCATTTTTAATTTATTTTAAAATTTGTTAAACTGTTTTAAATTATTTTCAATTTAATCCCATGACTCTCTGGAAGCCTGAGAAGCTGCCACGTGTCTCTTTTTGGGTTATTTTTGCATTTGGTCCTTTCTAATTTTCCTTTGTTTCAATTTCATCCTTAAATTAAGTTTTATTTTTATTTCAAGATTACCCAGTAATTTTAAAAGCTTTATAATTTGGTCCTCTCACTTCTGAAAGTCAAGCTACCACGTGTCACTCTTCTTTGGGTTTATTGCTTAAAAGGCCTATAAACTTCGCAAAAATCACATTTTAACCACTAAACTTTTCAAAAATTACATTTTAACCCTAAACTTTCCAAAAATTATATTTTGACCCAAACTTTCCAAAAATTACATTTTACCCTTAATATTATCAAAAATTTACATTTTTCTCCCAAACTTCTAAAAATCACATTTTTGCCCCGAACATCCAAAAATTGCCATTTTGCTCTCAAATTTTCAAAAATCACATTTTTGACCTCAAATTTTCCAAAGGTTCGATTTTAATCCTAACTCTTCCAAAAATTTCAATTTTGATCCCTAAATTCCTCGAAAATTACATTTTCATCTCGAATCCTTCGAAACTCTATTTTTAATCCCGTTTGTTTTGTTTTTCTTTTTTCTTCAATGTTCATGCATAGAATCTTATTATTATTCTTTCGTATTTTGTATTCTATTAATTTTATGTTTAATTTTTGTGCATTTATTATCTGCTTAATTATTTTCTTTCATGTTATTTAATTTTTGCTATGAACTGCCCATTCATATTTAACTTACACATTCGTTTTCAAAATTATTTTTACATACAAATAAACCTTTAAAATCGAGGCAATATCTTTTTTGTGCGGAGATCTCGAAAAATCATGCCCTAACGTGTTGGGTGTGATTTTTTCGTATAATCTGCACGAATTGATATCCTTTTCCAAACTTTTCAAATGCCCCTTTAATTTCTAGATTCCGAGAACATCGTGCCCTAACGTGTTGGATACGACCTCAATTCTTCAAGAAAATCGAAACATACGGGCATTTTTCTTCAAATCTAATTTTTGAAAATCACGTGAAATAAGTCATGTGTCCGAGGATCATATTTTAAACTTAATTCGAAATTTCAATTTCTCAAAAAAATATACAAACAATTTTAAACAAAAGCGAGACAATATTCCTTTCATGTGAAAATCTCAGAAAATCGTGTCCTAAGGTGCTGGGTGTGATTTTTTCGTATAATTCGCGCGATTGAATATCCTCTTTAAATCCTTTCAAAATGTCCTTCAATTTCGAAATTCCAAGAATATCGTGCCCTAATGTGTTGGACACGGCCTCAATGAAATTCGAAACACACGGACGTTTTGTTCCTCGTATTTTAAACTTCGTTCGAGTTTTCAAACTTTTAACAAATCAAGATCCGAAAATAATTGATGTGGTACCAATTTTGAGCGTGTGAGGGTGCTAATCCTTCCTCATACGTAACCGACTCCCGAACCCGTTTTCTGGATTTCGAAGACCAAAATATTTTTCAAAACGGATTTTAAACGTTTTGGGGTGATCCAATCATACCGAATAAAAGATTGGTGGTGACTCCCATTTTTCCCATATTTCAATCTCTAAAAATATTTTTCGAGACCCTTTTTTTCGAAAAAAGACGTTTCGACAAGACATGTGTTATAAATTAATAAATAAACATTTAAATAATGTTCAAATTAGTTAATATTATGATATTTTAATAAGAATATAAAAAATAATATATTATATTTTGTTATTAATATTTTAATATATGAAATATAAATTTTAAATATTTTTTAAGTAATTAATCAAAGAAGGGAAAGTACCATGTGTTGGAGGAGTGAAAACATAATTGAGCTGTCAAAAGTGGTTTTGGGATGAAAAAGCTAAAAATTTTAACTTATCTATATGAGAAAAAGTGCTTTTGAAAAGTTAAAAATTTCCTTCAAAAGTTGCTTGTTTAGCATTGTTTTTAGTTCAAAAATGCTTTTAAAAAGCACTACTAAACAAAGCCTTAGTCTTATAAAAATATAGGAATTGTAAAGGTTATACAACCTTGTCCTCAAAAGATATCAATTCAATAGAGTGAATTGAAAAATCTTTAGTAACGGAAAGTTAAGGTAAGAAAGGTAGGCAATTAAGGTTAACCACTTCAAATCATTTGTGCAACCTTTTCTCCTTCCTTTCATTTTAGAAAAGTTTGTAAAGATTTGAAATACCAATCGACCATCGACCCTTATTATATAAAAAAAAAACCAATTGACCCATCTTGATATTTTTGGGCCTAATAGTTGTTTCAGCCCCCCCACCCCCCACAAAAAAAAAAAATTCATAAAATTTTAAGTTAATATATGGTAAATATTATAGTTCAACCCCAAAATGCTAGAAATTCGATTAAATCCTTTTGAAATCGTTAAAGATATAAGTCAATATGATGGTGAAATTGCATTTTAATTCTTATAAAAATACATAATTTATTTTCGAACCCTTAAAAAAATTAGCTTCACCTGAATATAACATAGTTAAAATTAGTATAGTTTATTTGCAACAAATACTGTTTAATTTAGTTAATAGGTCAAAATGTATAAAAATTATCAACCATTAATAAAAAAATTCAAATTAATAAAATAACATATAATTATTTTCTAAAAATAAGACATGTCCTAAAATAAAATTACTATTATTATCGTATAAAAATAACTTTTTGTACTCAAATGATGTATGGATGCATTTAGAAAATCATATGATAATTGGAATCTAGTGTAATTATTTTTAATCACGCGTGTAATTACTTCAACTCTTACAATTTTCTAAGAATTAAAGAATATAACAGGAGTACTTGTATTACGCACAATTCAATAAAATTCACAAATTATAGTGATTAGCCAAACATACCATATATGCATAATTACAAACAAATGTACTCAAAATCAATTAGTAGGTAACTTTTCAAATGCACTCTTAATATTCTTTATTCCCAATTTATATTCTTATTTTCTCTCGCATGGATAGTGCCCACGATAATATACGAATTTGACTCCCACCCATTTTTTTTGTCTCCATTATTATTCAATATATCTTTAAAAACCATTTCCAAGTATGATTTTGGCATTGCATGGATGGAGCTGCACATTTAAATGGCGATGATTAGTATATTGAAAAAAAACCCTAAAAACCTTGTTTCTCTTTCTTTTTTCTTTAAACTGTTTGCTTTTTCTTCATTTTTTTTCTCAACGGTAGTGTTAATTTTCGGGCTTCGTTACTGCCCGCTTTTTTCTCCTTCTTATCAAATCTCTTTTTTTTTCTTCTCATTCACCTCATATACCTTCTCTCTTTTTCAGTTTACAGATATGTTCTGTAGGTATTTTCGTTGTCTTCATAAGTTGTGATGGACAAATGACAGTGCTTGCTATTGCCGACCATCGACAATTTCTCTTGAAATATACTTGAATGGGGTTCTTCGTCGGCTTCTTAATTTATTTTTATTTTGAGAATATTTTAGAATAAAAAATAATTTCATGAGTCGGTTTGGACTTGTATTGTCTTAAGCTTTATTTGTTTTTTTGTTTGTTTTTCATTGCTTAATAAATCTTCATTTTTAGAAGTTTTGTTTTGTCTTGTGCAAGTTTAAGTCTTGCTTTTGTCGTCATCCTCTTTAATTTGATGAATACTTAATTCTTTTTCCGATTTTGCATTCCGCTTTGGACCATTCAGTGTTGATTTCCAAGTTGATAATATCATTAGTTGTTGTTGTGTAAACTGATTGATTTGAATTTTCTTTTTATTGTTATTCAATCACTCAATTAAGTTGTGTGAAGATCTAATCAATCATATGCAATCAATAATAAAATACATGTTCGTCGATTATTTAAGGCTATTTTTTTTGTGAATTACAATGAGAAGGCAAAGCTCTAAAACAGTACGAATGACGCGACTCGAACCCAAATCACACCTGAAATAATGAATACCCTTAGTTATCAGACCAACACATAAGATTATTTAAGGCTATTTAAAATAAAAATTTGTGTCATCACTTTAATCGTATGTAAACGAATTTTTATTAAGAATTGATAACAAATTATAAATTGTCCTTGCTAAAAATCGATATTAAGATCGAAGATCAAATGGTTTGACTTTCCATATATATTTTTGTGAAATTCAAAGAATATTGTTGCAAAAGTTAACAAGTCTAATTTGTACCTTAATGCCGTGACGTGTGGATATTGGATGTTGAATTACATTTAGAGACATTTGAACAAAGCTCGAATAAGTAATTTATAATTAACTAAAACTCGAATGATTTGAATTCAAATTGACACGGCTAGAAAATATTCAAACTTCAAACCTTAAAAACCTCGAAGATTAATGACCCGAATTTAATTGTAATCTAATTTGTTTTTATTATAAAAAAAATTAACACTTTGAACTTGAATTGATGTAAATCGAAATTGATCCGAACTCGAATAAAAAACTCAAAATCACTTCAAAACCTAAACGAATCAAAAATTAAAATAATTTAAGTCCAAAATAATCCGGCTCAAAAAATTTCAAATGAGTGACTCTAAAATTTTAAAGACATAAATATGAATATAAATCATGATTCAAATATTACAAATATGATCAAGTTACTATCTAGTTAAAAGAAATCATGTATGTAAACTCCCTTTACTCGGTTTAGAATATACGATCGGATCCAAAGGGTTATTTAAGTAATTATACCCACGCGCATTCCGAAAATTCACCCTCATTCACATTCATACACATGTATATATATATATAATAAATTAATTAAGCTTTCAAAATAAATACCAAAATCTCCAAAATAAAAATCAACTTACATCCCAAACAAAAATAATAATTAACAAAGTTTAATAAAAACAAAAAATAAAATAAAATAAATAATTTAACTATAATCAAGCCTCCAGGTACCAAATCTCCTAAGTTTCGAGTATCTGTAAGGGAAAACTGTAGGGATATGAGCTATAAAACCCAGTGTGTCTCTGAAGTACATACAACCTAACACATATTATCACAACAATTATAGCTCAAAAAGTAACTACAAACCATGTTACAAACACATACACAATGCAATGCACCCATACTCCAACACATCAACACAGTGAAAAGGTTCCCCAAAACCCTTTCTCAACCAATCGTTACTAATCGTAGTGTGGTTTTAGTATCAATCACTTAATGGAATGATAACCACTTTTTTTAACGTACAATCCCATCTCATGGTCACACAATGGTATGATTATTTAATTATCTCAATTAAATCTCAATCTCAATCTCAATCTCATAATATTTCTCATATATAAATATATAAATCTCAATGCACAGTAGCATAATCGCATTAATTTTTAATCAATCACATACTCCGTAAATATGCATGATAACATCAACATGCTTTACACAGCTCAATCAAATTCATACAATTTCCTCATCACAACATAAACAACATAATTTCAATACACCACAATACATCATGCAATCACATATAACACAACACTCCAAACAATAGATTAAGTATAGTTAGAAACACACCTCTAGCAAACAGATACTCTAACGACGAGGAAGTCATCCACCACGCGCTGATCGAGTACCTAGTCTAATAGGGTTAGATCCTACAAACACAACTATCATTAAATACTATCCTAGTCACCACTTAAACACAAAACTAACTAGAACAACTTACGTGCAGCTCTCGAAACCGGTGCAATAGCAAATTGCACAGGTAAGGAGGAGGTAAATCGTCGGCCTTGGAGTTGTGATCACACAAACATGGATATCTCATATTAGTTTTCCCCAAATTAAATCCCTAAATAACTTAAAATACAAAATTTAAAGATAAAACAATCAAAACGAGGTTTTTGGGTTCGAATTTGGCAAAACGAACAGCGAAATCAAACTCAGGATGTCGAAAAATGGCAAGGTAAAATTTTTCGAAAAAAGTCAACAGTCAATGATCAACTGTCAATGGTTATCGATCAACAGGTCAGTCAACGGGTTCGGGTCAATCCGAATTCGACTATGGTTTTGGGTGTTCAGTTGGTTTGGTTCAATTGGGTTTGGGTCAAAAAATTTGGGTTTAATTTTAAAGGGTTTGGGCTTGAAGTTGGGTATTGGTTTGGGTACTAAGGGTTTATTGGGTTTGGGCATGTGTACACACACTTGGGCCACTAGATTTGGGTTATTCAATGGCCCAATCTTCATCCTTAATGCAACAAGGATTAGGGTTCTCTTCCCCCCCTTTCAAACGGCGCAGCCACGAACCATCATGCCAAACCATGTGAAAAACGGAAAAACCAAAGAGGGAAGGCTTAATCGGCCTCAATACAAGAACCATAACTCACCCAAAGTCAAAAATCGACCACCAACACGACGGAGTAAGGGCGGCGATGCAAATCCGAATATCTTTTTCACAAAAAAAGGCTAACGACAACGGCTTGGGAGGTTTGAGTGAAGGGGTTTTGGTCGCGAGGGAAAGGGGGTTGCAAAGGTGTGGGCGGTGTACAACACACATGACCGGAGGATGCTCGTCGGAGCTACGTCGAAAAAACAAAAGAAGAGAGAAAATCGTCAGAGAGAGTTTGCAAAACGGGGGAAGAAGAGACAATTAGGGGTGAAAAAGTGAGTTTTATATCCACTAAATTGGAGTATTTACTCGGAGGTTCCTAGACAACTCTAGGATTTCTAGTTTGACCCAGAACCTTTTCACACTCCACAATTAAATCCCAAAATACCAAATTGACCTCAAAATATAATTTGATGCTCAATTAAATCCTCATAACTTCTAAAAATTATGACAAAACCCCTAAATTTTCAAGTATTCCTGATTACGTCCTCTAAAAAAAACTTAGGGTGTTACAATGCAAAGGCTCAAATTAAAAAAAAAAATTAAAAATTATCAACGAAGCTTTACTTCGTTGGTCAAGATGAACGTCTTAAATCTTTGAGACTATATTTACAATCTATTTTTTAACTTCTTGATAAATTATATTGTTCACATGTTTAATATTTAGTTTCTTAAACATTAAAATATTTTTCACATGTCTAATTAATAAATTTTAGATTGTTTTGATAAAAACATAAATTATATTATATATTAAATATATCTTAATTATATCTATATGTAATTATATTAATTAAGTTTAATAATTAATTTTAAATGTAATTATAAAAAATTAAAATGGTCAAAATCTAAAAGTTGACTTAAAATGTTAGTAGATGCTGATAGCCCTAGTATTGGCCAAATGAATTGTAATATAAGACCTTCCAATAAGTATTCTGGACTTCATGGACCACGTAGCTTAGACTGGTTAAGCACCGAAATACAAAAGGAACCCTGGCAAATTCAACATGTTTTGTAACTCAGAAAAGCAACCTACCTACCTTGTCCTAGATATTAAAAAGGTCCGGTCCTACTGTTTCCTTTTCTTCTTAATGCTTTGTTAATCCGTAATCGCAGATCTAATGTTCTCCGTAATCGCTCATCCAATATTTACACTAAAGTAAAGGTTTTATTTATCACCAAAAAAAAAAATGTCATATATTTTATCATAATAAAAAAAAAAAAATGCAACAATCCTTATCCCTTGTAAACGTAATTAGATTTTTGACGAAGACGATATATTCGATGGCGGATCTAGAAATACGATTTAAGTGTAATTTTATATTAGTATTGTTGGAAGCGAAGTTAAGAAATTTTTTTCATGGGGTAGAAATTAAATTATATATTTTTACAATTGTAAAAAATGTAATATATTTATAATTATTAAAGAATTAAATAAAAGATCAAAAATATAATTTTACCCTTACTAAATTAAAATTTTATAAATTATAAAAGACTTAAATAAAAAATTTTCCATTCCTTTGTCCTTGATTACTTGGGGTTCTTATATTAGAAAGAAGTTATTGAAGCAATAACTTCATACATTGCACATTTTAAAGGTGAAGAAATTTGTTGTCTGTAATGTATACCTCATATAGAAGTTTGTCTCAAAGGGTATCCATCCCTTTGTCCTCAGTTAACAAAGATTGATTTTGCTAGGGATAATTTGGCCTTGCAGTTTTGTATGTCCATTCTCAATATTGGACTCACACACATATCGAGGGTTGAAAACGACCTTAGCGTGGGTTGTTTTATTGGAACAAGAATCCTCTGCCCCTTCACCCTTCATCTCTTTTTGCCCACCCCCAGCAATGATTCTTTAAACACATCTCCAACTTAACCTTCGTAGTGAAAAATGTAGTCGAGACTGGTATTCATGAGTTCCATTATAATGTTTACATGCTACAAGCTCATCCTTCAATACTGCCTACAGGAGTCCTACCTTCAACTCACCTATGCCTCAGGCGAACATGTGTATGTTTGGCAAGAATTTACCAATGCTAGCGTGGGGACGAATGCAGCCACCTATGATGTCTCCTTATGATAGTTGGATGTGTGCTGGTCCGTCTAATCCTATGATGTCTTCTGCCAGCAACAACTGGTCTAATCCTTTCTGTTCACAACCTCAGACAACATCTACAGCTGCTGCTCCACAAGCTTATGTTGCCACACCTGGTACTGTAGGCGACAACTCTTGGTATACAGACTCAGGAGCAACCCACCATCTCACAAATACAGTCTCCACGATGGATTAGACCACTCCCTATACTGGATCAGGTAGAGTATATGTGGGTAATGGCTCTTCTTTGCCTGTTATACATACTGGTCAGACTTATTTGCTTACTCGTACACGTCCACTTTATATGAAGTCCTTATTGTTTGTTCCTGGCATCACTAAAAACCTTCTCTCTGTGTCAAAATTCACTAAGGACAATCAGGTGTCATCTGAGTTCTTGCCTACAAGGTGTCAAGTACGGGATCTTCGAACCAGAAAAGTGTTGATTCAAGGGACTGTTGCTGATGGTCTGTGCAAACTTCAACATCCTACTGCTAATGGTTTGACTGCTTCTAAGATACGATGTAATACAGCTGTTAAGTTAGTCTCTTTGAAAGTATGACATGCTAGACTAGGGCACCCATGTATTGCCACCCTTAAAAGTGCATTGACTCAATGTAATGTACCTGTTGTTGGAAATAAGAGTGTTCTTGAATGTATTGCCTGTCATCTTGGCAAAGAACATAAATTGTCTCTCTCAACTTCGAAAACAGTTTACACAACACCTCTTCAAGTGGTAGCTACAGATGTATGGGGACCAGCTCCTATATATTCTAATGGTTTTCAATATTATGTAGCCTTTACAGATTTGTACACAATATATACCTGGCTGTATTTCTTGAAGAGAAAATCAGAGGTGGCTACAGTGTTTGCTCATTTTCATAAGCAGGCTGAAAGGAGTCTTGGGGTGTCTCTCAAAGCCCTTCAAACAGATGGAGGGGGAGAATTTCAGGCTCTAAAATGATATTTAGCAAAGGAAGGGATATCACATAGGGTGACTTGTCCATATACCTCAGAGCAGAATGGTGCTGTTGAGAGGAAGCACAGACAAGTTGTGGAGGCTGGTCTTTCAATGCTGGCCCATGCAAGTCTACCATTGAGCTATTGGTACGAGGCATTTAGTAGTGCCATTTATCTGATTAACAGATTACCTTCGAAACTCTTAGGAAGTACGTCTCCTTATAAAGAAAAAAATTCCATGTTAAACCAGACTATAACCAACTATAGCTGTTAAGCCATAACCACATTTAACTAACTCTTAACAGTCACTAACAATATTAACAGGCTCTAACAGTCGTAATGTTCAAAAGCCGAGACACTCTTTGCACATCTATAGGAATTTGCAAATCTAGTCACCAGCCCCCGAATGAACAACAGCAACCCATGGCATTTCCACAAAATCTGTACGAGCAAAAGAGGCTAACGTTGCAGATTGAGGTTGGGGCACTAGTGGCTGACCGATGTTTCGCATTGCCGGAATCCGTAGCTATACTGCACCAGACAGTTTACGGATTTTTAACCGACAAGATTGGCAAGGTTGTGTAAGCGTTAATTTGTTGGCCTTGCAGCCTGTGCATGTCAATAATGTGTAAGCTGTTTTATTGTCAGTCGGCCCTTGTTGGTATTCTAAACTTCATGGATGCTTCATCCCTTTGTCCTTAATCAATAGGCCTGGCAGGGTTCTGTAACTGTAAGGGCTAATCTGTTGACCTTGCAGTTCGTGCAAGTCGATATTGAGAAAACTCATATGTTGGGAAACTGAAAAGGAGTTGAAAACTACCTTATCTTAGGCTATTTAATTATAAGTTGATCGCTATTAGTATTCTGGACTTCACGGACCATGTGATCTTTTGGTATTTCAGTTGTTTGAACTAGATCTGCTGGATTCAGAATTGGTCGGGGATATCGATTTAGGGAGAGGCCTTAGATCGGTTGATTCGGGAATTGGTATGAACCAATTGAATCAAGCTAAAAATCAGTTGCATTATGATTTTTTAAAATTATTTTTATGTTTTATTTAATTGAATCAATCAAACCAATTGAATTAAGGAATCGATGACTTGATTGATTTAAACACTAGTTCGAATCTGAGCACCTTAACACTAAATAAAAATATTGAAGTATTTAGATAGAGAATTCTAACAATGTTAACTATTCTTAAAAATTCATATCAACATTTTAATCGGAATAAAGTATTTAGACTAAATAATGATATTATAAGAGTTGAGGTACCAAATTATTTCAAAATTGAAGTATAGAGATTAAATATCAAATTTGAGCAAAGTATAGAGATCAAAACTAAAAATTAAATATTCTTATATAACCTGAAAAAAATAGAGGGACTAGACTTGAGATTTAACCCTTATATTATTATGTTAAAAAGAAAAAGAAATGTACAGTGTGATTCAATTTTATTTTTCCCTTTATCTAATTTTTCTCCCGGTTTCACCCGCCAACCCGCTGACATGGCGGGTAAGTGGATCGAATTCCGGTACGATCCACGAATATAAGAACCCGATCGCCGAATCATTTCCGGATAAAATAAAAATAAAAAAGACCAGAAATCAATAAAAGCACCTAAAAAGAATTCAGCATCTTTATCTGTTTTTTGCTGCCGGAGTTAGAGAAAAGGAGATCGGAAATGTCATCGGAGCCGCCACCTTTTCAGGAAGCACCTCGCTGCGACGTCTGCAAATGCAGCTTCAACACTTTCAGGCGCCGGGTATTTTCTTTTTACTTTCTTTTTTTGTAATTTTCATTTTTATACGAATTAAATTCCCGATCATTTTCATTTTGTGTGATGAAATTAGTGAAATATATCGTCCGATGAAGGAAAGAATACCGATTAGGTTTATTTTTTACTTATAGATCGGTAACTGCTTAAATTATATTGGAGTGTGCTCCTTTGCTTTGTTCTTAGCAGTTTGACTTATATATTGACGCAAAAGATGAAGTTTCTGATTCGTTTAATTGCGGATTCGGAGTTATTTTGAATCTATTAAAGTGTTTTTGTGGTTTAATTTTTTGATGCGGTAAATTGGTGCTTTGGAAGTTATTGATGAATGATGACTCAATTTGTTGCTAAGCTTACCGCTTATATTAATTTCAAAGATTGAATCGGGTGCATGACTGATGTTGTGAGTATTTAAGTTCGGATACGTGACTGACCTAGTGGTGGCCTTCAAATTTGAGGCCTATTGTATGCATGATATCAATGGGATAATTGGTTCTGGTTTGTGGAAGCTGTTATGCAAACGCCTTGCAACTAATGATCTACTAAAGTGGTGTGATAATATCAATAATCAATTATAATCGAAGTGATGTTAGTATTCTATTCTTTATGGAATAGTGTTGTAAAGGTCATGCTATTATTGCCAGGGGCGAAGCCAGAAAATTTTTTTAGGGGGCCGAAGTTAAATTGTAATTTTTACGATGTAAAAGTCCAATTTTTAAAGGAGTAAATTAAAATTTTATCATTTTTAGGGGGCAAAGTGTAATTTTACTTTTACTAATTTAAAATTTTAAAAAAATTTAAGGGCTTAAATGGAAATTTTTCCATTTTAGGAGGGGGCCAGAGCCCCTGCCAGCCCCCCTGGCCTCGCCCTTGATTATTGCTTGGTTTCAAGGAAATGTAAATGTGCATACTTTTGTGTCAATTTTTCTTCAAAGTAAGTATGCATCTCTTCCGTGTTAGATTGATTGCCTTATGGAAAATGCATGAAACCATCTTCATTTTGCAGCACCATTGCCGATGTTGTGGAAGGACATTATGCCACGAACATTCATCTAATCAAATGGTTTGAGTTCCCAGCCCCTCAGTTTTTGTATTTGGGCTAACTATGCATTTCTCAAGTTGTAAAAGTCAGCTTTAACTAAGCAATCCTTTATATTTTTTTCATGTGTGCATATTCAGCCTTTACCACAATTTGGCATACTTTCGCCTGTTCGAGTTTGTGCAGAATGTTTCAATAACTCTTCAGGGTAAATGTCTCTTGATTGTTTTCCCATTTACATACTTAAATATCATTGTTAGAAAGAGAAGGGGCAAGGGCTATACCTTGTATATGTATTGGATTCTTTGTGTTGGTGGATACTCCTGCTTCACTTTGGTGTTTTTTTTCTTATTTATTTGAGTATTATTTTAAGAGATGGTTTGATGGATATTTGTTTTGTTTCTTTACATTATTTTTCTCATGAATTTATTTGGGTGCAGATCTGCAAAAGCTGATCCTCAGCCTCCTTTAGGAGGAGTTGGTTCTGCTACTAACGAAATCGCTAGATTAAACATTAACGCAGATGCGGTTTCACAAACTGAAGCAACTGCAAAGCAACAGCCTGTTGTAAGCATTCCAGAATGCAAGTGTGGAATGCCTTTGTGTATTTGTGAAAGTCCAGCACTGAAAACAGATGCAGTTCCACTTATGGTATGAATTCTTCTGTAGTTTTAGCAGCACCTCATATGCTGATCCAAGCTTCTTATGGACCCATATTTGTTCTTGAGGCAGATGAAAAACCCTCCATCCTCAGTGGCTTCATCAAATCCAAAACCAAAAAAGACTGACACTGTTCCCAAGAGTAGAGGCTCCACTTCAAACAGTAAATCTAGGTATGCCATTTGTTAATTTTTGTGTGGAATTTAAACATGGAAATTTCGACTATTTCTGGTCCATTCTAGTAGCCTGAGTTCTTTGAAACATGAAGCTGGATGGTAGTAAAATAATGGCCTTCTGGTTTGAGGCATAAAACACTGAAATCTGTTTACGTTCTCTCTTCATCTTGCTTTCTTGTTTGTACTCAACTTTCTGATAGAAGTTACTAGAATGGATTTTAATATAGCGCGGGATATTTGTGAGAAAGACCTACACTCTTTCAACATTTCCTGCCATCTTGATTTTTAGGTCTCTAGCCTCTTTTGGTGGCAAATTTTTCTTTCTGTTTTAGCCACTCTTTTAGGTATTTAGATATGGTTAACATTTTTGCAGTTCGGTTTTCAATCCTGGTCTGGTGACCAATGGTACTGCTGCAGATAAATCTCAGACGGATTATGATGTCAATGGAGAGGTAGAAGCAGACCTCTTTGTTGAAGTGTTTGAATATAGCTGTGAGACATTCAACTTTTCATGGTGTTTTTCTTCTTTTGAATTATGTTTCTCTGCATTTACTATACTCAGGGTTTAAGAGAAGCTATAAAGAATGGTGATACAGCTGCAGTCAAAAGGCTTCTAAGTGAGGTATGTGATGATTTTATTCCAAAGTTCAGTTCGAATGAATTTTTGAGTATGATTACATGTGCAGGGTGTAGATGCAAATTACCGTGACAAGCAAGGATTATCTGTACTGCATCTGGTAGCGTTCTCTCTTTCTCTTTCGGATGTTTATATTTTGGTGCACGTGTCTGCAATTTGTTTATATATGTTTGTGAAGGCTGGCCAATTGGATGCATAATTTTAATTTCCATTTCTTTCCAAATTTATAACACTAATGACAGTATTAACTTGTAGGCGGCATTATTCAATCGAACCGATATAGTGTTTGCCCTCATGGACTATGGAGCAAGCATGGACTACAAGAATGCACAAGGTAATTGATTGGCATTCCTGATTTTAAAAATGTCTATCTACTAATGAAAGATTCTCATTATTAGGTGTGTAATCGAGCCGAGCACAAATATTGGCAAGCTTGAGCTCGATTAAAAACTCGAGGCTCGAGCTCAATCGAATATCATTTTTAAACTCAAGCTCGGCTCGAGATATTATCGAGCTACGTGAGCTCGATTAAGCTTGTTTATTGATTCTTCTACTCTAGAGTTGGAACTCAAGCTTGTTTAAGTCAAGGTCAAGCTTGAGCTTTAGCTAGAATTAAGTGCCTTTTGCATATAAAATTTTATATTAGTTTAAAGTTAAAAATTTATTGGTTTTTTAAAACATGTGACATAATGATAGAAATAAAAATAAAAAATTCAATAACCAATCCAAATATTTTTAAATATAAATTCAAATTCTTCATCAAAGTATTTAAATACAACAATATTAATCCATCAAATTATTAACTTAAAATTAAAATCATGACTAGAGTTTCTAGGTCACACACAAAAAATATGACATGCTACTCAATACATATAAGAATGAATATCTGTCTATATTTTCTCCATAAAGCCTAAAGAATAAAAACCTTTTGCACCCTTGAGATATTGTAAAGCACTTTAAAGATTCAAATTTACTAAAAAAATGATAGATTAAAACAAAAAACACAAAGATCATCAAAAATGTATTTACACTAGCATAATTTTATGGCAAAAAATCTATTTGTTCACTAATTTTGGGATGGGTTGGGTAGAGTAGAGTCATTTCAAATTCAAAGACAATAAATTGATACTGAGATTACTATCTATCTTTTTTAAGGAGTAGAGATAAATCATGTCATAATTTTGCTGTGTGCTACACCTACTCACAACTGTACAACAATTTTAATTTATGTCCTGAATACTACCCGAACCCAAAGCTTAGTTATAATTAGTGAAACAGATTAACATTATGTATGTATATACCTTATTGATCAGCACTATGGCACTCAGCAAACAAATTATATATAATGTCTCTAATTATTCTTGTCTAATTAGAATAGCAATAAGTAATTTGAATTATTATTTAACTCAGGTAATTCTAGAAATGAAGTTAGTGCATTTGATGGAACAATTAAACTAAGCAGAAAATTTGGTTTCTCAATCACAGAAAAATTACAAAGGTGGAAAATTTTGATCTTTAACAACTTATTGCAAAAATCAACAAAATATGTAATCTTGAATGTCTTACATGAAGAACCAGCAAAAACAAACCATACATATCTGATTGATATCTGTGAGGATGGAGAAAAAGGAAAAAGCTGTCATCTTACTACTTCAAGTGAGTTATTTTTATTATTCTTATGGAACACCACTTGAAATAAAACTTAAATGGGATTCCAGATTGAGGCATTGAGTTTCTTTCATGTTCAACAATATTATTAGCAATATGGAACTCCATCGTTACATTCCTCACTCAAGAAATGAAGAGGCCCCTACTTTGATTCACTTGAACCAAACAATCAGCTTGAACAATGAAAACCTGAACCTGATAAATTCACTACTTTTCTTAACATTCACTTGACAACAACGATCACAAACCTTCAAGTTTTCACATAATAACATGCAAATCCAGACAACCAACTTCGAAAACTACCAAAATTTAGAACTGGGGAAATCTAGAAAAGAAGAAAAGAGAAAAAAAATGGAAGGGAGATTGCATTACTTACAACGAACAACTGAACCAGAGGCACAAGAGTAAAATGTAATTTAGTAATATAAAATATTTAAAATATATAAAAATAAAAAGCTTGATTTGGCTTCAAGTTGTTGAGTTTGGCTTGATCAGTAGCTTGAGACTGAGTTCGGCTCGTGAACACAAGTGTCTCATTTGCACTCCAACTAATTATAGAGTTCTAAGGTTACTGAAAGTAAAAAATGTGGTTAGAAACTCTCCTTCAATCCTAGAGAAAGATTAACTGTTAGAAAAAAAAAGAAAAGGAAAAGACAAAGAACTCTCACCTTCCATTTGGAAGAACTATGATACTCGTGGCATAGCTTTGTTTTTCTTTGAAAGTTTTTCAAGTCCAAAGAACCATAAGTATCAAATTATTACAATACAGATTGTTCGAGGAATCCCAAAGTAGAATTAAACCATTACAACCCAACAGGAATAAGAACTAGTACAATCTAAAAACTAAGTCAACAAACTGGATTAAAACCCACACATGACAACAGCACATAGTGAGACTCAGAGACCTACACATATAATTGCTCATGGTGAGTCTCGAACCCAGGTACTTAGGACCAGGGCCTCTGCCTTTGCAACATGGCATAGCTTATGGTGGCACTAAGACGCACACATATAATTGCTCATGGTGAGTCTCGAACCCCGGTACTTAAGAACAGGGCCTCTGCCTTCGCCAACATGGCATAGCTTATGGTGGCTCTGAGACGCACACATATAATTGCTCATGGTGAGTCTCGAACCCCGGTACTTAAGACCAGGGCCTGTGCCTTCGCCAACATGGCATAGGTTTGTTGAATGATGTGGGTTCGTAGAAGTCAATAATTGAGAACTCCCTCTCTCCATCCTTTTCTTTTTGTTGCTGGTTTTTGTCTGTTAGCATGTCTGGTTATGATTTGTATCAAAATCTATTTTTCTCATGATTCTGCTTATAACTCATTTGAACCAACATCAATACTAGGAGAAACACCAATGGATTGTGCACCAGTCACTTTGCAATACAAGATGCAAACGAAGCTGAAAGAGGGCCGAGCAGCGTGAAATCAACTAGACAAGAGAATCCGAAACCGATTTCACACTTCGACAACTGTCATGCTCGATCTCAAGTTGTCAGCTTTAACGAGAAATCATTTTATATAATGCTTGATCCTGTCAGCTTAGTGCTGGTACTGTTTTGTATTATAGCTGGTAGACAAACCGTCAAACAGGCTTCAGGACATGGAGTCTCAATCAAAATGTTTTTTTTTTTTTTTGTCCTTTATTTTTTTTATCAACAATAAGAATGCTGTTGTGATGCAATAAAATTGCCATTAAATCACTAAACTTGTTAACTATGTTACTGATTAGGTGGCATCTAACATGCGAGAGGGTATTTGACTTAAGAGTTAGATTGCATTTTGTCTCTTTTTTTTAAAAAAATAAATAAATAAATTCTTGTACATTAGATTAAAGAGTAAAAAAATTATATATGTTAAAATTTTCATTAATTTTTATGTTAAAAATTTGTGTGGTTCACAGAATAATAAGTCAGTTGCATATGATGTGTCACATGTACAGGGATTAATTTTTAATAGTGGAAATAAATAAAATTTTTAATAAGATTTGTTTGCTTTTTGATGTATCGTATAAAGATTAATTTACTTTTCTTTTTTTTAGCAGAAGGATAAAATACAATTTAATTCCAAATACAATGATCTTTATAGTATTTTTACCCATGCGAAAACATTTGATGAGGGACTTGGGTCAGATTGATGAACTATGTATAAATGAGGTAAAAAGTAGCAAGTTGATTGGGTGTGTAAATGGAAGTAAAGTATGAGGTGATAAAGACGGACCAATATTCTATATGTTTAGCACTTTAATCCTAATGATAAACTTTGAAATACATATTCGAAATTATCTTTGGAATTTGCCGAAAGATATATTACAGCATCTTAAAGGGAAAAAAAAAAATCATTTTTAGCTTAAAAAGGTGGAAAATGTTTGGTGGATGCTTGAAGAATGGATAAGGGTGTTTTGTTTTCCTTCAGAAAAATTTCTCATTTTTAGTTGTTTTTTAACATTAAATTCATGCATGCGGCCACTTGATAAGCTCACCTCATTTCTCAATTAAATTTTGTATTTGAATCAATTTGCATGCTTTTTAGCTAACTAAGATGATTGGATAAATTAATACATAATAAAATTATATTTTAATCTTTTTGAAAGATTAAATTTTAATTCTGATTTTCTTAAAAGAATTTCTGAATTCAAGATCAGATTTTTTTAAATAAAATTAATTGCATCAAATGTTCTTAAAATTAACAATAAGATTTTAATGCAATTAAAACCTTTAAAATATACATGTATATATATCATATTTGATTAAGATTGTGGAAACTAATGGTAAAAGTACTATTGAGACCATTTTACTAAAAATAAAATTGCATTTTGTTATTTCTATAAAAAAATTGAGTAAATTAGTTCTTATACATTAGTTTAAAAAATAAATTGATCCTTTCTATCAAAATTTTCATCCATTTTTACTAGCGTAATTGATAGAATAATCAGATAGTAATACGAGTAATGTCACATATACGTCATGGTAACATAGGACTAGTTTTAACTAGTAAGAATGGATGCAATTTTAAAGAAAAAAACCAACCTATTTTTTTATCTAACGTATCTATTTCTTATGTAAAAAGAGTAAAATACAATTTAACTTCTGAATAGAAAGCCTGTATGATACTTTTTATCGAAAAGTAACGTTTTGGGGCCATTTCTAACGTGTCATTTGAAAAAAGCAAAGCAACCCTTGTTTGATTTTGCAAGCACATAATATTAGATGTTTGATATTTCATTTAATATTCCACCTAACATTCTTTATTTAAATAATTTCCCATTTAATTTAATGAATCCTGTGTAAATGTAATTGTTTTTTTTCTTTTCTTTGCTTTTCGGTGTCAAATAAAAAATGCTTTCAAATACAGCATGAATCAGCCAACAGCCAGCAAAGCACATGCATGAAAAGCACCTTCCATACTACAACATGGCCCCATTTTCTAGTCATTGTGTATACTCAGGCTTTTCAATTTGATTTTTCGGTTTGATTAAATAAATTATATAAAATTTATAATAAAAATATAATTCAAATTAATCAGTTTAATTATTTAATTCAATTAATTTGTATCGATTTTTTAATCAATGGATTGAATATCTTTCAATGGATCTGATCTATTGATCCTATGGTTTTTTCGACAATACGAATGTATTCAAGTAATTGTCGTTCTGTAACGCCATAATGAAAACATAATTTTTGTTTTTCTTCTAAACGAATACGGTATTGAGATTTTTTACCGGGACGCGATTGGTTTCTAAGATCGCTTCCGGCTCTAGGCCTTTTACTAGTTAGTCAGGTAAAGCCTCCAAACAGTGTATTTTTTTGAAACTAGACCCTCGGTAACGTGACATAAGGACTCCTTATTAATTTTTTAATTTGAATTTTATTGAAATTTCATAAACCGAAATTAAAACTGAACTAAATGAAGCGAAATCGATTGAAGGATTGTACTACAAATATTAATGAGATGAATTGGATCAATTTCCATACTTTACTTTTTTGTATTGTATATAATGTATACAAAAAATAGAAATAATAATATATATAATAATAATAATATATAAATATAAAAATATATCAAATATTTAGAATATATATAAAATAAAATAGATATAATATATAAATAATATATAAATAAATTGAATATAATATTATACATATAAATAAATTAAACCAAAAGAGTTTCCTTTTTTTTTCTTGATTTATTCTGCAAAGATCTAACTCCTCAAATTGAATCCTAATTGGAAGTTTCGACGAGATAATAAATGGATTGTGTAACATCCGCGTTTTTGAACCGGAGTTGGAACAGTATAGGGAAGGAGTTAATAATTAGAATATGTAGCTAAAATAAGAAGATTAGGAAAATTTAAGGATTAATTAGTAATTGTGAGAAAGGAGGAAGGACTAAATAGCAATTTATCCAAATTGAATTATGAGTCATCATGGGAATTAGATTGATTAAGGAGGGGTAAAAGAGTAATTTGGTGGAAGATATTTTTGGAGGCAAAGTTTTGGGCCAAAGTGTAAAGTTGGAAGGCCTAGGGACTAAAAGTTAATTTTACCATTTTTATTAAAGAGAGATATTTTTGAAGAAAAGTCTATAGAAATTGAGAGATGAAAAATCAATTAAAAGATGAGAATATCATCTTTTCTTCTCATAACCAACCGTCCATGCCTATATCCCCCATTTCCAACTTTTGCTTTTATTCCAATTTAGTCCCTTCACCATTGTTAAGCCCTCCAAGCTCCAAAATCTTCCATTTTCTTTAAAATTTCTTAAGGAAAAGCATAGAAGGAAGCTAGTAGACACCTTAATTTCCTTATAGAGTCCACTTTGAAGTGTTAAAGTGGATAGGGATTGAATTAGAATTTTGGAAATTCAAGAATAAAGGTAAGAGATGATTCAATTTTCATGACATAAATGTATATTTACATAATCTAGCATGAAAAGTATTGAATTCTAGTCTTAAGCTTATATGTGTTTGTATGAAATTGAAGAAAGAGGGAAGAAGGAGAAGGACCAAATTGAAGAAAAAGGAAAGGAGAAAGCTAAGGTGTGAGAAGAAATTATCTACAAGTGAGGTAAGTACTACAAATATTAAAAGACTTAGTAACAATTAAGCTAAAGTGTTTATAATTTTAATATATATGATTAATCATGATGAAAATGAGATGTTTAATTGTAAGTATGACAATTATGTGTGATTGAATGAAATTTAGTATAAAGAAGCATGAGAAAGGAAATAATCTCATTGAAACAGTTTGGACAGAACAGATGACTAACTTCGAAAATTCACCAAAAATTGTATAAAAAAAGTTAAGAGTTGAATTAAATATGTAATTAAAGCTTATTGAGTTTAGTTTCATATGGAAGAAACAGTGAAATAAAAGGAATTGTATATTTCGAGATATACTAGTTTTTGTGTAACAAGGTCAGAATAGGTTCGAGTTCCCCTGTTCTGACTTTGAAAAATCATAGAAAAATGTAGAAAAATTATTAGAGACTTAAATTTATATGGTTGAATCCTCAATGAGTCTATTTTCAAAAGAAATATACAGGAACATCATTTGATCTCTTTAAAAAAAGATAAATAATTTTTAGTGAAGAAAGGTCGAAACTGTCAGGTAGCAGAGAAGGGGTAAATTGAAAGAATTTACTGTACAAATTGGCTAAATTAAAAATTCTGAAATTTTTATGGTAAAAAATATATTTGAGTCTAATTTCAGAAACATTAAGCGGATTTTAATTTCGAATTCTGTATCTCAAGATATAAATAATTTAGTGACTGTGATGCAAGTGGACAACTTTGAAAATTAATGTGAAAATAAAAGTAAGAGGTATATGATGATGAATATGTGAGAAAAATATATGTGTGAAATATTATGTGGTTAATTATAAAGATTGATTGTGTGATTAATTGGTGAAATTGTGGATTATTTGAGAAAATAAAGGTGAGAAATACATGATTATATATATGTGAAGAAAAATGTATATATGATGTATAAGTTGTGAATGATTTGTGATCAAAATTGAAAGTGAAAGTGAAAGTGAAATTGAAAGTGATATGAATTGTAAATTGAAAATCTCTATTAACTAGTCAGGATGATGTTGGATATAGTTGGCATGTCATAGGATTGAAAGAGTTCAGGGATACTTCGACCTCGAGTCGATGAGACACTGGGTGTCATTATTTTACTTCGGATAGATTCGATGAGGTACTAGGTACCACTTTACTTCGGCTAGGCCGATGAGACACTGGGTGTCACTTTATTGCTTCGAACTATCCGATGAGGCACTGGGTGCCATTCTGGAGTGTTTGGTTGGATCCGTGTATCCGCTAAGGTCCGAGTCTTGTTAATAGGGTAAATAATGTGAAAAAGAAAGAATGTGCAAATTGTGATATTGAGGTAAGTGAAATGATAATCACATGAAAGGTAAGTACAATATATGTATAAGAAATCAAAAAATGATAAAACTAAGTAAGCTAAGAAATTGGAATAGCTAAATGTGAAATGAGGAAAAATATGTGAATTCATAACACTAGTGTAAATTAAATGTTATACACATAAAAGGTATGTATTTTACATGAATAAATAATTATATAAATGAGTTTGAAATGTATGATTAAAAGATGAATGATTAATGACACTTGTAGTACTTACTAAGCCTTCACCGGCTTAACGCATTTATTTCAACACGTAGGTATAAGACCTCCGAGAATTTTAAGGTTGGATTAGATGTCTCTCATCAAATCACATCAACATCGGAATATTGAAAGACAAGGTATATTTATTTTGTGTGAAATGGCATATGCAAATGGTATACTTATGTGTCTATAATGAATGGGTTATCAATGTTACTTTGAAAATTTACATGAATTGAATGAAATGGTTAAAATTGTGTTTTGGACCGATTTGAAATATTGGGGAAGTTTTTAAGTTGTTTCAGGGGGTTATTACTAAGTTTTCGGCTATATTTACTGATTTTGAGACAAAGGTATCGATATTTTAAGATGGTAACGATACCAGAGTTCCAGAATGCCCCATTGGTTTCGTTTTTAAGCAAAAGTATCGATATTTGCCCTGTTTTGAGTAAAAATTTCATTTTCATTATTTTCAAACTGGTTTTAAGTCTCGATTTTGATTATACTTGATTATTTTTGTGATATTTTGAGTAAGACGATTCAATTACACAGTATTAAAAAGAAAATTTTGTTTTACTCGTTTTTAATTCTCTAACACTGTATGTAATACTCTTATATCGGGTTTATACGTGTGAACCGGGTGTAAGGGTGTTACAGATTGTTGACCTTTGAAAAGAATTGAAAAGAAAAGGGGAAAAAGTTTGTTCACTGTTTGTTCTTTGATTTAAAAAAAAACATTCTAAATTATGTAAAAAAGACAAAAAGCAAACAAATAGAGAAAGCTGACTATCGGAACCGATGACCATCGCATTACAAATGCGATGCTCTAATCTTTGAGCTAAGCGAGCTCAAATAATAAAAATTTTGTATCCATAGAGATTCAACAAACTATCAAGATCTTATCTATTAACTATCTATTAGTTATTCATAATTAATATGAATTATAGACTCAAATTTAAAAAAACTAGAATTATTTCTAATTTTTAATGCCATACTTAATATAAATATAACATATTTAATATAATAATGGTAGATTCAATCTAATATTTAAGCTAATGTTGATAGAATCTAATAATATAGAATAATTATATTTAATTTTTTTATTTAATTCTACTTGATTATATTTTAATCATATTAAAAATTAGATTTTAATTTAATCATAACATAATATATTATTAATATTATATAATATTATAATTTTTTAATTATAAATATAAAAATTCATTATCATTATATTATAATAAAATTATAATATTAAATATATTTATCATTTATCTATATCTTAGTTATATTTCTTTTATATTATATGTTATATTGATTTTATTAGTATATTCTATATTAATATAGTAATATAATATTACTAATATTACTGACTCCATTTTTATTTTCTAGATACTTGATTGATTTTCGATCTAATCTATGAATTTGATTCAATTCAAACAATCATATCTAAGCTACAAATATAAACTAGAAAGTTACATAATTTTTCAAATACATAAAATTTAAAAATTAAACATATTTGTGCCATAAATAAACTTGTATTTAATATCTATTCAAATTTTAATAACTTAATTAATAAAGAATTTTTTGACATTTGTAATTGTTTCATAAAGTCTTGGAATATGATTCAAAGTAGAAGAAACAAACTTGCAAGTTACAATAATATCCCTTTGATACTTTCTCAATTAGTATTTATTTTTTTAATACTAAACTCAACAATTGGTATTTAAATTATATAAAAGTTTTCATTTTTGTACATGAGATATCAATGAGTCGGATTGGAACACAATCAGGTTTTAAAATAATTTTTCAAGTTCTGGCTCCATTTCGATGTAACATTTGTTTGGAATCAAACTCAAACTCTTATACTTACAACATAATATTCTTAATTTGATAAAGAAATTATTGAGTTGTCAGTTTATTTTTGCTATCTAAAAATTAAATAATTTCGTTATAAATTCTGATCATATCTAACTCTTTTTAATTCAATGCCTAGAATTATTTATAACTTCTTCTCAACCCTTAAATAAAAAGATAATGCGCTTCATTGCACTCAAACCCATGCCCTGTTGCATCGACAACCGCAATGCTTATACCAGTTGAGACAATACTCGCTAATAAATATAATCATTTATGATCGGTGTTACGAGTAATAAAAAGAAAATGATTAGGATGGCAATTTTTAAATGGGGAAAATGGAGCGCCGTCCATATCAACAGTTACTTTATAGTGTGACCTAATCATATCATCTTCGTTTTATTCCAAATAAAAAGCTGCCCACTATGTTCCCTATCTCTGGCTCTCTCTCTATATATATTCTGGAAGTCTTGTATTCTCCTCTAAATCGAACCCAAACCCCCATTTTCGTTTCTTGCTAATCAAACCCCCCCGTTTTCAATGCGTTTCTTTGTAGATGATCCAGGGCTAATTCTAAGCCATTTCCTTCACAAAACAGCTGTTCTTTTAGCAGTTTTGAGATGGGTTTTGTCTTGGCTTCTTAATCTTCGATTCAAAGACATAAACTCTTTCTTCTTCACTCCTAATTTTCCATCAAATTCTCATCCGATTTCTTCGGATATGATCAGAGACAACTTGGTTTTAACAACTTATGGGGATGCTAAACAAAGAATGCCTTGGGTTCCTGACACCTGTGCTGTTTGCTTGTGTGAGCTCAAAGAGGGTGATGATGTAAGGGAATTGAGCAACTGTTGCCACGTCTTCCATCGAGATTGCATTGATAGATGGGTAGGCTATGATCATGATCATGATCATGACGATGGAGATAATAATCATAAGACTTGTCCAGTTTGCAGGGCACCATTGCTTACTTGTTCTCAAAGCTTTGGTTGGCCTAATAATGAACCAAGTTGGGCGGTTGATAGGTTGCTCTACCTATTCGGTGATGATCTTCTTCCTTAGAACCACATATATTTAATTATCTTTTTTTTTTTGAAGTTTTTTTAAATATTTAATTTTATAGATTGTCAACAAATTAGGTAAACTAGATTGTACTGGATTTTAAATGATTTTTTATTTTATTTTTAATGAGTCGCGATCATTTGATTCACTGATAATGGTGTATGTATTTATACTCAATATATTAATTTTTTTTTAAATTCATATATTAATTATTGAATTGTCATGGAGATAGAGTTTGGAGCAATGTTTATTATATATTTTTGGTGAAAAAAGGGTCAATTTTGTTCTAAACTCCAAAGCTTGACCCTTGGAGTCTTATGTATTACAATTATTATTTTTTATTTCTTTTCTTATTTTTCATAAATTGTTTTTTTCCTTTGGATTGTAAATAACAACAAAGGTTCCCCCTCCCAATTTGGTGTATTTAATGTAATATGGATTTACTTGTAATAAGAATTGGATTTTGTTGCTTTTCTTTAAAAAATATTAAATTAGTTTACGTATATTAAATTGAAAAGTAAATTGATCCTTTTGTTAAATATTCTATCTATTTTTTTGTTAAAAATTGGTCAATATAAGTCAACATGAGGTACATGTGATATGTCATGTGTCACTGTCTGGTTATTCCGTCAACTATATCAGCTTTTAACCATACAAATCGATGAAATTTTTACCAGAAAGGATCAATTTGCTATTTGATCTAATGTATAGGGATTAGTTTCTCCATTTTTTGAGTAGAAATTGCAAAATGCAATCTAACTCTTGATTTAAAGGCTTTCATGGCACTTTTATGATTTTTTCTTTTTGTACAAGAAGAAGGATAAAAACCATAACTAGACTAGGCGAAGCCAAACTATTCTAGAGCAATCATCATATAGAAGTTGAAGAACTTTATCGTATGTTTGTTTATGTTTTTATCTTCAGTTGATACTTATAAAATAACTTTAAAATTGTGTTTGTGTTTGTTAGTTTAAATTTAATTATATTTATGTTCATTTGTTTAACTTAACTTATTTACAAACATTAAGCGAATATACAAATATGTTCACGAAAATATTTATAAACAATTACAAATTTAATCATGAATAACATAAAATATATATTAATAATTATATTATAAATAAAAACACACAAACAACGATAATATTATTAATTATATAATACCTAAATAATAAACTAATTTTATATAATTTTATCAAACAAAAAAATATAAATAAACTAAACATATATTATTTTTGTTGGATTTATTTAATAAACCAACCATTCAAGGCCAACCATTGATAAACGAAAATCCTACTCATTTACAGTGCTAGGTGCACTCCACAAATACAATCATTGGATGTGACGTGAGAGCAGAATTGAATTAATAGATTAATATATGAAAAATACTTTCAATATTTTATATCAAGGTTTTAATAAAATTGAGATCTAAATTTTTAGCCTTTATATTTTCTTTTTATTCTTATTGGTAAGTATTACCAAATATTTTTTCTGACAATTTTTTTGGACCGCACATAATCATTCAACTTTACATGAAATGCTTTCTTTTTCTTTTTCTAGAGATAGAATTAGAACCTACTTTTTTATATGACTTTCGATAAAGTTCAATCATGAAATAACCTAATAATTAAATGTAGATGACCAAAATGGTACCACATTGGAATCTTTGGAAATTTTGGCTACCATGTGTTGCATGAGATGACACCATATATTTGATTGCTACATTTCCTTTTGGAATGGACCAATTCCGAAAGTTTCTAATCCTTTTTTTCAAAAAAAAAGAAAACACCTAGGACAACATAGAGGGAATTAGTAATTAAGAATCTTCATAGTCAACCTCTTGGAATTTGGATATGAGCATAGTTTTTACCTTCTGATTAATTCAATTGGAATGGTTAGTAAAGGAGATTTCAAACGATTATTTTCCAACTCAAATTAATTAATTAACATAAAAATATTAATATTTACCTAATTGATTTTAGTTGAAAAAAATGATCTAACTAACCTGATTTTGATTTGGTCGATACAATCATTTTTTCGATTAATTAAGCTAGTATTAATAAATTGAGTCTATATTTTTATATATTATAAAATAAAAAAATTTCCATTTGCACTGGTGCAAAATTTAAGCGATTTTATATCATTTCGTAATTTTTTTATATATACCATTAAAATTTTAACAATTCAATTATTGAATTTATCAATATATTTCACGTATAGTTGATTAAAACAGAAACAATTGAGAGACTTGTTCAAATTAAAATAGATAAATCAGGAGATTGCTATAATAATAGGAGTTAACTCGAATTTCATCAAATGTTTGGAGGATTCTTTTCAATATTGTTCTTTTTTTTTTTTCATTTGATGGATACTTGTAATAGAATATCGAAATTGATCATAGACGAGAAATAGGTAACATAGTGAGATGTCAAGACAGGATTACTTTCATTTATCCGGTCCCTGCCTTCACATCTCAATATGTTATCATCTGTCACCTATACTCATCCTCGATATTCTGATACAAATATTCATTAAATGAAAAATTAGAATAATATCGAAAAGAATCCTTCAACCGTGTGAGAAATTGAAGTTACAATCTCCAGATTTATTTATCTCAATGCTTCTACTTCTGCCTCTGCCAACAACGTAAGAAATTTTATACAAATAATTGACTACCACAACTGCTATCTCAGTTATTCTCGAATCCAACATAGGTCAATCTCTACTTCTGCTAAACTAACGGTGCAAACCACTCCGGCCACTTACAACTCCGCCAACTCTACTTTGGTTATATCTGCTAATCTCGTATCGAAACATGGACTTCAATTTCTCTTGAACTATCGGCACTTATCACTTCCAACTCCCGAAACTGTAGTTCAAACATCCTGGCCTCCTCAATAACATCTACATAAAATCAATGGCATTTCACTATGCGATACGGAAACCCTGCAAGGTTGAGAAAAATCTTCAAAAACGAATAAACCGTAACCACTGAAAAGGCTGGCAAGATACTGAAAAGGCTTGGCCAAAATGGAGTCTAGTTTTCGATTTTGAGTACCAGAAGATAACGCAGCTCTTACTGATATTACCTGTAGGAACAAATATTAAATCCCTAGACAATTTAGTCGTATTTCAAAGCTGAAAAGGTTCTATTACAATCAGAGTTATTCTTTGGGTCAGAACTGAAGCAAAATACAAGGAATTTGGTTAAATATCGCATAGCAAGTTCAAGTGAATACCGATATCAAAGCTGAAATTTCAAGCCATTCGAAGGGATATATAGTGGGGTAAAAGTATCATAGAGGCCCTTTATTAGAAATAAAATTGCATTTTGTCTCTTTTACTAAATAAATGAGTAAATTAATTTTTATATGTTAAATAAAAAAACAAACTGGTCTTATCAGTTAAAAGTTTAATCCATTTGTACTATTAAATACAAACGTAAGTGAACCTCATGGTAATGTACAGGGACCATTTTATAATAGTGTAAATGGATGTAATTTTTAAAAGAATGATCAGTTTTCTCTTTGATGTAACAATAAAAACTAATTTGCTCATTTTTTTAATAGAGGGGACAGGATATAATCCGGCTCCTAGTACAAGAGCCTCTATAGTACTTTTACCGGATATGATGTTATTTCACTAGCAAGGTTCTAATATACTGTGGAAAATTAATAAAAAAGAGAATATATGGACATTGGTAACAAATGAAAGCATAGGATCTAGTACGTAGTGAAGGTTTACAACAGCATAATCCAAACATCTTTCACTAAAACTTTCATTATTGAGGGAAAAAAAAGATACCAAAAAGCAAACAATTCCTCACCACATTAGCTGGAAATGGCCATTCCGCAACCGCGTGAAACAGCATCAATGTTGCGTCTTGCTGCCGCTCCATTACTGGCGCATTCTACGCACAAAAAAAAAAAAAAAAACTAAATTAGCGCTTCAATTCCATTCCGCAGATCCAGTCCTCAAACTATAAAGGCTCCGACTCTTCCAATTAAAATTAATAACATTATTCACGCACCGATAACAATCACGATTACAGTGAACAGATCGAGTCATAGATTACGCATTTGCATGCTCTGTGTTGATCGATGCAGTTACTGGTTCAATTTTTCAACAATTCTTCTCGTACCGAAACAAAAAATGCATCAAAATAAAAAGTTTCGGACTCTTCAAATCATAATGAATAACATCATTCACGCATCGATTTACAATCACGATTCCAGTGAACAGATCGGATCATTGTTAATTGAACTAACAAGTAGCATGCTGAGTGTAGGTCGATACAGTCACTGATTCAGTTTTTCAACAATTCCTCTCATACCGAAACAGACTAAGCATCAAACTAAAGAGTTTCCGACGCATCAATCATAATCAATAACATCATTCACGCATCGATTTACAATCAAGATTCTAGTGAACAGATCGGATCATTGATTAATGAACTAGCAAGTAGCATGCTCAGTGTTGAGCAAGGTGGTGTGCATCGATACAGTTAGTGATTCAACTTTTCAACAATTTCAATCACACAGAAACAGAATGTATCTAATGATAGCAGATCTGAGCTGAAAGAGGTTCAGATTTAGAAGTTAAAAAGAAAAGAAAAAGGAAAGAGGAGAAAAATACCTGCTCACAAGCAGAAGCGAAATTGTGGCCTTTGGAAACGGCTCTCCAGCCAGATCTAGGGAGCTTTTAAAGCCGAGTCTATTCACCACACGGCGTCGTATTTCAATCACCGGGTGTTCATGAGTCATGACCGAGATATAATAAATTCCATGTTTTGGACTCGGGCTCCACTTCGCTTGGCTCACCTAAATCGCACGCTCGTTTTGTTGTTTTATTTTTTTATATTAATATTCATATTTTTTATAATTAAATTTAATTTGAATTTAGATTGGATCGAACTTTTTCGAGACTTAAAAATATTTGTTCAAGTTTGACCGCAAAAGAATTTGAACGGCTACTCGATTCATGTTATGGATATTGAGTATTCAAAGTGAAATAATAAATATTTGAATAATTATCTTTTGAATTAATTATTTGTAAAGTAAACTTATACTAATCACCAAAATAATATTTGAATCTAAATCAAAATAATTTTATGGTAAATAATTCATATTCGAATACCTATAATTAAAATTAATTGTTACAAAATGTAATTAAAATAAAATTCAGATTGAGAACCTACATTGAATGAGCTAACATTGACAATATTCGCAGGTTTATGTAGGCTAAAATTTTCGGTATTAAAATCAGATAAAGCAAAATAATTACTCGACTAAGTAAAGTAAGTTAAATCAAACGGTGGCTCGATCTTTCCAAATTTGAGACGTGTGATTTATCTAAAACAATAAAAATATATTTCACTATGGATCAAACATTGGATGCTGGTCACATTTTGGATAGTGAGAAAGAGATTTGATCAATGGCATTGCTACTCCCTTGTATCTCGACAAATTCACAAATTCTCTAACTAAAAAGTTTCGTAATGTTTAGCAGGGACCGACCTGTTCGGGAACCGAGCTCTCAACAAGGTAACCCCTTAGGATGATTCTCTATGCACTTGAGGAGATACTTGAATGTCTCGATCTCACACGGGAGCGTGAGTCCACCGTTGTGATCGTATCCAAATTCCTCCTCGGCTTTTTCCAACAAAATCTTGAAGACGGGATGGGTAAGGTAACTCGTGGGGATGATAAACCTCCGAAGCTCCGGACCGACGTAAACCGCCAAATATCCTTTCGGAACATCGGGTGGCGGTTTGGGACTCGTGCAACTTTCCTCATCGGAATCCAAATACATAGCATTCGTTAGCCTTCTGTTGAATGGTCTTGATACACCCTTGGGACCGTCACCGGAGCAGGGAGTACTCGGCCTAAAACCTAATGCGACATTTTGCCATTTTTGAAGGATTTCCTTTAGTCGAACGATCTGCCGGATCCCGACCACCTTGCTACCGCCGCCGCCTCGGTCATCCATCGTTATAACTTTCATATGTAAAAGCTTTCCATGATTAAACCAAATTAACCATAATTTAAATTAAAAAAAATTAAACCGGAAAAAAATTAAAGAAAAGCATATTACCTGAAAATTATGGGAGGAATTAGCAGATAACCCGAAGAAGAAAAGCCATTCCAAACAGGAAAAAGAAAGATTTTTGGAGGAAATTAAAGCAAAAATTACAACAAAAAATGGGAAAAAACAATAGAGGATTACAAAAAAAGACTTAATATTCATTAGAGAAATTAAAAAAATTAAAAAGATCAGATTTTTTTTAATTATTACTGGTAATTTGTTGTTTGGTTGAATATTTTGTCTGTCACAAAAAAATTTCTTTGGATAAAGCGAGTGTGTAGGACTTGGTGGTTGGAGTTTTTCCGGTTTTTACGTTTTATTTGCCCTTTTGCTTCTAAAATCTATATAATATCCATAATTAATTGAATAATTTAATTTTTTTGAATTGGGTTAATATATTTTTGGTCCCTAAAATTGTCAACTGAGTCTATTTTGGTGCATATACCCTTTTTGTTCTTTAAACTTGGATTTCGTCGATGTTTGGTGACGTGTGACTCAAAAATTGTACTGTGTGACTCAAAGATTGTACTATGTGACACAATTTTAGATTATCCTAAAATCAAACTTTTACATTTTTCAATTTTAGAGATTAAAATGGACATAATTGTAAAATTCAGATATTAAAAAAAAATATAGATACCAAAATAGATTTAATGGTCAATTTTAAAGATAAAAAAATTATATTCCTTTTAATTTTACGTACGAGGTTACAAAATTATAGTTGATTTTTAGTAATTTTTTTATTATTAAATAATAGGATAAATTGCACTCAATGTCAGTAAACTATTAGTAAGTTTATGTTTTGGTCATTCAACATTAAAAACTTACAAATTGGTCACTGAATGATTGAAAAAGTTTTATTCAAGTCACTGGACTATTCGAAAGTTTTTATTTAAGTCACTATGCTGTCAATTTAAAAAAAAAAGTCCGGTTAGGGTGCTCCAAGTAACTATTCAATGATTGGTATAGTGGATCAATATCTATTGACAAGTATAATAATATACCTTAGATCAAAGTAGGTCTGACAGTCAGTGTTAGAGATCAGATAAGAAAGATGTTTGAATTTTAGTTCGCAATTTCGCGACGTCGAAAACTAGGGGTGAGTATTTGATTGAGTCGAGTTGAATCGAGTCAAAAAATTTTAAGTCGAGTCGAGTTAACGAATCTTATTATTTATACTCAATGTTGCGTTTACATGGACCAATTATTTAACTAGTAGACGAAGTACAAGCTTTTAGATTAATTTTGAGTAAAGGAAAAAAAAGAAAGTGGGGCGATTCGAGAAAGTAAATAAGACTAATGGGTAAACATTTATCAAAACAACATAGTTTTGCCTTTTCTTATTTGGATTTTCAGATAACTCGAATTAAGGGTGAACATTCAATCGAATCGAGTGAAATTGTTCAAGTTAAATTAGAAAAATTAATAATGTTAAATTAAAATCTTGTTACAATATAAATATTTCCATGTTATAGCACATAAATTTGAAATCTTATATATTTGGAAACTTTTTTAAAGCAAAATAATAAAAATAAAATAAGATATTTTAGTATGATAAACTTGAATCATATGATAAACTTGAATCATTAATCACTTATTTAGATTCTAAAATTATTATTTTATAAAATTATTAAATTTTTAACTTTTTTTTATATTTTTAGACTTTTTTTAAAAAATAATAATTTTTTTAAAATACAAAACTTAGAATTTTTATAAATATTTTGAATTTTAAAAATTATTTTGATTATTTTGTAATTTTTGTTAAGAGATAGATTAATTTACTCATTTCAAAAGTAACAGGGATCAAAAGTGTATTTATACCAATCCGTTATTCGAATTTTTCGAGTTATTTAAATTGTAAAAATTCAACTCGACTCGAACTCGAAATCCGAAATTTCTTATTCGAATTGACTCTAATAATTTGAATAACTCGAAATTTGATTTTTCTTTCGATTTTTCGAATTGAATCGAAGCTTACCCCTATCAAAATATGCTTCATGAAAAAAAAAACTTAAACTATAGAATATAAGTGGAAGAAGAACTTTCGATTGGTACAGACGATGAGAACAAAAAACGACATATAGTTGCGATTTTAACATCTTAATCACTTAAAAACTTTTGAGAAGTTTAATGATCATTTTGTAACTTTTTGAAGTTTAGTGATTAAAACATAAACTCATTAATAATTTAGTGAATTGAACGTAATTTACCGTAAATAATAATTAGAGCAAAAACAATCTTATTCCAACCTTTCATACCAAGCTTTTGTGCTTTTGTTTGGTACTTTTTACCTAACTCAACCTTTAAAGGATTTCAATCCAAGATATTTTTGGATCATTAGAGATTGATTTTTTTAATAAAAATAAATTTATTAAATCTATAATGTTAATGATAATTTTATTCTCCCCGAAAAATAAATGTAAGATTGTACCATATTATTATTTCAATTTTTTTTATGTTTATGTTAATATCGTAACTTGGCTATTTTTTAAAATTTATTCTTAAATTTGGATTGACACATCACCTAAAAATTTTAAAGAATTATATAAAATTATAAAATTATAAAATTATAAATTTTTAAAAAAATTCAGATTAAATAGATAACTCCTTATCCAAGTTCAAGTTGTTTAATTTGTTTAGGCCATTTTATATTTTTATAAGGACGTAAGGTATAAATAAACTATTCCCTCTTGTTAGGGGATGTAGCTCAAATGGTAGAGCGCTCGCTTTGCATGCGAGAGGCACGGGGTTCGATCCCCCGCATCTCCATCTATTTTGCCTCAACTTTAGTTTTTGTCAAAATATTCTTTTAGTCCCTGCAATATATGTAAATCATGAATTTTTAACTTTTTTTTATTTTAATTTGATCAATTTTAGTTTTTTTTTTTTATACTTTTTTAATTTTAAAATTTTAACTCTGACGCAAACAATAAAAATTAAATTCACTAAGTAAAGTTTTATTAGTTTTGTATTATACGTAAGTTGTAAACTTAATTCATATCCACCAATTTTATCATTTTAATCCCTATTATTTTAAAATTTTAAAATTTTAGTTCTAACTCAAACAAATAATTATTAAATCTATTAATTAAAAAAACGTGACTTTTTATAAATATTATGTAATGTAATAACCTATAATAACAATTACATATGTGGTAATATGTTTATCGCAAATTCTTATTGTGCTTTTGGTTTTTGAAAATATATCAATATGTATCAAGAAACAACTTGAAGTTGATTGCACTTATAAATCTCAAGACTATACATTTCATTTTGGCATAATGTAATCTTAAAGTTTACATTTCAAAAAGAATTAGAATTGTTTTTTTTTAACAGAAATATTAGTTAAAACATTAATTATTTTTTGTACAATATTAAAGGTGGAAATGAGAGTAACACGGTTTAAACTCGTACCAAACAAGTGCCTATCAAAAGCTTTAACCACCGCTACATAAACTTTAGTTTAACATGAAATTATATACCTGAATTTTAATTTTGCACAAATTTAATTATAAAACTTTTATTTAATTCAATTCTCACAAATTATTAATGAATGCTGTCATTGATGTAACATCATTTTATATTTATATAATATCCAAAAATAATGATCTTAAAAAATAATATATTTATTTCTTAAAATTTCATGTATAAAGTTAAAACTACAATCAAAATTTTACGTGTATAATTACACTAAACTAAAATTTATATATCAAATTACACAATAAACTCAAAATTAATTTATAATTTTGAGATTTATCCCAAAATAATATCTATAGAAAAAAAAAATTTGGTAAAAGTGAGACCATCAACTCCAACAGAAACTCAAAGATTTAATTCGATAAATTTGAACAAATTCAACCCAAAATGATTAAAACAAAACCATTTACCTGAACTCAAAATCTCAACCCTAAATTGAACTAAATAGAGATGACTCGAAAATATTACAACTTTAAATTGATTAAATTCAAATTAACTTGATACAAATATAACCCAAGAAATTCGAAGCTCATTAGCATAATCATGATCAGATGTAAATGTACCATATATAGCACTGAAATTTTAAACTATTTCTTGCATTTCTTGAAATTCCATGGCAGAAAATGCAAATAAAAGAAAAAAGAAACATATTCGAAAAATCTAAGAGGATTTGAAATGGTTAATAACATTGCATTAATCATCTTTTAATCGCTTGAGAAGCTTGGAAGCCCAGCGCCGTACACGGCGTTTGAGGGAGTAACCGACGATGATTCCGGCGACGAAGCAAAATCCACAGAGTTTTGAACACGTCCACAGCGAAACAACTTGCCTGCAAAATTCGAAAGCGAGATAGATTGTAAAGTAATTAGAGGTTAAGTTGATTGAAATGGACGATGGATAATATACCTAGGAGGCCTGCTGACTAAAACACGAGCTGTATCGACGGAAGAAGCGCCGGCTGCCCCGCCGCTACCTCCGCCGCCGCGAAGATTGTAGGGGATTTCCGACAAGAAAGAAGGGGAACCTGATTTTGTGTCATTTGAGAAGGAACGGACCAGATTTTGTACTCCTTCCATTGTTGATGTTGAATTGCCGAAAACCCTAAATCTCTCTTTTTTCTTTGTTTCTTCCGATTACTAAAACCCCTCTTTTTTCTTTAGTTATTAGTATTTCAAATTTTCAAACTCAAAATAGACGCTCAGAGCCTTGCTCTATAATTAAAGAATTGGGCCAAAGCCTAGTGATGGCTATGTGGCTCAATGGCACGTAAAAGGTTGGATTGGGATTTGATTTTTTAAATAAAAAATTTTTAGGTTCATTTCAGTTTGATTTCAAGTTGGAACTAATTATTAGTTGAATATTAAAAAATAAAAAATACTAAATTAGACAAGTTTACTGAACAGGGTAATAGCATTATTGAAGGGATGTTCGATTTTTTTGAAAAAAATCTTCGAAGTATTGCTTGTACGAAGACAAATCTTTCATCAAGTCAACATTCTCTTTAGTTAGAATTTGTATCTTGGCTCTAATAAACTTGAGATGACGATTTTAAAAGTGTGAAAGTGCTTAATCGAAACAAACTGTACATAATGCACAACTATCTAATAAAAAAATATAGATATTTGCGAAAATGAAAAGGAGATAATAATAATAATAAAGAGTTAAATCATTATTTGAAACCTTTTATGATCCAAGTTAGTCCTCAAATTTGGTACTTGTTTTCATACCGGGGCTTGAATTAGGTAATTGTTTCCACTTGGAGGCTTGAACATCTTGTCCAAATTAGCCATTGAACTTGGCAATTATTCTCATAGCAAGGCATAAACTTGGTAATTATTTTCACATTGAGGTTTGAATTTTAGAATTTTCACTTTTCAAGGAAACAGCAAGGACTCTAACTTGAACAAAAAAAACTTCAGGCCTCGATATTGAAATAACTAACGAGTTCATGGAATAACTTGGATAGAAAAAATTTAGACGGAAACAATTGCAAAGTTTAAGGACTAACTTGAAAAAAAAAAAGTTCAAGCTTCAGTAAGAGAATAATTACCAAATTCAAACATGATTTAACCCTAAAAAGTCTCTTTTAACATCCACGTACGGAAATAAACCAATAACATTACTGATCACAAATAATAATTTTTTCAAAGTTCAATCATCAAAACATAATTTAAAAGGTATATAAACGACTAAACTCGAAATTTACCCAATTTTCATTATACCTCACGCATGGAATCGGCCAAGATTTTAGGGGACACCAATTGTCCACGCCGATGATCAGTCATCATTCACCATTCTTCTCCCATATCCCCTGTGATCCTATAACCATTCACCCATCACCAATCTCTTATCTTTTTCTTCTTCAAAATCCAACCCAACACAAAAAAACTTCCCTTTTCTTCATTAGACCCATTAATGGCTTCTTCTCTCAGTCTTTCAAGCCACACAGTGGCTTCATTATTCCCTTCTCACACTTCAAAGCCCCAATTTTCACTTTCTAAATCCATCCCAGTTCTCACCAAATCATCACAGTCTCAATTTCATGGCCTTCAATTCTCTCACTCTTCTTCTCTTTCAATCCCTCGTTTTTCCAGTTTTAAAACCTCGATTTCTGCTAAGGTACATTGTTAATTGATTTTGGATTTTTGTTGTTCTGTTCGATCGTTTATGAATTTTGGGTTCTTTGGAGCAGGTGAATAAAGGTACAGTTCCGCCAGCATTTACTTTGAAAGATCAAGACGGGAAAAATGTAAGCCTTTCAAAGTTTAAAGGGACGCCTCTTGTGGTTTATTTTTACCCTGCCGATGAAACCCCTGGTTGCACCAAACAGGTGATTGTTCTTTTTTGTGTGTGTGTGTGTGTGGAAGCCATTGTTGATGCTTGAATTTTGGGTGTGTAAATTGGGCAGGCGTGTGCTTTTAGAGATTCTTATGAGAAGTTTAAGAAAGCTGGAGCTGAAGTTATTGGGATAAGTGTTGATAGTGCAGAATCTCACAAGGTAAAATTTGTATGATTTTGAGTTGAAAATGTTATTGTGTTTCAAAATTTCGCGGGAAAATAAATTGGTGACTAGTTGGTAAAACAACCATGGACATGTTGAATCGAGTAACTGTGCTAAGAGTTCGATTACATTTTACTTTCTGTTAAATTTTTTATTTATTTTTATTGTTAAAAACTGCTTTAAGTTTGGTTATTTCGTTAGTCACAGTGGTTTTTAACAATAGAAAAAAAAATGAAAATTTTAACAGTTTTTCTCTTTGATTTAATTTACGGGAATTCTTTTGAGAAAATGAGTTAAAATGTAATTTAACTAATAATATAAAAGCTTATATGAAAATCATCCTCGTTTATGCAAATTTGTAAGATGGAAAATCTGGGCTGTCTGGAAATATGTCCTTGTGTTCCATGAAGGTATAGTAATGAATAATGTAGATTTGGATATAAGTTATCGGGATAAGTGCTGATAGTGCAAAATACAATTAAATTTTTAATACAGAGGCCATATTTTCAGCATCGCGCTCAAGGGATTCTAGTTTTTGCATGTAGGATTATGATAGATAGTGCGGATTTGGATGTTTATAGACATTTCGATCCGATTTTTCACGGTTCGAACACTATATGCAAAACGAGTTCATGGTTTTCGTATGATGTCTGCATTTACAATTATCGAAATGGCATCCAAATCACCCGGAAAAACTGACGATATTTGTTTCCGATTCGATAAGAACTTTGCCAAGAAATACAGGCTACCATTTACGTTGCTAAGCGACGAGGGCAACAAGGTGAGGAAAGAGTGGGGAGTTCCATCGGATCTATTCGGAACATTGCCTGGAAGACAAACGTATGTTCTCGACAAAAAAGGCGTTGTTCAACTCATTTACAACAACCAGTTTCAGCCGGAGAAACATATCGATGAAACCTTGAAAATACTTCAAAGTCTGTAAAAACATTGGTCGAATTTTTCTTCCTCGGGTACTTACAAATGTGTTCTTGGTGTTAGACAAGCTGTGTTTTTTCTCTTTTTTTTTGTATGATTCTATGGCTGTGTTTTTTCGACCAGCTGATTATTTGTGTGTGTTGTTGGAAATTAAGGTGCACATCTTGGTCTCATGGATTCTTACGATGTAGGAGAATGCGTAAATTATATTATGTTGAATTACGAACATAGTTTGATGTTGTTAAATCTAATAGAGAATTCATAAATGCTTCAAATATTCAAATTTTTAATGTATTCATGATCAGTATCTATGTTGGACACATTTTCGAGCTTGGGTACGAGAATATAATCCTTCAAAGACTTTAAATACGTGAAAGAGTCAAATAGACTTGTGCTAGACTTATATTCATATTTGATTCACACTTGAATTTAAATAGCATGGCACTAGGGATTATCAAACCGAGTCAAATCTTAATATTGGCAAGCTCGAACTCAATTGGACATCTCTTTTTAAACTTGAGCTCGGTTTAAGATATAATAAAGTTATAAATTTATCAATTTTTAAACTTAGTTTTGGTTCAATAATTAAGCTTAGGATTAAAAATATATATTAAGAATAATAATATAATTTAATAATATAAGAGTTTTTAATAATATATTAAAATCGATTAAAATAAATTATTAAAACATGGCTTAAAATAAAGAGGCTAGTAGTGAGTAGTGACCCTGGCCTCTTAAAACGGGGAATTACAATTTTAGCCCTTTAAATTTTGTAAAAGTATAAATTAGTACATGGGAAAATTATATCTTGACCCCCAAAATTGATAGAATTTTAATTTAATATTTTGAAAATTATAAATATATGAGCTAAAAAAACGGTGAAATTGCATTTTAACTTTAATAAAAATATGTTAGATAATTCGACCTCAAAAAAAAATTCTTTGTCCCTAGAATCGATTGAATTGGAAATTGGTGATCTGACTAGTTCGACCAATGATCCAATTTTAAAAACCTTGCAAATCGAACAGCGATAATCATGAAATTTAGATTAACAAATTACAAGGAAACTAGATACATAAGTAGAAAAAAATAAGTGTTCATTTGCTATGCAATCAAACGTATTTAAAGCTACTTTAAACGTAGATATCCAACTAATCGTTAGTATTAATTATTTTCCTTTTTGGGTTCATTTGAATTAACACATTATAATCGCATTAATTGAAGCAAATATATTAAATCTCAAATTTAACCATAACAAAAGGACCAAAACCATAAATTTATCCATATTTACTTCAATGCATGAATACACTTGTGCTTCAATGGCCCCATATCAACTAAAAATCCAAAATTTCCATTGTAGCTTTAAAATTTAATAGAAAATATGAGATCTTTAAAACACAACAATTAACTCTTAAACATCATCTTTCTCCCTACGATAACCCTTTTTCGGGACCGGTGTTTGTCGATAGACGAGGTTTCTCGAGTCTTCTGCATGATGTAGCTGACCTATATTAACACTTTTCCTAACCAAATAGCCGATGGAATTTACGTACAACAGCAGCTACGGTAACCTGGGACGAGCGATGCTTGGACTATGCTCTTTCTTTTACTTGTACGGAGCAAATATGATCGAGGAGTTGTGGCCACCGAACCCAAAAGAATTGGACAATGCTGCCTTGACATTCAACCTTTCTTTCTTTGGTCCAACGAGCACATTTGTGTCCTGAAAAGATATGAGCTCGATTTAAAATGTCACGAAGCGAGAACTTCTAACATCGAAGAAAAGAACGAGGGGAAGGGGTAACGTACCACTTCCTGGTCCGGGTTTTCAAGGTTGATATTTGGATGAACCCAACTAGTTCTTATCGCCTACACAAGAAATTGGACATTAGCTGATGTTTAGGTTCGGAAAAAAGCAAAACAAAATCTCTGAATTGCATACCTGTACCGCAGCAACAGCTTCCACAGCACCAGCAGCTCCAAGTAGGTGACCGATCATTGACTTAGTGGAGTTCACTCTTAACTGAAAATAACCAGAGATTTTATCAATAATCTCAATGCGGAAATATCAGAAATGGGTTATGGACAAAGATCGAATCATTAGAGAAAGTTACGAAAAATAACCTCAGGATTTTTGCCGAAACAATGTAGGAGAGCTTGGTACTCTTTAATGTCTCCAGATAGTGTAGATGTAGCATGAGCATTAATGTAATTTATATCTTCTCGAGATAATCCAGACTGAGCCAAAGCCTTTTCTATGCAGCGAACAACACCAACTCCTGTTTTTGGATTTCACGAGATGAACATCACTTTAATGTTTTAAAACGGTATAATTTGCTGCTACAGAAGCAAAAAGAAAATCAAGTTCGCCTAAGTGCCTAAAAATGGCTAAGTCGAGTACTGCTTATGCATGTAGGTTACAAGTTCCAGCCTTGTCTTCGTGGCACCGCCATCAGAAATAGCTAATGCAAAAACGTAATGATTTGTAGTAATAGAGATCTAGCTTATTAAGTTATTACCATCCGGGTGTGGTTCAGTCATGTGATAAGCATCACAAGTGAAGCTACCACCGAGGAATTCGGCATAGATAGTTGCTCCTCGCCTCTGCAAAATTAGAAACCTAAACTTGGTAAAATTCCATCAAAGATTGGAACTTATCTTATATTTTCGGTAAACTCAAAACAAACCGGAGTTTTAAACTTATGACTCAGTTTAACATGGATATACCTTAGCATGCTCCAACTCTTCTAAAAGCAGAACCCCAGCACCTTCCCCCATGACAAACCCATCACGATTCTGTGCATAAATTAGAACCACTATCAAGGTAAATAATGCACAAATCGGATGGAAAATTTACGTGAGATGAATAATTGCCTTTTAGAAAACACTAGATAAATATACAGTAAATTTGATAATAATCATTAGGTTAAATGCGGTTTACTCTGTTAACTCATTCACTGATTTTACTGCTTTTATTAGTTAACACTGAGATAAAACCGACAACTAATGGAAAATTGAAGGTCCGTAAGCTCAAGAGTTATAGAAACATTACAACATCCCACGGACGTGAAGCTTTTGTAGGATCACTGTTCCTCTTGGATAGTGCTTTGCATGCGACGAATCCTCCCAACCCTGAATTAGAACATCATAAAATGGAGTTTGTCCGGTTTTACCAAGTTGAAAAATAATAAAATGGTGTTAAATAAGAAACTGAGACAAGAAAGAGATACCAATGGGTATTATTGCTGCATCAGAGCCACCACAGAGCATCATATCCTACAATTTGTTTCAAATACCTCAGATATATAGTAAACTTGAATTATATCATAAAAACTGGAATTTTCTTCTTCTTTTTTTTTTTTTTTTGGCTCGACTTACAGCTTCGCCTCTAATCATGTGATTTGCTGCATTTAATATACAAAAGTTGCTCGTAGCACATGCGGTAGAGATCGAATAGTTAGGACCCATCCATCCCTGAAAAAAAAACCATAAGTTTAAAGCTCGATGATCGAGGTAAAATTTTAACATTGCATAATCTAAATTTAGGCTAACCAAATCCATCGCAAGCATTGCGGAACCCATATTTGTAGTAGCAAATGGTACACAAAACGGATTCATTTTCCTATACGAAATCCTCAGTGCTTCAATCGCATCATTGAAAACCTGTTCATTCCATAAACCGACTAAATGAATAAATATACAGACAAAGAAAGAAACGCTACATTGCGAAGAATCCCGTTTTAAGAAGTGTTACCTTCATACCACCCATTGCCGAACCGATCAAAACTCCACATTTCTCTTTATCTAATTCCTCCATTACATCTTCGGTTACTCCACCGTCTTCTAATGCTTTTTTTCCGGCAATAAGCATATAAAGCATGAATTTGTCCATTCTTTTGGATAGTTTTGGTGCTATCCATCCATCGGCCGATAAAGATTTGATCTCTCCGGCAATTCTCTAGAGACAAAAACAAGAGCACTAAGAACAAGCACTTGTAGAAATAACAACAGACAAAAGACCCAAAGGCCGAAACACACTTACGGTTGGAAACTGGGCACAGTCAAAAGCCTCGATTTCACTTATACCACTAGCACCCTCAAGCAAATTGTTATAAAAGACATCGAGATCATGGCCAAGCGGAGTTACTACTCCCATCCCGGTCACAACAACACGTCTTTGCTTCGTAGGAGGTTTCTGTTTTGTTGTGATCTCTCTCGCCGGTTCCACGGCTATAGCCATGGCTTGGCCTATGTTATTTTTAAATGAATTAAACGGCGGATTACACATAATTAAACTGGTAATTTTTATATAAAAAAATCCATAAATTCAATTAAGATATAAAGGTGGCGGTACATCCAAGGAAAAGACAATAAATACAACCAGTTTATACCAACTTGTCTGGAATAAAACCAAAGACTAAAGATAAATCTATGATGTCTACAATTTAATGCTTATAATATAGTAAAGGTGAACCTTTGTTACTAGGTGTGTTCATATGGATACGAGAATACGATCCTCCTAATACATGAATATGCTTAGAACATATTGAACATGGTTGATTCATATTCATATCATCATAAAACTAATCAGTTATAATACATATATATGTGTGTGTGTGTGTGTGTACGAAAACATGACCCTCTAATACATGAATATGCTTAGAACATATTGAGGTAAACGTATGGAGGCACTTGTACTAAGAGTTAGATTGCATTTTGCCCCTTCCACTAAAAAAATGAGCAAACTAATCCCTTTAAGTTAGATTAAAGAGCAAACTGTCTTTCTATTAAAAATCCATCCATTTCCACTGTTAAAAACTGGGCTTTTGTATCAGCTATATATATACATATTCATATCATCATAAAACTAATCGGCTATATGTATGTATGTATGTATGTGTGTATATAGGGTCAACTTGAAACAACAGCTTGGAACATCACCTTCCAAATAACATGATGGCTACATAACATATTCATATCATCGTAAAACTAATCAGCCATGTATGTATGTATGAAGAAAATTAAACATTTTCAGATATTAAACAAATAAAAACAGCTAAAAAGAACCCAAAAAAAAAAACAAATACCCAGATTAAAAAAGCCGCAAAAAAAATGTACCAGATCGGGCAACACCTCGATTGAGCCTTGGGTGCTTGTGATTAATATTGAAGGAAACATTTTTGGACCCAAAGAAAGAAGAAAAGCTGCCATTTTTGGAGGAATAATACTCATTACATGGCTCAAAAGCACCACCGTCTTTGCTGGTGGCTGAGCCGCCGTTGCATGGAGGAGCAATAAAAGCTTTCCTTCTATCACCAACCCAATGGAGCAGTGGAGACTGTGACTGATTGCATAGTGGACTTACCAGTGATGATGAAGATGCCATTCCAATAAAGAAAAAAAAACAAATAAAAATTGAAACTTTAAGAGTTTTGAGGATTTGGGTTTGGATTATAATGAAAAAAAATCTAGCAACCCATCAATGAAACAAAAACAAAAATGAACAAAAAATGAAAATTTTTTAAGAATATGATGAAAAAAAAAGATCAATTAAAAAGCTTCTGAATCTGGGCAAATCTCAGACTTCTTTTTTTGGGTTGTTTATTTTTTCAACTGAGAGAGCTCGACTGAAAAATATAAAGAACCATATAGCAACAAAATCATAAAATTAAATTAAGTTTTTATTGTAATTTGATATTTGTTGTATTAAATATATAAATTTATGGGATTTACGTTAATATAATTTTAATTAATTGTTAAAAAAACTTTATTATATAAATTTATTTCAAAAAGTATTTAATTATTTATTATCAGTGTATAAATTTATATCAGATATCATGAGTGAAAATATTTAAGTTAGAGTGGAATAGATACAAAAATAAATATTTTAATAAAAATAATTTATTTATATTTGATGAAAATAATGGATTTAAAAAAAGTCTGGATTTTTTGTAAAAAAAAAATTTGGATTTTGACTTAAATTGGTTGAAACATCGTAAATATCGAACCAACGATTGCAAAGAAAAAAAGGTTAAAATTTGTCACAAGTCTCTGTACTATTCGCAATTTCGAAATTTACCCTCTATGTTTTTATTTCTAGGAATTTAGCTTATCTAGTTTTCAGTTTTCAAAGTTAGGTCCAATTATTAACACAGTTAAAATTATTTGATTAAATTTTGGTTCATTACAACGTTATTTTTTAATTACATTGATATCAAGTGAGTATTTTTTTTATTTTAAAATATCACACCAACAAATTTAACAGAAAAAAATTTAATAGTTTTAACATTGAATCTGAATTTCGAAATCTTAAATATAAAGGGACTAAATTCTTGAAAATCAAAGTATAAAGACTTAATTTTAAATTTATAACAAGTATCAGGACCCATGATAATTTTAACCAAGAAAATAATAATCATTCAAACCTAAAATCAAATAATATTTTCACGAAGATATGAAACGATTCCATATAATGTTAGAATCACTGAATCAGCATATGCTTCAGTTAGGTGAGTGAAAAAGACCGTTTCCTTCGGCAAATTTTGCTATTAAGTCCTTGCACTTTATGCAAGTTATCAATTTAATTCTTAAATTTTAATTTGATCAATTTTAATCCATGTACTTTTCAAATTTTGAGATTTGGATTCTACACCAAATGATAATTGTTATATATATATTTGTAAATTCCATTATTAGTTTCGTACTATACATAAAGTTCCGATCTTGATATAAACGAAAACTATTAAATTCATTAATAACTTCTTTTACGAGTAATATATGAAACTAACAAGTTGATATGTCAGTGATTCATTGTTTAAGCATTTATTTAGACACTACGCTCTCATTATATTTTATTAAAATAAAATTATAAAGTAATATTTGACAAAATTTTATAACAATATAGTTATATCACCTACTATTTAAATATTGTTCATATTTATTATTAAAATAAGTGTTGTTTCTGTAACTTAGGCTTTTTAATTATTTATGAAATTTAAATTAAATTTAATTTATTTAATAAAAAATCAATAATATAATCTTATCCGATTTAAATCGATTTAAATTTAAATTGACTCAAATATGATACTAAATCCAACTCGCAATTATTTGATTACTCAAAATAATCATAATATGAAAGTAATCAATCTAAATTTATCCGACCCGAAATCAATCGATGAATCCAAAGTAAAAACTTTCCAGATTAAATAATTGGACTCACCAGTAAAAATCGTTAGGCCGCCGACCAACTTATTAAAGAAATTACAAGACCATTCAGCTGAAAAGTCAACAAATTGGTGACCAAAATTATACTTTTTTGCAATATAAATCTTAGGTTAATTTCTATTATTAGTCCTTGTACGTTATGAAAGTTATGGATTTTAAAATTTGATCATTTTAAGTTTTTATATTTTTTCGAATTTTAAAATTTCAGTTCTTACCGAACAATAATTGTCAAATTCATTAATCTCTGTTATTTTCAAAATTTGATGCGATAAACATGTGTGTAATGTTATATCAGTTTGTTATTTCCACGTATAACTCACTAAAAAACTAGTTAATGGATTAATGACCATCATTTGCTTCGAGAATGAAATTTCAAATTTTGAAAAAGTATAGGGATTTAGAATGACCTGATTGGAAATACAGATTAAATCTGCAACTGTATGCATAGTATAAGACTAGTAATTGAATTTAAGTAAACGAATTCAACTGTTACAATTTGGGTTAGGATTAAAATTTTAAAATTCAAAAGTATAAGAATTAAAATTAATCAAATTAAAGGACAGAGATTAAATCCACAACTTTCGTGATGTATAGGAACTAAAAGCAGAACTTAACCTAAATCTTACTCTGTATAAAATATATAGATTGGCTAAAAACATGCTTTCAGTTCCTATACTCTAAACAATGTTCGAGATTTAGTGAAAAATTACTTTTTAGATTGAAAAACTTCAATTCAATCATTTAGCATTTTTACTTTCTCACAATGCATCGGATGCTATCAAAGTGATATAATCAATCCTGTCTCCACCCTTTAATTTGTCGGCAACATACATGGAAAAGTATTAAGCTATATATTGTTCCTCACTGTGCCGATTAAAGGGTTTTCCCTGCTCGCTTCCGTCAACAACAACCCTCCGGTGGTTTTCGCCTCGCCTTTTGCAACCCACAGGCAACCTTCGAACTCAAAATATTGAGTGCCTTTAAAGTCCGCAAACCACCGTGAGGACTAATTCCAAATAATTGAGTTGGATGGATAATAAACCTTAATGAAAACTCTATCTGGTTCGAGAAGCTCAGCGATATTGTCCTCCTTTGAGATAAGATAATTGAAGTCACTGAACTCGACCTCAGTTACATCCACCAAATAGAAAAATTGGGAAAGATATTTGCTTCCCGAACCACCTCGCCTCCTCGAGGCTTCGGCTAGACCGTTGACGGAAGCAAAATGCCACCTTCGGTTTTCTCCTTGGCTTCTCTAATATTCACCAACACTCGATCACTCAAGGGTTCAATCAAAATCTATTGCATGTCGCAAGGTTAATTTTTTCTTGATACTTTTTAAGCTCATTATAATGTATATATAAGGCTATTAAATTTTATATTTTGGGCTTATATAATGTATTGGCCCCATCTAATATATTGGGTCCATAATATATTATTAATTCAATTAATTACTCAATTTTAAGTTGAATTAATCGATATTCAAAATTTCAAAAAATCTTTAACCAACCCCGACAAAATTAGATTTGATGGTCAATCAATTAACCGAACTAATTTGTTTGACCAACGAATCTATTTTAATTCAACCAATTAATTCGATTAAATCCAAAAAGTGCACACCCTAGTTGAAGCTTAAGCCCAACTAGTATTTTAAACAAGATTAATTTCTTGTATATGCTCGTTTTTAAGGTCTAATTTTTCTTTTTTCTCCAAACTCTCCCAAATACCGGGCCAAACTTCAAGATTTAGTCATGTAACCCAAACCTTAAATTGGTCTGTAGTAAAGGGTCTAAATAAACTAAAATAAATATCATGAGAACCTTTTGTAGAATTTTACCAAAAGAAATAACATACTACAATGCTTATCTTGACGTTATTCTTCCATTAATTTAGTACCTTTTAAAACAATAATGCCGTATATTGATACATACAGACATACATATGGGTCAAAAAAAAATTGGACCCTCCAAATATTTGGATAAAAGTTCCATTAATTAAATTTAAAATTTTAAAAATTCCAAAGAAAAGGTTCTGAATTTAAATTCCCATCCAAATTATCATCTTCTTCGCAATCGATGCTAGGCACCGATAATAATCCCATAAAATCACTCGAAAAATCATCAAATCCAGGGAATAACCCGTAACCCGAATCATAATGACCCGAACCCATTGTCAAATCATCGAGAAACGACCCATCATCGACCGGCAACTCGCCGTCGACCCGTACGGTCTCGACCGAAACCGACGGCGAAGGGGATTCCGTTTGAAACCCAGACGTGGATTGCTCCTCTGCATGTGTCCTCGGAGGAACCGAATTGGCGAAACGGGCAGCTACGGCTTGGATTTCAGCATGCGTTAATGACCCACCACCGGCTATATCCGGTGGGTTATCGGGGAAATTGAACTTCGCTGAACGGCCACGCAAGCAAAAAAGAGCCGCGTCGAATGCACGCGCCGCTTGTTCGGCTGTGTCGTACGATCCCAACCAAATCCTTTCACGACTGTTCGGCAACCTGATTTCCGATACCCATTTCCCCCATTTCCGCTTCCGAGCACCCTTGAACCTCGAATCGGGTTGCTCCGATTCGGTTTTCCGGCCCGTGTTTTGTTTCACCATTGTTGTGTCCTCCAGTTTTATAGTAAAGTGAGATTTAATGGGTTCTTTTATTTTTTTTATTTTGCCTTGAGAACAAATATGGGAATTTGCGGCTCCATCATATATATATATATGGAGTGGCGGAAGGTTAGGGATGAAGTGAAGGTGATGGATAATACTCTGACCGGAGAGTGATCAGTCAAACATAAGTGAGGCGAAAGGAAGGATACGTGGCATCCCATAAAAGGACTTTCAACGCGGGGTATATGTTTTCCAACACGTGGGCCTTGTATTACTCGTGACCAAATTTACTTATTTTTGTATTTTAAAAACTCTATAACTGTCTTTTTTATAACAATAAAAGTTAATTGCTCTAAACATCCCCAAATTATGACTTTTATTTTAAATTGGTCTCTAAATCTTAACATGTTCTAATTACATCCTAAAATTATCAATTTTATATTAATCAGGTCCTTTAATTATTGAAACTGTTAATTTAACCATTAAATGACACATAAAATCTTATGTGACGTAATTTTAAAGAAAAGTAAATTGTTGTTGTATAAGTTTTAAAATTAATAATTAAAAATAAAGTAAAATCGAACAAATCGTAAAAGCTTCAAAAACTTCAAAACCAAAATTTTTACAGAATCCATTTTTATATATTCATTTTTCTATAATTATTTCATCTAACATCTCGTTTAACGATTAAATTAACAGAATGACTTTATTGATATAACATAAATAGTTTGAGGATGTAATTAGAATGTTTTAAAGTTTGAGATCAATTAAAAATGAGAGTCATAATTTTTGGATGTTTAGTGAAATTAACTTTGTTAATAAAATATCCTATTTTCGTGGGTTTATGGTTAATTACCTCGATTGGTCCCTCTATATAGAGAACAAATCAAATTAATCCTTCCACAATTTAATAGATCAATTAGTCTCTGTATTATTAAAAAGCATAGGAAAAGTCAAATCTCAGTTTAAGAAAACTATATTTTGAAAGGTTTTTATGATTTTGTTGTTGAAATATATATACTTTTAGTTAATTGTAAATGAAAAAAAGGAAAGAAATTTCATGACATTTTTTAAATAATAAATGTTAATTATGTTTCAAATTGATCCCATTTGTTTCATTTTACTGGTGTAAGGATTAAATTGAACTGTTTAATAATAGATAGATTAATTTTATCGAATTTTTATAATAGAAAAACTTTGCAAGTACTTTCAAAATTTTTTATTGTCTATTTATATTCGTCAAATCAAATCAATTGCTTTAATAAACTAAATTGAGGTAAAAGTATCAAAGAGATCCCTATATTAGGAGTCATATTACATTTTACTCTCTTCATAATAAAAATGTGTAAATCAGCAATCGTGCATTAAATAAAAAAAGTAAATCAATCATTTCTATTAAAAATTTCATTCGCTTCAAATGTTAAAAGTTGGCCTACCTGACGAAGTAACCAGACAATTATACATGACGTGTCAAATGTACCTTATATTGACATTAGAGGTGTTCATGGGTTAGGTTGGGTCGAGCCTAAGCATGATATTAACATACTTTATGTTTGTCCAAGCTTGACTCGACCCGAAACCTGAGCCTGAAAATTTACCCAAATTTGCCCATATTTGTAAAAGGCAAACTCAAGCCCATTTTAATCCCTCCATATTATTTTTTAATTTTTATAATATTTAATAAATTTATGCATTTTTTATTTTTTAAAAAATTTTATATAGTCATCTTAACATTATTTTAATGTTTACAATAAAATAGTATTATATATTTAGTATATGTTTATTTTTTAATGTGTTCTAAATTATATAAATATATAAATATAATATAATATAAAGTATTATAGACTTAAAACGGGTTGGGTCGGGCTTGGGCTTGGATTGGGCTTGAACATTCAAGCCCGAGCCTGACTCATATTTTAAACGAATTTTTTTGCTCAAGCCCATTTTTCGGGCCTAATATTTTTGCCCAAAACCTCCCAGATTTTGGGCGGGCTTTGGGTCTGGGCGAGTAGCTCGACCCATGAACAGGTATAATTGACTTATAAGGACCATCTTTTACTAGAAAAAAAGATGAAATTTTTCACAAAATAATCAATTTATTGTTTGACCTAACATGTAGGAACTAACTTATCCATTTTTTAATAGATGGAGCAAAATGCAATTCGACTCTTAACATAATAATTTTTATGATACTTTTACCACTAAATCGAAATTTAATTGGTTCCACAAGTAAACAATTGGGAAATTAAAGAACTGGACATTACCAATAAAAAACGAAAATTGAGAAATAAACAATAATTAAAAACTAGTTAAATCAATTTTTTTTATCTTCTAAAAAATTGAGTTTTTAAATATATTTTTTATTTTTTTCCCTCTAAATTTATATTCCAAACTTCCTATTTTATAAAATATTATTAATTAATATTTTTAAACTTATCTATGTGATTGAATTAGTCCAAGGAGCAAATCCAAGATTTTGGTATTTTAATCAAAATAAAATTGTAAGATTTTGGGAGTCAAATTTAAAAAAAATTGTTTTCAAAAAGAAGGTTCAAATTTGTTATTATCCCATTTAATTAAGAGGGACCAAGACCACCACTACCTCCCTAGCTACATCCATGAACCGGATTTTTTACAATAATAATATAAAAAAATTTAAATACCAAAATAATACACTCCCCTATTATTTATCAAAATGTTACATTTGGAATAGTAATACCTCCTAGATAGGAGGCACCATTTTAAAATTCTGACAATTTTTTTTATTTAATAAAACATTGAGGGATTAGAGATGTAATTTTTCTATTTTTTATTAGCAGCCGAAAAAAGTATCAACAGTTAGGCGGCACCAAATTTAAAAATTTGGTTAATTTCTTTTTACGCCCTTCTTATTTACTATTTTCTTTTATTTTCCTTCAACACAAAAAATAGGGAGATCTATTACCAATTACTCCAAAAAAATTCCTATCAAAAAATATTTTTGTAAAAAATTCAATTCCAACCGGAAATGTGGTTAATTCAAAAAATATTAACATTTAAATTATTTAGGTATATGTAATTATTTAAATATACAATTTTGGTAAATAATGGAGGAAGCGTATTATTTTGGTATTTAAATTTTTTTAATATTATTATTGTAAAAAAAACCCTCCATGAACCTATTTAATGAAAAATAAAGATTTAACCGATTTAACTTTCAGACATTATTAATTAATGCGAAGAAAATGAATGTTTTCGATTTTTTATTGATTTATCATTTTACCCCGTTTATATTTAATGAAATGTTAATTTAGTATGACAATCAATTTACGTTTTAACCCTAAATAAAATTATAATTCATCTCTAATTTCATAAAACAATTTAATTATCGTTATCATTGTTTCTACATTAACCATAAATAAATCATCTTAAATAATCGATGGAGCTATAATCCACACATTATTATATTCAACAGATTTTTATTAATAAAAATTATATCTCTTTTTCTTCATTCCTCGTGTCTACTAATTTCCAACCACTATCGCCCATAGATTTTATGATAACTGATGAGACGTCAAAAAACACATAAAACAATTGCGGCGCTGTAAAATCATATGGTCCTAATTTTTGTCATGATTTTCTCGAACCTTTTGTAATAACGTCCATAAAAATAGTGAATGCGACCATTTAAATCAAAATAATAATTATTATACATCATCATTTGTTATATTATGTTTACAAAATTGGGTCCTAAATCTTAGGAAATCCTTATTGTTAGGAAAGTAAGATGTTGAAAGGGTTTGAAAATAACCTAAATCATCCATATCTCTTCGGAAAGCTGAACTTAGATTTAGAACGATTTTTTTAGGGGTACAAATTTGTTTTTTGTTTTTTAATTCCACAGTATAATTTAATTCTGATGTTGTTTGTTTAAGTGCAACGTGGATTTTGTTCCTTCAAAAAATCTGGGTTGATAGCAACCTGTCAACAGAATCGAATATTGAAAGGTGTGATTGGATTCATAATTGGATATAGTCAAACATTCCCAAAATGAATTTGGGCATGACTTGTACTAGAGATAATTCATACAACATTTACACCGGGTGAGATTTAAATGTGAATTTTCGAGGCCTTCACTTTCCCGTTAAGCCAAGGCCTCGTTGGTTTGGTGACATATTTTGTAGTTGTTAATTATTTGTTATTAGGTAATAACATTGTGAAAGTAAAGAGATTAATCTGTGCCAATTTAAGATATAAAGATTAAGCATTGTGTTTAAGCTAGCGTACTAAAAATACGGGTAGATAACAACCTATCGACAAAATTAATTGCCGAAAGACATGATTGAATTGATAATCAAAACATGTTTTACCTTAATTAGTATGATGGGACTTAAACCGGCGCAAAATGTGGATTGAACTCGTATATGACTTACACAATGTAAGATTCAAAATCTATGATCTCGAAATTCTAAGGGCCACAACTTCGCCTTTGTAAGTCGAGGCCTTATTGACATACTAACATATATAGTTCCTAATTGCTATCTGTTTGGACTAATAAATGAGATCACAAACTAAAGCGATCAAATTATGATAGAGTGAATGATATTCAATTTTCTTTAAAATTTTCATTTTGAATTATGTCGCATAAGATCTAACATCTCCTTTAACGGTTAAAACAACGATTTTAATAATGGAAGAACCTTACTGATATAATTTTGATAGTTTAAGGATCTGGTTAGAATGCTTTGATGTTTGAGGGCCAATTTATAATGAGGGTTGTAGTTTGGGGATGTTCCGTGGAATTAACTCGTATAAGAATGACTACATTTTAAATATGGACTAAAACAAAATTAGACCAATATTTTCTTTGAGAAAAACCAATATTATTTATTGGTGTTAAAAGAGATCCGTTGCAGATATAACATTGACCTTGCTTCAGAAAGAACGATAAGAAATCATTATCAAACAGTTGGCTCACTGTTCATAGTGCTGCTCCTTGCATTTCCACACGAGAAAATTATTTGATATTTTCATCAAATCAGTCCCCCGATCATATTTCTTATAACACCAATAATTATAATTATTATCCAACTAACAATAAGAGTAAACATGTATCAAAATCAAAATAAATTTTAAAAATTCACACATTTAAATTTAAGGCATAAAGATAAATTTAGCTTTGAATGTTTACAATTTTTTTTAATCATTTTGGTCCTTATTATTATTTTTAGTTAAATTTCATCATTATTTTTTCGAAGAAGTCAAATTGTTAGTTTTTTAACAAATGTATTTATTAAAACATTAAAATTTTATTTTTTTTGTTGACATGCATGTGGATTGTCGATATGAGTTGCGACACCAGCATCATTAAAAAATAATATTTTAATTAGTATTTTCATTGAAAATATATTACATTTTTTGAAAAATTAGTGATAAAATTTAATTAAAAAAACAAGAGCGAAATTAACAAAATTTGTAAAAATCTTAAAAGTTTAACAAAATCTTGAATATTAAAATTTTTGGGAGGAAAATCAACTTAAATTAACCTAATAGAAAAAATAAAAATAAAAATAGTTCGTTGTTTCAAGTGCATCTTATGGATTTCAAGATTGATGATAAATCAGTGTTGCCTAATTCTGATTCCCAACGTGCCTATTTTCTTCACACCATTAATATCCTTTAACTGTTCATATTCACGGGTCTAACCTTTTAAATTCGTACAATTAACTTTTGGCTTAAATGTGGAAAACCCCTTGTAAAATAATTAAATTTTTAACAAGTCCCTATCAATTGAGCTCCTGACCAAATGTTAGGAATCAATTGATCCTTGAAATATAGTTTTTTTGTTGTAGCCATTAATGAGTTGTTAAGTGATGATGTGACGGTTGACGTGGAAATTGAATTTCTCATGTTTGTATCTTCTCACCTATTAAACGTCATGCCATTTGCCATGTCATCAAAGGTTTTGATGGAAAATTATATTTTAGTGGCTCAATTGATTACTAACATTTGGTTAGGGGCTCAATCGGTTTCACTTTTTTAAAGGACTTATTTGATTTTTTAAATTATTTTAAGAAGGCTTTCTGGACATTTAAGCCTTAATTTTTTAACAAATAATTTAAAAGTTATTTCGACGAGATATCCTCAAACTTTGGATCATATTCAAAAAATCGATCTCTAATTTTTAAATAAAAGTATTGGTGTCGTATCAATGATGACATTCTATCAATTTAATCATAAATTTTGGTGTTAAAAACCAATTTATATCTAACGTCGAGAACATTTAAAGCACGTGGATTAATTGTTAACATTTTGTAACTAATACTTGATCATGATATGTTAAAAAAGGAGAATAACTAACACTCGTTTTATTGGCATTATTTGTTTTCTTTAGCATATTAAATCTAAGTTGTTTTAAATATGCTCCACGTCATAATTGAATCACTCAAAATTAATAAAAAATAGTGTTGACTCAAGCTCAATTAATCGAAATTCAAACACTGAGTTTTGACTTAGCTTGATTATAGCCCTAACCCTACTCTGAGTTATAATACAAAGTACAATGGACAAAGTCGGACCAACCTGCAAAGAACTTGACGAAACTCACACATGGCATATGCACGTGTTAAGACCGAGATCCGCACATCACAGTTGCATATGGTAGGACTCAAACTCGAGTAATCAAAGTTAATATTTTCAGGGTTTGTGATTGTCACATCTAAAAAGGCCATCTTTAAGGTTTGAATAATAATTTCATTTTAATGGCTAACATTCATGGCATATGCACGTGTTAAGACCGAGATCCGCACATCACAGTTGCATATGGTAGGACTCAAACTCGAGTAATCAAAGTTAATATTTTCAGGGTTTGTGATTGTCACATCTAAAAAGGCCATCTTTAAGGTTTGAATAATAATTTCATTTTAATGGCTAACATTTGTTTGTTTGAAGTAGTGGTTAGAATTCTAATAAAGTATTTAGGTGATAGGAGTTCAAACCCAATTAATTTTCCACACTAATATTGCATTATTAAGGCTTAAAGGTACAAAAGTCTCTTAAGAAAAAATAATAAATAAATCAATTGAGCCCTTGCACTAAATTTGCACTCAATTGAGCCACTATTGTTAACCTAAAAAATCAATTAAACCTCTTCATTAGTGGTTTCTATCATTCATCATGCTGATCGATAAAACCAGTTGATAGATTAATCATATGATGACATGTGGCAACTTTATCTTATATATTTATTATAAAAATCATTAAAAACTATTAAATATTATAAAAATATTAAAAAATAAAAAAAATAAACTTATAAAAATTATAGAAAAATTATAAAAATCACAAAAACTTATAAAAATCTAATAAATTATAAAAATAATAATAAATTATAAAAGTTATAAAAAATTCAAAGCAAGTTTCAATAAACTATAAAAATTACAATTTTTTAAAAATATATAAGAATTATAAAAATTTATTTATTCATCATTTTGGAAATTAAATCTCAGAAATCAAAATGAGCTTGTAACATTAGACCACCCGTTGGACAATGATAATAATTGTCAAAATATTTTGTGCTGATATATGCTAATATTTGCAACTATTGGATAATAAAATTTTGGTTTTGTAATATCTAATCATACCAAAAATACTTTATATCGTACAATATTTAGCAAATAATTTTCAAAATTTCAAGGCTATACTTAAAAATTAGGAATAAAAATTTACAAAATAATAATAATTTATCAATAAAGAAGGAAAGAGCCCCCAATTATCGTTTTATTTATAGAAGATCGAGAACGTTTTATTCAGCATGAAAATGACCTTAACATCCTGACGACTATTTTCATTATTTATTTGTTTGTTTCCTCAAGGGATTATTGTACCTCTAAGTCCATTAATAAATAATAAAAAAAATCACTTTAATGCATGATTATTGACTTATTTCTTTAAAAAGTAAGATGGAAAAATAAATAATTTGGGCTCTATAGTAAAAGGCAATCCACCAAAGCCCGTAACATTAGAAATGCATAAATCTCTTTTGGGCCTAAACTTGCTTTTCTAATTTTTAAAAAGTTGAAAAGACAATATTACCCAATATTTGCCTTAAGAAGCATGAAGCATGATCCGGTTTGAACCCATTTCTACCCTCAAACCATAATAATAATAATTAAATTGTCATATCCATTATGTGAGTCAAAGAAAAATGCAATATCGAAATTATGTTTATTTCTTCAAAAATATTATATTTTCAATTTTTTTTTTATCAAAAATTGAATTATAAGATAAAATGATAAAATTCCATATTAATATTTCTTACTTTAATAAAAAATAATTTTTAAGTAATTTTATTGACCGAATTGAGATCGAGTTGACTGTGACACCAACTCAATCAGACACACCATAAGTAAAAGTTAATATTAGGCTAAGTCTCATCATAATGGATTTTGTCAAAAATTAGTGTGATCAAAATTTGCACAAGACTCACATTTTAGTATTGTAAGATACGAATCTAAGCTATCAAAATTTCAAGAGCGCAACAAACTTAAATTTTGTTCGAAGGAATGCCTACAGATAATTTATATTTTCCTTTGCTTGATATATGTATGAACATATATACACATGGATATTCCAATAAAACTTTTAATCCCACCCTTGAACAGAATTTCTTGCTTCGTCCCGTATTGTTTCCAATGGGGATTTTGTCTCCTTTAACTCTGTTGTGCCTAAAGCAGCCACAAAGTCTACAGTATAGCATTTTCATCCATAAATATCCTATAAACTTTGAAGAATTACATTCTTAAATACTTGTACATCATGAACTCGTAAATAGTTTTCCGGAACGCTCAATGTTTTGATGGAATTGAGAAATGCGATGATGGTTGCGAGTCACACAAATATTATACATCATCATGCGAACCGAAATGCTTCACTTTTTTTTATATTTTGTGATTGAAGACAGCATAGAAAGAATCAAGCAAGGCAAAACGCGTGATAATTAATAAATATTGGGACGGAATATTGTATATATGTATGTATACGATGAAAATGACTAGCTGGTGGTGACTTGTGACCAACGTGAAGAATTTTGCACTCTACTTTTGAATATCCATATATTTTTAAAAACCCTAAATTAGGGTTCACATCAACAAATACATCATTTTTTTCCTGGGTTCATTTGATGATCATTTTAGTGTTCAAAAATAAGCAAAATATTTCCATATCACACATTCAACCATTATTGACATGGTAAAAGCTTCCTCCGGGTTTGGAGTAATATAAATTTTTATCCTTAAATTTAACAATTAAATTTATTTTGAGCATCTAAAATTTTGTTATTCAGTCCCAAGAGTCCAACAAATTTTGATCCTAAGTTTTTCACAGAATTGGAAAAAAAATTAATGTGATGTGGTATTAAGTGATGATGTGATATAATTTTATGAGTCTCAGATTATCAATTTAGAGAAAAAAAAAAAAAAAACCATGAAGTTAAAATGGAACAGTTTCTGCAACAATGGTGGATGGGAAACAACAATATTTCTGTTGGACTTCCATTTCCATCAAATCTTTTTAAGTCTAATTTTAAGTTTGAATCCCTCTAAAATGTTAAAATTTTAGATCTAATCCATCCGTTCTAATTTGACTTGAATTGAAACGTAATTAATAACACCTTGGACCAACTACTAATATCATGAAAATTGAACCCATAGTTCAAATTACATAAACTAACCTTTTTCTCCCTTCAAATTTGAAAGATAATTACAAAAAACTAAACGAATAGTGAGATTTGATGGAGGGTTAGGATCTAAACAAATGATTTCTTTAGAGCTAATATAACTTCAAAACAAACAGCCAGGCATAAATGTTAATACCTGCTGTTCAAAAAAAAAAAAACAGCAGCCACAAAGAAAAACTTGAAAACAAATACATATCGAAACTACTACTGTGGTGATTCAACAGCTAAACCCAGCCACGGCTTGCTATTTCCGGGTTTCGGAGGCAATGCCACGGCGGAGCCGTTTATCGGGTATGGTGCTTTTGAAGTGATCCTGCAAAAATCAAACCAATATGCATATTAACATGAATGAAATGAACTGGAAGGGTCGAACAAAATAGGAGGTTTAAATTTTCGTTTATGAATGGCTAGAGATGATGTATTACCTATCCTTTCTCTTCTCGAGGAATCGATGAAGCGAAGCTCTTCGAGCAATAGGTAGATCGCCGGGGATGGGACGAACGCATTCACGACTTGTTGATACGTTGGTTCGGATATTAGGAACATGATCCTTCGAATTCGAATGAACTCCTAGGCCGGATTCGTTCGGACTACCGTGTACAAACGTGTTCGTTTTCGGGTTTTCAGAGCTGCACTTGCTTGCTAAAGCCATGATTTCCTTAGCTTTATCAGCTGGGAAATCATTGAACACCATCACTTGTCCGCAGTAAAAGATCGTCATCGGCGCCGCCACGGTTTGAGGCTCCGTATTCGAGATATTAACACTCATATCGACCCCGACCCGTTTCGAACCGTTATCAGCAGAAAAACCGGCTCCTTGAGGGAACAAATCCATGGATCTTGAGGTCCTCATGACACCAGAAACATGATCCCTCGGAAACAAATCCATGGTGGTCGTCGTCGTCTCCGTCGCCGGACTGACTATCTCCGGCATCCCTGCAACGTATCCAAATCCGTAAACAACTCGATACAGAATACTGTTTTTTTTTCAAACCCCAATCAATAGCAAAACATGCTTTCAAGAACTGAACTCTAACATGCCATTTATAATCAAAACATCCTATGATTCTGTCGGGATCTAAAAACGGGTATTTTGCCAACAAAACATAAGATCTCAACAGAATTTTGTTCTAAAAAAAATGATAAATCCCTAAGATTATTACTCGAGAATTAGAATCACGCACATGGTTTCAGCAAAAAAACAAAATTTGAAGGTACGATAAAAAAAAGAAGAAGAGGGAAAATAAACAAATTAAAAAAAAAAGAAAAGAAATTAAACAACTTTACCTTTTTCAACGTTGTTATTGCATGTGATTCCCAAAGTAAGATCACCAAAGCTACCTTTTTCCTTCAAGTACTGACTTAACAAGCTACAAGTTCGCTTAAACATTGGTTTCTCCGGCGAACTTGCAGGTTTCAGACATGCATATTCCGGTGAACCAAACATACTTCCGGCAACAAAAGATATGAACAAAATTCCAAGCTTTTTCTTTTGGGTTTCCAGAGAGTGATTCAAAAATGAATACAAAAATCTGTTTCGAAATTGTGTGATTCTTAAAAAGCTTGAGAGAAAATGGGGGTGTTTTGAATTCTCCGGGAAATGCTGAGAATTTTTTTTTTAAGTATTTGATTTTTAAAAGCAGGAGGAATAAATGGAGAGGCTTTTTTTTTTTTTTTAAGTTCGAAAGTTTGTTACTTTCGAGGGTTTTCTTTTTATATTTTATTGTCTCGTTTTATTGGGATTTCAAACACGTGGTTAAATTTATTTTTATTTCATTCTTTTTCAATTGGTATGGTTTGGTTTGCTTGTCAATGTCGATGGTTTTTTCAATTTATGGTCCCCACCCCCTTAAAAACATGTTGTTCGATATTTTAAGATTAATTTAATCTTTATAGTGAATTTTCCTTTTTGTCCCTATGATTTTTAAATTGTATTTTAGTTATTGGGTTAATTGCACCTTGGGCTTTTAAATTATGCCTCGGATTTTAAATTGGTTCTCAAACTTGAGGGTGTTCTAATTTATATCAATCAGGACCTTTTGTTAGTCTAATAATTAGATTTGTGTTAAATGCCAACTGAAATATAGAATGGAACGTACGCAGATTGAATTATAAAAAGAAAAGTATATACATACAACATTGGCAATTTGAATTTGTCGTGTTAAGAAAAGGATAAACTACCAATAGGAGTCACCCAACTATTTATTTTTTAATCATCCAACTATTTAAATTTATCTTCTTCTTTTTACCATCAGCTGGCTAATGTAAAAATGAAAACATTAAAAAATTCAAGATAGTTGGGCGATCAAAAAAATAAAGCTGAATAGTTAAACGATCATTTTGTAACTTTTTATAGTTGGGAGATCAAAAAAAATTACTGACAATTAAGAAATGATTTTATAACTTTTCATAGTTAACTGATTATTGATATAATTTACTTTTAAAAAAATTAAAATAATCTTCCTAAAATTTCTTGACATTGCTTCTTTTTTTTCTTAATTCGTAAAATCAAAGTTATTCATACAATAAACGTACATGTGTTTTAAAAAATTTCTCCGTGTTAGATTTGAACTAGTGTTAAAAGATTAAATTAACAACGGATTGATATAAGAATTTGAGGACTTGATTGAATTATTTTTTAAGTTTAGGATTAATATAAATTTTAATTGATAATTTTAGGATTGGTCATGCCATTAACTTTATTTTTAAATTATATTATTTGTTAGAATAATATAAAATTTTAAATTGTTTTCAATTACGTGCCGTTTTGTGGATTCGCGGTAAGACACGGCTAAAGTGGGCGCCACAAAAAACAAAACCTCGCTTCCTTCTCCACTCTTCCAACCAGCGGCAAAATTATCCAATAAATTTGAGACACGTGTAAAGCACTGGACGATTTTGTAATTTTCATGGTGGAGAGTTTCTCACCTTTTATTTCCCCATTTGATTGGTGCAACTTTGAGTAGAGGATATTTACAATTTATAATCCCTATACTCTTAAAACTTTTGAAATTGAGTCTACTTACTTTTAGTTCTAGGGATTTAGTCCCTAAATTTGTATGAATTTAAAATAAAAATCTAAATGGTGATCGATGACCATGTTAATTGAATTTGTTAAATATGAATATATGTTATCAATTGGAAATAAAAATTTTGAATATTAAAATAAAACATATTTTGATTTAAGGGAACTATATTGATATGTATAAATTGGATTTTAATATTCAAATTGAACACATAAAGTGAGACAAAGTCTTGGAAAATCGAAATAGAGGGATTAACTTTCAAAAATTCAAAGAGTATAAGGATAATCAATAACTTATTAACTTTCTTAACTTAGTTCTTAAACTGCTTTTGTCTATATTAGTCTCAAAATTTGGAAGTTTTTCTCAATTTTGACAATGAATTTAGATTCCAGTAAGATGTGTTGATGTGATACTCTAAGATTTCGTCACATTAGCACAAAATAAAAATTGTATAAAATCTAAAAGAATACAAAAAAGAATTAAAAATTTTGAAAAAAAATTCGTAAAAATAAAACAATACAACATTTCACATCATCGTACCTCAATGATATTCAAGTTCTTGGATCAAATTGGAAAACTGTCAAGTTTCAGACCTAATATATAGGCACAAAGGGAAGGGGTAGGCAAAGGTCTTGGACTCGTAAAATGGCAAATTACTTTTTTAGTTTCCTTAAACTTTATAAAATCTTAAGTTAATATATGGTGAAATAGTAGTTTACCCCCTAGAAAGCTAGAATCATTTTAGTCTTGTTGAAAAACATAAAGATATAAGCCAATAATAGGGAAATGACATTTTATCACTCACAAAAATATATAACTTAATCTTGAGCCCTAAAAAGACTTTCTGGCTTTGCCCCTACTAATGTGAACCAACAACAAAATTTTAGGACGAAAATGAGAAAACTCTCGAAGCTTAAGGACTAAATATTACTTTATGCCTAAAAAATAAAAAGCATAAAGTCAAACTCGTGTGGAAATCATTGGGCGATGGAAGAAGATAGGGTTGGTAGTAGGTGAACGCACCGCACATCATATCACAAGCTATAAAGTTACACGTGGCTATAATAAGATGACAGTGAGAGAATATTTTTCATGTGGTGGTGAGTTTAGAGTTGCCGCCTTTCTTTTATTTATTTATATTTTAAATTTTATCGAACATGTGTGGCCCCCATGATTACGATATACTCATTTCTAAAATTTAAAAATTGTACAAAATATAATTTATACGATAAAAATGAATATATAAAAAATAAATATAAAAAGAAATACCAGGGGCGGGAAAACCGAAAAATAAATGTCACGGGCGAGACTCGCGATTATTATAAATGGAAAATTCCTGTTTTACCCTATAGAATCTGAAATTTTATATTGACACATGATCAAATTAAATTTTAATTTTATTAAAAAGATAAATTGTGATTTAATATTTCTAAAAATTATAAAATTATAAGTCGGAAATTTATATTTTGACAATCATAAAAATTTATAATTTAATTTCAATATTTTCAAAAGAAAAATCTTATATAATAAGATTCAAATTTTTTTTATAGATAAAGTGAGTATCAAAATATCTTATTTTAAACAGTTCTTACATTATGAGATCTCTGTATCATCTTTTAATAATTTCGTTACATAAACAGAGAGAGTATTTATAGAAACTAAAGAGATAACTGTAGAAACGCATGTTTTAACTAATAAATCCGTAATTTTATTGCTTTCTGAGCAATTAATTGTTTAAATAAAAAAGTAAATATATAATAGAATAAATAAATAATTGTTCAATATTGGCTTACTCGCAATTAATTATAATAAATAGAAATTAAAAAAAAAAAAAAAAAAAGTCTCCTTCCGAGCAACTTCGTATGTCAACTTAAAAAGGTTTATCCCACGTTTACAATCAATTATATTATTATTGGAGAAATACTAATCAGTGCCATTAGCTATTAATTAATATGTATTTTTTAATTCTAAGAAAAACAATGATTGAATGTTTCTCAGTGCCAAACACCAACCACTACAGCAAAACGCTGAACCGTGCTAAGACTTGGAAACCTCCTTGTAATTGCAGAAACATTATTAAAAATAAATCCATAACTTTTTATACTATTTTATTAAAGTATGGATAACGTGCATGTAAGAATATTTTTAGAATTTTAAATAAATATTATTTTGACTCAGATGATAATAAAATTGTTTGATTATTGTATAGACTATGATATTTTTTAATTGGAGTTGTTTCATTTTGATTGTTTCTGATTTGGGTTAGATATGTTTATATGGTTGATTTTGTTATGTTGAAATCAAATCAATTAGAGAGAGTCCTCCTTTTTGTTGGAGTTGTGTCATGTATTGAGTTTTTATTGGTGTGTTAGATTAAGTGATCAAGTGGTCGGTCATTATAAATTTGGGTAAATTGAATATCGAATGTATTATCAATCACTTCATATAAAATTTCAAGTTCTTGACTGAAAAATTTAAATAAAATTTGTTTCAACGACATCAAGACATGCTCTTTCTGTCTTGAGACTGTACAATTTTATATACTTATATTTTTAGAATAGATTGGTTTAATAAAATTATCCATAGATTACATTAATACCTTTTGTATATTGTCTTTAATAATTTTTGCACGCAAAAAAAAAAAAAAAATGGAAGCAAATATGGACTAACTGGTTATCTAATGTTTAACAAATATTAAGTGGTATTAGATGGTCAGATTGTAATACGGAAACACAACTTTCATTAGTAGATGAATCTAAACATATACTTAGTCTAATTAAAAATGAGCAAACCAATTGAAAGATTTAAAAAGCACAAGTATTTGGATGCAATACAGGAAAGGCTCAAAATCCCTCGTAATATATATGAGGGGTGACAGCCCTAGTTAAACTAGGAGACTAGTTTATTTATCATTAAGTACTATTTGTGTTCTACTAATTCAACAAAGATTTTTCCATCTCTGCCTAAAAATAGATGACATCGGTAAAGCTAAAAATATTCAACTTTGAGATATTGTTCTTCCCAAAAATAGTGAGAATTTAATTTTTAAGTATAAATTATATATTTTTTGGAATAACAATATGATCGATTTTTATTGAGAGAGAATTACTTTCTTGCTTAAAGTAAAAACTTGTTTCTGGTTTAATTTTGTGTTTGATTTGTTATTGTTCGAGTCCACACTCGAAGCAAGTGGTACGGGAATAGCAGAGAAGGTCGTTCGATTGAAAGTCGAGAATGTCTAGGATTTGTCTCACACAAAGCACAATTCTTTTAAAAAAAAAAAGTTTAATTTTCCGTTGTCACAAAATCGTTTTTAGACCGAATTTTTTCCAACAAAGACTTTGTAGTCAAACGGCAAAAAATACACATTTTCAAACATTCAAAACCTCACCTAATTGTAACATACCTAAATACTACACCAATACAAAATCAAACATCATTAAATCATAGTATCCAAAACATTAAGACTTAATCTATTAATTAACACATTCAAACTTGCATAAACAAGCGTAATGCCAAAAGTATCAAATACTAACTTTACAGCTCATAATTGCCTCAATGCTTGAAACACACATTTACAAACAAAAAAATGGCGATGTCTCACACAAACCATATGTTGAACAAAAAAACTCAGTAGTGCTAACAATATTCAAAACAGTATTCAGTTGTAACTAAAAATAAACTTTGTACATTTAATATAAAATGCTTTTTTTTTTTTTAACATATTTAATATGAAATCCCACTGCAACATAAATCATGTTTACATTTTTTTGTCTCAGACTTTTAATAATATAATTATTTCATGGTTACTTTAATATCGCATACCAACATTCGAGTTCATCTATAATGTCATCTCAGTTACATAGAAATTAAGGCATGTGATCTGAATAATTTCATTTTTTTTATTTCGTACTTAAATCTATAACTTTATTAACTTTCAAGGTTGGTAATAATCGTATCGCATAAACTTTCACATGCTACTACCCATGCTATAGTGTTCATATACAAATTCAAAACCAGTATTATCTATTTCGAGTGAGTTTCAAATAAGATTAGTTTTCGTATTTGATATTTGTTTTGTTGTTCTTAGATTATAAAAAAATCAGCCCAAATATAGGTATCAAAATTGAAAACCCAAAAAAAGGAAGACCCATTTTGGCAAAGTCAAAAAATATATATATTTTTTTTTTGAAAATTCTCCATTTGTCCATTATAAACACACTAATTTCCAAAATTCCCTATTCTTAGAATCTAAATGTAACCTCGCCAGCTCCATCACTCAATTCAACCTCTCAAAAGAATTCACATACTCTCTCTTACCCCCAACAATGGCTACACCAGCCTCTCCTCAATCCAAAAATAACCCAAAGAGAAGAAAAAACAAACAAACAAAAAAAAAAACAACCCAAAGAACCAAACAGAAACAACCACAAAACAACACCAACAAAAAAAATCAAATCAGAGAGAAACGAGAACCGCACTTAAATCTCTTTCGGAACAGCAGCGGATCGTTTCTTCTCGGAGCTTCTCATTGTTTTTCCGGTCAGTAATGGCCGCTGTTCGATTCATCCCTTTGTTTTTCATCCTTTTTTCAACCATTTGTTTCTCTCAATCCGATGAAGAAGCTTTAATAAAACTCAAGAAATCATTCACAGGTGGGAAATTGGATAATTGGGTATTGGGTTCGGGTCCTTGTAAGAAGAAATGGGTTGGTGTTATGTGTTCCGGTGATAACGTTACGGGTCTTCATTTAGCCGATATGCAACTTACGGGTGAAGTCGATATTCAAGCTTTGCTTCAAATTCGTGGGTTAAAAGCTATTAGTTTCATAAACAATTCCTTCACCGGAGATATACCGGATTTGCATAAACTCACTAATCTAAGGGCTATATACTTGTCTAAGAACAAATTTTCCGGCACTATTCCAAGTAATTATTTTGAAAAAATGGATTTGTTGAAGAAAGTTTGGTTGGATGATAATCAATTTAGTGGGCGAATCCCTGAATCTTTAGTTCAACTCCCTAATTTAATGGAGTTACATTTAGAATCGAATCAATTATCCGGTCAGATCCCACCGTTGGGATATCCCGGTATGGTTCGTGATCTTAATTTATCGAAAAATAATCTCGAAGGTGAAGTCCCATATAGTTACCAGAAATTCAATGCTACTTCATTTGAAGGGAACCCCGATCTTTGTGGTAGTATTGTGGGGAAAGAATGTGACAATGGTGATGACGAATCGGGTAAAAAACAAGAATCCGCCTCGAGTCCACCGGAAGGAAAAGATGGGTCGGGTTCGGGTTCTAATTCAAAGGTAATCGCTATTTCTGTCGGAAGTGTTGTCGCCGTTGTGTTTCTGGTTATAATCGTCGTTTTAGCAACGAAACGAAGGAGGGAAGATGAATTTAGTATCTTAAGTAAAGAACCGTTGAAAGAAGAGGTTTTACCGGTGAAAGTACCGGAAGTTGAATCGACTACACGGCGGAAACCATCGGAATCAAATCGTCGGAGTAGGTCTTCGAAGAAAGGGTCGTCGCATGGAGGGAAATCCGGTGTGACGGATTTGGTTATGGTGAACGAAGAGAAGGGTGGGTTTGGGATGCAGGATTTGATGAAAGCGGCGGCGGAAGTGCTCGGTAACGGTGGGTTAGGGTCGGCGTATAAGGCGGTGATGACGAATGGATTGGCCGTGGTGGTTAAGAGGATGAAAGAAATGAACCGGCTAGGGAAAGAGGCGTTCGACGCTGAGATGCGACGGTTGGGGAAATTAAGGCACCCTAATATATTAACACCATTGGCGTACCATTTTAGAAGAGAAGAAAAGCTTATTGTTTCTGAATATATGCCCAGAGGAAGCTTGTTATACGTATTGCATGGTAAGTTTATTTATTTATGGATAAGGTCCTTCAATTATGAAAACTTATAAATTAGTCATCCAACTATCTAAAATTATCTTTTTTTATCACCAGCCACTAACTCGCTGACAATTTTTAAATTTGGCATAATAACAACTTTAACCCATAACATTTATAGTGTCAATTTATTCTAGATTCTAAAAAAATAAACTCTCAACATTTACACATTGTATAATTTTTGTCAATTTTCTTTTCTTTGTGACCTTTTACCAAAAAAGACAAAACAACAAAATTTATCAACTAAATTTAATTTAAAATTCACAAAAATGAGAACACCCAGAAATTGAAGATAATAATTTTTATCTTTTCTCATTCTTTTAAAATTAACCCTTAATATCACAAATAAAAACAAGACTACAACAAAAGAGACTAAATTAGACAATGTGTAATGTTGGAAGTTAATTTTTTTATAATCGAGATTAAATTGACACAATGTTTGAATGTTAAGGGTTAAAGTTGCTATTATGCCAATTTTAAAAGCTATTGAGTTATTTTCTCATTAGCAATTTAACCGTTGTTGACCAAAAAGAAAACGTCGAGTAGTTGGGTGATAATTTTATAACTTTTCATAGTTAGGTTCAAAAAAGAAATTTTCCAATAATAAGGTAACTAGTGTAGTTTACCCTTTATTTATCATCAAGGTAAATTACATGAGACGTCCTTCAACTATGACCTAGATTCAAATTTGGTCTCAAACTTTAAAATGTCCAAATTATCATATCAATTAAGTTTTCCATCCACCTACTCGTTAATCTAACTAAAACTTAACATGAAACATATTTTTAAAATGTTTTTACTTTTTGCATGGACAGACATTAAAAAACGACTTTTTTCAAAACTTCATTGGTGTTGTATGCTTTCTTTAATAAAAAATTTCAAACACGTATTTTAAATATGCTCAATATCATATTTGAACCAACACATAACATTTAAATTATGATTAGGTTTTGAAAAATAAATTTATAAGTTAGGGAAATATTTGGAATTTAAATTCCAAATTACAAAGTTTTGCCTAGTACATTCAAGTTGTCAAGATTAAAAAAGAAACTCAATCTTTGACTCTACATTCTAGGTTTAAAACTTAGTTTGAGATTTGATCATGTTTCATTCTTAAAGTTTGAGTTGGACGTAAAAGATGACTCATCCCAACTCGTTGAATTAAGTTTGATGAAGCTTGTTTATCAAGTAAAATTTAGTTTGATTTTAAACTCGATTGTCTCTACTCGAAAATGATTATATCAATAGAAGTATCATAGATGTCCCTATATTAAGAGTTAGATTACATTTTACTCCTTTTATTAAAAAATAAATTAGTCATTGTACAATAGATCAAAGAGTAAATTGTTCATTTTTTTTTTTTGTTTAAAATTCCTTCCATTGCTACCGTCAAAAATCGATGTGGATGACAAAATAACCAAACAGTTCCACGCGGCGTGCCACGTGCACCTTATGTTGACGTACAAGGACTAGTTTTTAACAGTAGAAATGAATGAATTTTTTTAACAAAAAAGGACCAATTTGCTCATTGACCTAACATACAATGACTAATTTGTCTATATTTTTAGTAGAGGGAGTAAAATGCAATTCGACTTTTAGAGGTCTTTATAGGGTAATAGTACCATAGAGGCTTTTGTATTAAGAGTCGGATTGCATTTTATCCCTCCACTAAAAAATGAACAGATTAGTCTTTGTATGCGACATCAAAGAGTAAATTAGCACTTATGTTAAAAATTCCATCCATTTTTATCGTTAAAAACCAGTCCATGTACGTCAATATAAAGTATATGTGGTACGTCACGTGTAATTGTTTGATTAATTTGTTAGCTACATCAATTTTTAACAGTAAAAATAGATAATTTTTTTAACAAAAACGATCAATTTACTTTTTGATATATTATCGAGAAATTAATTTACTCATTTTTTTAATAAAAAAATAAAATACAATCCGATTGTAAATATAAAAATTTCTGACGATACTTTTATTTGATTATATCTCATTTACATCATTGCATGATTTTTTATTTTTCTAACTCGAAAAAAATATGAATTGATTCAGGTGATCGAGGGATAATACACGCAAACCTGAACTGGCCAACAAGATCAAAGATCATCAAAGGTATCAGCGAAGGACTAGATTTCATCCACACTGAATTCGCAACATACGAGGTTCCACACGGCAACCTTAAATCCAGCAACATCATTTTAACTGAAAACTACGACCCATTACTCAGTGATTTCGCTTTCCAACCAATGGCAAACCCTAACCTCGTCAGCCAAGGTTTGTTCGCTTACAAATCACCCGAATATGTCCGATCCCAACAAATCTCCGCTAAATCCGATGTTTATTGTCTGGGTATTGTAATCCTTGAAATCATTACCGGAAAATTCCCATCGCAATACCTGAATAACGGTAAAGGTGGGATCGACATTGTTCAATGGGTTCAAACATCAATAGCTGATAATCAAGTTGAACATTTGATTGATCCAGAGATATCAAACGGTTCAAATTCAATTGATCAAATGGTTAAACTTTTACGGATTGGTGCTGAGTGCACTGAAAGTAATCCAGATCAACGGTTAGGGATGAAAGAAGTGATTGACAAGATAAATGAGGTAAATGTCTAAACACTGAGATCTGTTATTGTTTGTTGTCGGTGGTAAAAAGGGTCCAATGCTTCTCCTAGTCCTTGTAACTCTTTAGACTTTTGAATTTTAGTCCCTCTGCTTTCATTTTTTTGAATTCTATGAATTTTTTAAAAATCCCTTTGCCTGTTCTAAATTTAAAATTGATATAATTGTTAATTGATTTATATGAGACATTCTGTTGTGAAAATAAGAATTCAATTGATAACATGTACTCGATTTTAAAAGTGTTATTGATTGAATCTTAATTTTTTTAATTCAAACAAGTAGAGGGACTAAAAGTGTGAAATTAAAAATAAAAATTTTAAATTTTAAAAGTCTGAAAAGTATAAGGACTGGACGCAGAATTAGACCGGGAAAAGGAAATAAATTGAAGTTGTCTGGAAATAAAAGCAACGAAGATCCTTTGTGTACAGAATTTACCTTTTTTTAATTAATTTTTTATTTAAAAAATCGTACTTATTTTTTTATTAATTTTTTAAGGTTAATTAGGGCAAACTAATCTCGAAAAAGCGGAAAATTTTCATTAAAAAATTTTATTAGGACAATTTGAACGAAAGTAGATTCATTGTAGTATGGTTAATATGGTTGAATGTAAAAACCTTTTGGGTTTAATTACACATTTGGCCCTTAACTTGACACTTTCTTTTCTTATTTAATATTTTTTATTTTGTTCTCAAATTGGGTTTAAATATGTTTGTGCTGACGAGGACGTGTCAACAAATGATATAGCGCCACTTGTACTAACAACTTCATCAAGTTGACTAATTTTTACGTGAAAACCCTTTAATTTGATAAAAACAACATTTAATCACTTAATTTGACAATTTTTTTTCAATTTGGTGCTTGGATTCTTTTTGGTTCATATTAGTCCCAAAAACTTGAGAACTTTTTTCAATTTGATCCCTAAACATAGATTTTGTTCAATTGTGATGATGTGGCATGTTGAGATTATGTCACATCGTCATTTGAAAATTTTAAAAGTTCATCCGTAAACACTTTCATTATTGTCAATTAAGATAAAGAAACAAGAGTAAAAAAGAATAAAGCTTTATCGGGTTTCAATAAATGAAGCGAAATGAAAAAAATCTAATTATCATATAGGATAATTGTTAAATTCATTACATTACATTACATTTTGTAATGTTACACTATTCTTAAAATTTTATTCAACAAACATACTATTGTACATGTAATGCTTTATGGGTTTGTTAATTTTTCGTAATAATCACAAAAAAGCTATGACATTTTAGTTAATGAATTCAAATGTTGTTACCATTCGATTCAAGATTGAAATTTTAAAATTAGACAAATATATAGATTAAAAATGATCAAATTGGAAAATAAGGACTAAATTAGAAACCTAAGCATAGTATTTGACTAATAGTATAATTTGGCCTAATGGTTTCAACTATTACTAGTGAAATGTCAAAATTCATAAAATATAAGGGAAGTCTTTAATTAATCACTTTCGCACAGAACTAATAACATAATTTTAATTATATCACATTTAAAAAAGTCCTCTGCGAATCGTAAATCTGAACTCAAGGTGAAGAAGATCGACCAACAAATGTATCGAACGGCGGCGAATCGCCTCCTCCGCTTCCGTGTTCTCCGATCAGGCATTACCTCTCACGGTTTTCCACTACCGCCGACCCTCAAACGTTCCCTAATCAAGCCCTCCATCCATCTGATTCTTCCACGTCGTCATCTTAGACGGACAGGGACGATCCGAGTCACCGAAGAAGGAATCCAAAAGCCGATTACGAGGAGGAGCAAGCTCGAGTGCTGCAAGCCTCACTACGACATGTCGTACGTACACGGTTTTTTTTTTTTTGGTATTTTATGATTGTTCTGAATTTACAAATTAAAATTCGATTGTTTGTTAACTCAGATAAAGTTCGGATGGAGTGAGGAAGCGATGGTAGCTGGTGCAAAGGAAATTGCGGTTTCGCCCATAATTGTGGGATCTTTCCCAAGTAAAGAAGCTTCCCTTGTCGAGGTAATTAACTTCGATTTCGATTATTATCTGTTCAAATTAGGTCGGCCATTGCAATTTACAAAGAAATCGATAGTTCTTATGATGTAGAGATTCTTATACCTTTGTATGCTGTCATCTTTCTCTTAGTTAGAAAGTGAGTGTCGGATATGAATATGCGTCTGGTACAAGCATGCTCAATATTTTTTCTAAGCTTTATCGTATATTTGGAGGATTATAGTCCGTACTCGTGCTGGATTACGCGTCGGATAACATAGTTTCCTCCTTCTACTAGTTCCTATATCCTTGATTTGGTAGATTTGCTCTCGTATTTGAAGTTTCTATAACGTGCTGCTTCCACGAGAATCGAACTGTTGGTTTCCTATATATCTCACTGTCGGATGCGTGCTTTACTTTCAGTTAGTATGTTCCGTTTTCCTCCAATTTTCTACGACAAATTTTTCTTTTTCTCGATCTGCCGTTTTTCGTGGATGACTGCTTACAAAGGCTTATTGATAGAATTGATTCCAAAGAGGAATTACATCATTTTATTCCTAGCCAACGCATCTCAAAGCTCGTGAGGATTCGCCTAGAAATGCAAGTGCCCTACATACCGAAATGGCCTCAAGCTCTCAGTATTCAAGTACGAGACCTTACACCTATTTCTCTTGTCAATGGACTAGTTTACTCGGTAAAATCCAAACTGAACCCTTAAAAGACTACTATTTTTTTCTCAACATTCTTTGTAGGCGCTTCAATTGAATGTTCCGACGAGTTTCAAACAAAGAACAATGCTGGTTGATGAAATCTGGCACGCCTCTGGAGACGAGGACTCTGATATCGATTGGCATGTTAAGCGCACTGTCCTTGGAGAGATATACTCAACAGAGATCTACATGCTGACTGACCGCTCCCTGGGTTTATTTCCTTAACCTTTATGCACTTAGAACTTTTTCCCAGTGGAGATGCAAGCTTCTAGAGAGCATTTTCATGTACTTATCGTTTTTTCCGGCAGACTTCTGTGATAAACGGTTTTTTGATGAGTGTCAAAAGTAACATATTTTAATCTTATTTTTAATGCGTTTTTGGATGATTAGTCGGTTTAAAATAATAAATTTTACGTTCATAATCATTTAAATTCATGTTTTTATACTTAAGAAAAGTATTGGAAAACGAAAAACAAGCGAAACCGTAAAAAAAAAAACAGATTTTAGGAGCCATAAGGGCTGAACACATGATCATGGATTAAATTAAAAACAAAAAAAATTCGGGGCAAAAAATCGTGAATGTGAAAGAGTTAAAAAGATATTTATTGGACATAAAAATTTATTTAAGATTATTATTATTATTTTATTTATTATTCTTGGATAATCGTGTTAAAGACATTTTTGATTCAAGAAAATAATTCAAGAGATAATTTCTCTGTTTTCTAGTGATGTCAAAAATTATGATTCTGAAATATCATTTTTATAAATTATGTTCGTAAATATTAAATACGAAAGCTAATATAGAAAATATATTAAAGTTTGAATGAATGGTTGCTGGAAAAAAAATCATGTTAGGTTGCATCATATTTATATTATTCCAATCATTTTCTACCTTATGGCAAAATTGGTAAATATGGTGAGTGAGGGGGACGAGTGAAAAAAGACAAAAAAGAAATTAAGGGGAAACTTTACTGAACTGAAATTGGTTTGATTTTGATTTTTTTAGGGGCACAGAATCAGTATGTCAGTGGGCAAAATCTTTTCTCTAAAATTTTCCTCTTCTTTTTATATTGGGTTTCGTCAGAAGCTCAAGGGAAGGGGAAATTAAAAATTTTCAGGCGTTTATTAGGATTCTTCAAGTAAAATGCCTCGATCTGCTGCTGCTGGTTGCAGCGGTGGTGATGATAAAGCCTTAAAAAAACTGCCGATGGTCAGCCGAAGATAATTCAGGTTTGCGTGAAGGGTCAGGATTGGAATAAGGTCATCGCGTACCTGGGAAATACATGGCGGATCAGCTAAATTTGAAAGACGGTGCTGAAAATTTGTTGCATGTTTCACCAAGCGGGAGGTGCCGTCTATGTAACCTAGCTTAATCTAAAGAGAATCTAGAAACTTGATAGCAAAGAAGGAGAGGGACCAAACAGCACGGGGAAGGCAAAGCTAGTATAGGAGATTCAGCTCTTCTCTTTTCTTTTGGAAAATTTTGCTGGTAAGTCCTTTACATTTTTTTTCTTGATTGTTCGTTGTACTTTCACTCTGGTATAAATGATAAAAATCCAAGGATAATTTTGATGTAATGCATGTTGTCGAAGGAGCTGCTGGTGAGTGCAACTTTCATGCATTTCGTTAACTTTTTAACCAGAAAAATGAAGTTCGATTGGAGGTTTTATGCTGCCCAATTGTTTTCTTTAAAAGCTGTCAAAGTGAGCAGGAATTTATGATGTCTGAAATTCCCGTTTAAGGAGTTTAATTGCTGCCATATACGAAGTACATAAGCTGTAAATTGGGATGGTTAAATGTTGCCATTCATGATGTCTGAAGGTTGAGGTTTAAGATGTCCAAATGCTATAACTTAAGTTATCTAAAAATGCTTGAAATTAATTTAAATCACTGCACTATGATTGTTAATTGATGTCCATAGTAAGATAAAAAAAAAATAGTTAAATTGTTGTTTAATGCCCTGTTTTGTGAATTTGTTATTACTGTCCATGTCGAACCAATTAATTGTTGGTGTCAATTGATATGTACTGTTGTACTTGTGTTTAGAGCTGATCAATTTAGAGTTAAATTAAAAGTGCTTGGCAAGCGAAAATTTAATTATGTTAGCTTCATGCTTACTGTCTGAGTCAAACCATGTGTATGTGAGAATCCAAGTAAATTGATTAAAATTTTCTGAAGCCAATGGAGGAACACGCGTGAGAGGTGGAAGCTACCATGGAGACTATCGGGTAGGTGAGTTTTCTTTTGGCCTTTGCAAATTTTAAATGTTCAAATACACTGTTTTAACCTTGATGTTTCGGTTGGAAGAAATGCATGAAGGATCCGGTTTAAAGACTTTTGTTTTTGGGATTTAATGTTGATCGATTGGAGCTTGTTAAGCTGTACAAATTGATTATGAAATTATTCGTTAATTTCAGGATTTTTACCATGTTAATTGCTATCCAAAATTTGACAAATTGTAATAGAAGTTGCGTGATTGAATCGTATGTTTAATTTATCCAAATCTTGCTGTCCGATCAACCTTATACATATTAAAACACAGCTTTTCTACAGGCGTTTTGAATGTCTTAATATTGTCGTTCGAAACAGCCCCAGAACATGAAAACTTACATTATTATTTGGTTCGGTTTTAGCAAGGTATGTGTTGTCTGTTTAGGGACAATCTGAATGTGAAAGTTGCTTGTGAATAGTTTGAATTTCTGCCTTTTTTTGCTGATTGAAACAACCACTGTATTGTGATTAATCTTTCATAAAATGGTATTAATGTACTGAAGTTGGGAGTTAGCATAGTTAGCTAATGTCTGAATAACAATGTGTCTTGTGCTAATTTAAATGCTGAAAATTATGAAGTCCTAAGTTGAAACTAAAAGAAGTTTATGGCTACAATTATGTTATCCTGCTGTTGTTATTCAGAATAGAATGTAATTAATTTTGTAGTTTTAAATCATAAACTGAGGTGGGTTAAATGTTGTAAAATTAAATTGCATTAATAATGAAATTTTGATATCTTCAAGTGGCAGTTTGAGAAGAGTTTATGTTTGTAAATTTATTTTGTTGTGGTGTCATGATTAAAATGTATAATTCTGGGATTGATACAGAAGAGGTTGATGATAATGCATGAATTGAGTCTTTAATTGCTAAATAAAATGTTATTTTAGAAATGTAATAGAGTGCTGCTAATGATGAGCTTGATGTTGTTATAAGTAAGTGAGTTAAGTTGCTTCATGTAGAAATTGTATTGAACTGCTGCCCAAACCTATAACAAATCCATGTGTGTTTGATAAGGGTATTAAACAAATAGTCATTTTAATTGCTGTCCGAGATAGCCCAGGTGCGTGTGAAGGTGAAGGTATGCTTATTAAGTATTACCGGGTGCTAGTGGCATGTAGTCAAAGTAGGAAGAAAAGAATTTGACTTGAAGGAGTCTAATATTTATATTATGCTAAGTTGATGTTTTGGTACAATTTATGTATGTAATGCTATTTGATAATAGTATATTGTGTGTATAACAGGGCAGTCCATTTTGTGTGTAATGGGGTGGTCCGAATAAATGTATTAAGATGTTCGAAATTGCATGTTTAATTATTGTCTAAAAATAAATATTAATCTGCTACTGTCTAAGAATAAATATAAAGTTGTTGTTCAGAAGTGAGTTGCTAGGAATCTACCTAATTAATGCGTTAAATTGTTAATTGAATTATATGCTTGGTTGTTGTCTGATTAGTTGTTTTGAGGTTAGAATGTATTTTCATATCTTTCAAATCTGGTTTATTGTTATGGGTTGAGAAGCTTGTAATGCTTGATAGAACTGTTTGGGTTATTAGATTTGAATGGTGTATCTTGGTGTCATTTAAAACATGATTTATGTTAATGTAAGTGATAATTCACTGTTTAATTGAGTTTTGGAGTTTACAGGTCAGTATTTGAAGATGAATATGTGACAACCAGTTGGTATGACCACAAATACGATATGAATGGATTATGTTATTATAATATAATTTAACATATTAAATTGCTTATGAACCTTTGATTTTTGTTCTATTTAAGTCCTTACATAATTTATGTTCTGTTATAATATTAGTTATAGAAATGCCACTGAATTGATTACTCAGCATTCGATTTGTTTTTCGTAAGCAGGTTAGGTTCAATCGTGTGTACTCGTTATCAGCATCCAGAAGGAAATCTCACAATCATCGAGTTGGTGAAACATAGGAATTTATGTTATATTAAGCTTAGTTGGAGATTTACTTCATACTTCGAGATGTTATATAAATAGGTATATATGATAGTTGATAATGGCTTGTACTACATATATGTTTGGTGTTGATATTGATATATTAATCATGACATGGCTGTGAGTCTAAGTGTATGATTTGAATTTATTGTGGAATGATCGATGTCAGTTGTTCCGGCAACGAATGTGATATTCCGTTGCTCGGACCCGAAAATTTGGTCTGGTAATGGAGTGTTACAGCTCTCACACCATCCTTTTTCCTATTCAAATCCATTTTCAAAATCTTGATGAAAATGACATTGTCGCAAGCATCCTATTTGGCGGAAGCTGTTGGTGCCGCAATGGGGAGTTCACTGCAAGGATTTGTAGGCAAAGTGTTACAGAGATGAAAAAAAGCTGATGTGAGTATGTTCGCTTTATATCTGGACAGCTAGCATCCGAATCGACATTACACTTTCATCAACCATAAAAAGCCGGGTGATTTCATAAGTAAAGTCGTAGCATTAGGATAGTCCTTCGATGGCTCTCGATGTTTCCATGGTCAAATATCATTTAGCACAAAACCATTGGTCTGGCAGAGTTTAGTTTTCATATTATGCTCATATACTTAAACTTTTACACAACTGCTGCAAAAACCTTACTATTATCATGTTTGAGCCTGATTAGTGATCAAATTCTGTCAATTTAAAAGTATAGGGATTAAATCAGCAAACAAAATATAATAGAGGGATTAAAATCGGAATTTGACCTTAGATTTTTCATTAATTGTTTGACATTCTACAAGTGTTTACAAAAATGTCCATGAGAAAGAAACTGGGCTCTTCACTTGATGTTGAGCATTGCCCCAGACTACTGAACCATATTCGGACCTAACCATTGATCTTCTCTTCCTTTTAGCTACAAAACTCACTGTGTATCTCTTCTTTTCCCCGACGTGCTTAAAGACGAGCGTCCGGGGCCTTATTGAGATCCCGACAGATGATGGACCGTCCACCGTCACTTTGTATATCGACCGTGCGGGGCCGATGTTTGTTAATTCCCGACTGTACCGAATGACCCTTTTGTCCTCAAACAAGACCGAAAATGATGGGTAATTGAGTTCACCAGGGTCTTTGAATCTCTCGGAACATGTAATGTTAGGACGCTTGACAATGGTTTTAACTTGATCAATGGTGTAGCCTAGTGAGCATAAGAAGGATATGTATTGTTTCGTAGATATATCGTATATTAGTCCCGGAGAAAGGGCTTTTTGAGGGTCGACGTGACCTGCCCCATGAACCCATGGGTTCGATAATGAACCGTCGGCTGCGTCCCGTAGAGATGAGTTGGTGTTGTCTCGAGTGTAGGCAGTGGTCATTAGAGCCGATTTGATTGCGCTTGGGCTCCAATCTGGATGAGCTGCCTTTAGCAATGCTGCTAGCCCACTAATGTGTGGGCACGACATCGATGTACCTATAGTTCTCCAAGCATGATTATATAACATGAATATGATTATACAATTTAGGCAAATAGGTGTCGTAACATACCTGACACAATGTTGAACTTAGTCTTCCTCGTGTCCTTAACCAACCCGGTCGGGCCGATAGCCTCAGACCAAGCGGCTAATATGTTGACTCCTGGCCCAATCACGTCCGGCTTCAAGATCTGCGGTGTCACCATATTGGGGCCTCGGGAGCTAAATGCCGCGACCACCGGTGAAGGTCGGACATTCAGGACTGTCCCACCGAAAACAAGCTTGGCGGTCGGGTTAGGATTAGATTGTGCATATTTCCTAATCAAGTCACCGATTTTCCTCCCTACTGCTACAGCCGGTAGCAAGTGACTATCAGCCACCAATTCCTCGCCACTATCCGCCGTATTCGCTAATATCATTCCGACCCCTCCGGCATCGCGTACAACCGCTCCTTTTTCCACACGAGCGTTCGTTCCTCTATCGCAAATGACTACTTTCCCACGAACCGAAGCCGATTTAAGCGAACCGGGCAAACATAAATTACCAAAAGTATTGTTATCTTTGTTGTAAACCAAACCGACCGGTTTTTTCCCCATTCCTCGACCGCTGTAAAGCGAGACACCATTATAACGGATTTTGTTTCCTAAAACGGCGTAAGCCGGAAAATCTCGATCCAAAGTCCCAGCGCCGACGGTCAAAATCCAAGGTGCCACGTTAGCAAGGGTGGCTCTAGTCGGCCCACTATTGCCCGCGGAGCAAGAGACGAAAATACCCTTCTCCACCGCTGCGAAGGCTCCGAGGGCGATCGTATCGCGATAATATGGCCCCGGTCTACCACCGAGGGACACCGAAAGCACATCGACGCCATCTCGGATTGCCCGATCCATCCCGGCGAGTATATCGGACCCAAAGCAACCCGTTTCCCAACAAACCTTATAAGCGGCGACCCGGGCTCGAGTCGCCATCCCACGAGCAATCCCACTGGCGTACCCTAAAAGGCTAGCGTTAGCCACGTGAGAACCAGCGGCTGTGCTGGCCGTGTGAGTCCCATGACCATCTTTATCACGTGGGGAATCTATCTCTTCGGGTTTTTTATTAATCCCACCGCCGATGGCTAAACGGTAACCTTTCGAAAAGCTCCGAGCACCGATGAGTTTCTTGTTACAAAACTTAGGACCAAAATTAGGACCCGACTCACACTCACCCCGCCACTTAGAAGGAATCTCCGGCATGCCTGAATCGTCAAAACTCTTAGATTCCGGCCAAACTCCGGTATCAAGAACCCCAATAATAACATCCCCAGAAGCCTGGGTTCTACCGCCGGTGGCCGAAATCCCAAAATCGGCGTCAAGGCCGAGGAATTGTGGTGAACGGGTCGTATGGAGAGTGTAAACAGTATCTTCATAAACACCCAGAATCGATTCCGATTTGTTAAGAGACTCAACTTGTTCTTCATTAAGAGAAGCAGCAAAGCCATTAAAAGCTTCAGTATATGAATAAAGAAGTGACTTGGGTGGGGAATCAGTGAGTGATTGTAAACTCGAACTGTGCCAATCATGGTGGGTTTCGAAAGAAAGTGGCTTCTCTTGATGTTTCATTTGGACAATGTATGTTTTTTTGGCAGTGATTTTCAGACATAATACGAGGGAGAAGATGAAGAAGAAATTAGAAGCAGCCTTGGCGGCCATGGGTGTTGATTACAGTGAAAGTGTCCGTTAGACACCTTTGTGCCGGATATATAGCGCACTCATATTCCTGTTTGGCCTTAATCTTTTTCCCTGATTTACTATAATGCCATCTTGTTAAGCTACTGTTATATGTAATTTTTTAGATTAAATTATGTCAAATTCTGTTATTAGTCCTTGGGTTTAATTTTCTATTCTAATTTGGTTAGAATTTTGAAATTCCAATTCTAACTAACCTAAACGATATGCGTTAAATTTGTTCTTTTTAAAATCTTATGCGACAAATATATTAGTACATCTATACATGTATAATGTCTTCCCAACTTGTTATTTTCACATATAAAAAGTCACATTATTGTTAATGCACTTAAATTTTAAAATTTGAAAATTATAGACTAAAAATTAAATAATAGAGACTAAATTCACAAATTACGCATAGCACAAGAGTCAAGGTTGATAGCAGTATTTAACTTAACGAATTTAACTAGTATCATTTGAGTAAATTTCAAAATTTGAAGAAAAAAAAGTAGCGATCGAGGCACATAAACCCTAAACACACCTGCATTAATATTTGTCACATTATATAAAGATAGCATAATAATACCGTAATTGAAATGATGTTCGGTTAACTCGTGATACATCTCAATTAGAGGTTTGAACAAATAGATATAAGTGCAAGGGGCTCTATAGAATTGGAAGTTCAGTTTTCTTAATTGATTTGTGTGGTAAATTTTAAAGGATAATATTAATATTAAATGTGGTCCCAAAATCAGAATTGCAAGTGGTGTAGAAGAGGGATTTAATTAGCTATAATTATGAGGGGGGTTTCATAATTATTAAGATGAATTAAAGAATTTGAGAAGGAAATGAGCATGAGATGACCACTCCCATTTTCTTAGTGCACCATGTGCCAAATAACCTTCTATCACCATTCTCAATCATTAATAATGGCACCTCCTTATTTAGGGGCTAAAAATGAAAAAAAAAAAAAAAATTTACTATTATATTAATTTATAATTTTTAAAATATTAAAAGAATTATACGAACATCTTTCATCTGGAGGACACCTCTTCTTGCACATTCAAGTAATTGCAACATAAAAAAAAAAAAAAAAAAATTGTACGAAGCAAGAGATGAATGGTCGAAAAGAACCGAAAAAAAACTTGGATAAAAACCGTGCTAACATATATACATGATGAGATTAGAAACTCACATATTATAATTAACACGATGATACTCAAACATGAGTACTCATACCAAGGCCTCATTGATTTTATACTGCTTTAAATAGCCACAGTTATTTTCATTGTTGATGTTTGGTCTAATTCTTAAATTCCTCCTTTTATTCTATACAAACTGTGAAGTTAGTCCATTTGTTTTTTTTTTTTTTTTTTCAACTTAAACTGCTAATTTAGTTAATTTTCTTGTAAATAAATTGTTGAATTGTAGATTTTTCAGACAAGCAATTCAAAGTGAAGGTATAACAATGTTATCCACTTGTACTAAATTATAACAAAAAACAAATTATGAGAAATTTAAAGGAACAAAACATTACCTAATTTTCATATGAGAGGACAAAACTGAAGATTGAAGATCAATGGATTGCATTTGAAGGAGAAATGAGTTTTTACAAAAAGTGTAGAGTTGAGCAATATTTTAGTTCATAATTTATGGGGGAAAAGTGAGCACTAGCGTGATTATAATGATAATAATATTATTATTAAAAAACTAAATACATAATGATATCCAGCCGTGAGTGTGGGTTGGGGCACTATTTGAATGACGTATTTGGATATAATTTTTAATTCGAATTAAGTGGTTGTTGATACGGATTACGGAGTATTGAGAGCTGTTTGTAATTATTTAAGGACTTTTCTAGATGGGTAATTATTTTTAGCGCTGACGTGTTTTTTTTTTTTTTTTTTTTTTGCCTCATATTACAATATCATTATAATATATAATCTTATCGCTATCGTTATTTTTATACTAATTATAAATAAACGTATCACTCATCCAAGATTATCATAAAGTTGCGAAGATGTCTTGACTGACTTTCGATAGTGTAGTAGTGGTTTTGAGTATTCTAGGAGATGTAGGTAGTTCATATATATCATTAAAATATGTTGTAAATTTTTATATTCTTTAAAAATTTTGAATTTAATTTTTGTACTTATATTTCTAGAATTTAGTTCTTGCATATCTGTTTTTAAAAATTTAATTCATCTATTTTTTAAATTCAAAATTCAAGTACAATTGTTAAAAATATTAAAATTTAAGTTTATTGCATTGTCAATTTTTAATTACATTGCCATAATGTGAGTTATTTTTTTTTTAATTTCAAAAATTCACACTAATAAATTTAATAGTGTTAGCATTTTGAAATATGAAAAGTAAAAATTAAATTTCTAAGATGAAAAGATGGATATCAAAATTCAAAAATTTTAATGGATTTGGAAAAGGTGTTTGGGATTTGGGGGTGAAAGATGGCTATTTTAATGCCTAAAGCCCGACAAAAAGCAATGGTGGTTGAAAAAGATGGAGTTTCTCTCAATTTCACGTTTTTGCCCCTCCATTTCCTGCTTTCTTTCTATTCACTCAACACCAAAAGTCAAAATTATAACTGCTGTCCATTCAAAGGTTTAAACTTGGTAGTAATTCTTATGGCAGGGTGGAAACTTCGACCACCAATACCATTCAAACACCTCCACCCATATTGCAATGCCAACATCTCCTTCCAAACACCTCCACCCATATTGCAATGCCAACATCTCCTTCCAAACACCTCATTAATTTCTCTCCATCATAAATACTTCCTTGATGATATACCCAAAAGAAAAAAAGACATTCATCGGTACCCAAATCCAGAGATGGAACAAGAAAGGTTTCAGCACAATAATAAAGGATAATTCTCATAAAATATAGCATATTACACTCAGTGCATATAAAATTATGACCAAATTCTACTCTGAAATATTAAAGCAACTACTGATTGAATCAGCATAAAAGCTAATGAAATATATGCATTCTTCTCTCACCATACCAGAAACGTAAGAGGGTTCAACCAGTATTGGCCTGAAAGCTCTCTAGTGCCCATACTTTTGGAACTCCCACTCACTGTTATCTGCAAAACCGAAGACCAACTTAGATGTTAATGCTGATTACAGGGAACAATATCCGAGCGATGTATACATCAGAAGGAAAAAAGAATACCCAATGGGCAAACTTGACGAGTCTTGAGCCATCGGCTGATACAATGGAAGTGAAATGCATGGTTGCAGACCCCTACATACACAAAGAAGAGAAAAAGCAATTACATAATGATCAAGCATGTTGGAGCTAAAGTGAGATGATACATACAACTCATAGATTATACATTATAGTAAAAAAATATCATGGATGAACTCAAGTCATTTTTCTTCCGATATATACATGTTTGTAGGTAAAGATGAGCCTACTAATTTCTCAACACTTTACTTACTCTAATCGGGGAATTTTATTTACATTCAATGCCTAATAATACATTGAGATTAACCATTTTGGCTAACTATATAAACCCACCAAAGGAAGGGCAAACAATTCAATTTCAGCCAAATAAAAAAGCTTTTGGGTGAAAAAAAATCTAAAATTGTGCTAAATGTGCATAAACAGCAAATGCAATTAAGCAAACCACCAAATGCCTCAACTTGCTCAAGTATATCTACAAAATAACGTATCTGAATGATACTAGGTGATATTTATAACAAAAGCAAAGCATTAGACATAAAGATTTAATAGTCCCCATTTACATAATTGATTCATCACCATTATCGATATCACAAGAAAAAAATCATCACGATTATCATATTAAAAGCTATAATATGTTCTTAATAAAATACAAAAAGTGTCATCATCATTTCTTCAAAAGTTTCTAATTTGTTCTCTTTTACAACCCGACAAAACTCCCATTTAATGAAATTGGCAACAAATCTCAAACCTTCAGGTTGGTATAATGTACAGCGAAAACAAACAACTTACCACTACTTCCAAAAGTAAACATGGCTTACACAATTGAAAACTCATCTACTATAAGTTTTAATAATGCTTCATTGATTCAACATTAGCATATTTACGGCTATAATTATGTTCACCATAATTTGCACAAAAGGTTCTAACTTATTCTCTTTTACACCCGAATAGCCTCCACTTTACCAAATAGACAATGAATCCCAAACCTTATGTTTGGTAGAGTAAAGCGAAACCAAACAACCTAGCACTACCTCCCAAAGTCAACAAGAGTTACACAAACGGAAAGACATCTATTGTATGTTTTACTAGTGCTTGATTGATTTCCTTGTGTTTGGTATAAAGAACATCTAAACGTAACAACCTAACACTATTCCCCAAAGTAACCAACGCTTACACAATCCATAACATCTACTATATCCTTTAATAGTAATTCTTTAGTCACCCAAACATACTTTTCAACAATTCCAAAATCGAACATACCCCAAGCAACAGTGCATTCCTCACTGGTGGCGCTGGCTTGGTTAGCTTGGCACTCGATACCTAAACAACGAAATTGAATAAAACAATCAGAATCAGTAACCCTAAAAGGAACCCCTAAATCAAACGAACAAAAACTTGAAAAATAAAATCGAGATAGAAATAACACAGAGATCCATAATGTGATTCCTGCAAATTGCGCAATTATCCACGACAATATCTGCATCCCATCAACCAAATCAACGTCAATAAAAACACTGATTTCGACATAAAATTAAATAGAGAAAGTAAGTTAGGTTAGGGTTACGGATTAGTACCCCAGGCCCAAAGGGCAACGGCACTCCACTTCTTGATCTCGAAGCGCTTGGGCTTCTTAGTAGAGGAAGACGCGGCGGAGCTACCGGAAGCTTCAGCGGCGGGCACCATCGGCACATCGGAATCTAGAGTAGCCATGGCTGCAAAACGGAGCGTAAAGAACAACGAGATCTCCTCGATTAAATTTTAGGGGCAGAGAGGTATATGGACAGAAGAAACGAGACACATGCAATTGCTATTTGCTATAAAGTAGGTACCGGGTCCGGGTCCGGGTCCGGGTCCGGGTCCGGGTTATATTACCCAGTATTTGTGCTATAAAATAGGCTTTGGGTTTATTTTAGAAGGTTAAGATTGCATATTTTTCCTGTATATAGAATTTAGAAATTTTGTCTATTTTAAGAAATTTAATTTTTATATTTTTCGGATTTAAAAAATATAAGTTGAATTATTAATTTTCATTAAAATCAAGTTTTATATAATGTCATTTTTTTTATTATATGACTATCAAGTTAATATTTTTTTTTCAAATATCATACTAATGAATTTAACAAAAAAATTAACAACGTCAGTTGAACTTAAATTTTGAAATATAAAAAATTAAATAATTAAATTATTGGAAATAAACATAAAGGGTCTAAATCCTACATATATGAAAAGACAGGGGCTTAGAAAACAATTTAGCCATTGAGAAACTTCTAATCCCTGTGAAAGAATTGTTGGTAAGTCTTACCGTTTAAAAACAAATTATTTAATTATTTAATTGAGTTATTGGCACGAGATAATTAGACACTGGTTCAATCGAGAAATGTATTAAAAACCCACATTTTATAACAATTATCAAATTTTTTGATAGATTGAGCAAGCTATCCATGGTTCGACGATTGCTATGCTGTCGAAACTTGGTAAAGAAGTGGTCAATGAGACGATTATTATCTATACTATTATTTAATATCATGATTGAGTTGGTGTTACGAGTCAATCGATCACTAATTCATAAAAAAAATTATAAAAATATCATTTCATAATTAAAATAAATTATATTGTTCGAAGCTATTTTTAACATTTTCATTTTAATAAAAACCAACAAAACTATGCTTGTGAACCACGCCAATTTGATTCATACAACCTTAAACTTACAATTCAATCAAAATTTAATTTTGACATATTTTACACATTTTTATTGTAATTTGCACGATTTATTACCTCCGTATTAATAATGTAGTTAATGGAGTTGGTATCATGAGTCTACTCGAAACTAACTCACAATTGATAGTAAATTTGTGATAAATAATTGTAGTGCATTTAGTATTGTTATCCCTATACATTTCATTGTTAATTGTATGTTGTTTTTAAACACACATTTGTGTTCTAAATCTGTAGTTTTCACATGTATATGCGTGCAAGAACGAAGCCAGAAAATTTGGATTGTGGGGTCAATTTTTTTAAAATTAAAATATTTATAAAAATCATATAAACGAATACATAATATATTTTTCTTGGTGTTCTTCCCCTACTTCGCTTGTAGACTTTCTTTTAAAATATTTTTTATTCTTGATAAATATTTAAACCAAATATATCAAAACCTCGAAGACATAAATGTTTTCATGAGGTCAACATATCACTAATAATTTTTATTTCATAAAATAAACATCATTTAAATGCTTTTCAGTGTCGTAAGAATGTAATATATTGAATTTTCAAACATAAAATTCACAATAACTTGACCTAAGTGAATAATAATACGATATTACCTTAAAAAAAAAAAGACAATAGTTCTAATTGAGATGTGGTTGAATTTATAATTAAAATTTTAACTGTTTTAATTAAGTTTTTATTATAATATTCTATCATTTAAACTAATTTAAGTATTAAATATTAATTCAGATTTAATGTGAAATATATAAATTATAAACATTTGTATTTATGATATGAAAATTTTGATTTTGACATATTAAAAAAAAAAAGTATAATTGAAATTTAAGAGGACTATTGTTTTTAACGTTTCATGTCCAAGCATTTCATACAATAATAGGTTCATATGTTTATAAGTTAACTAAAGTGTTTACTAATTTATTTGTACTCAACTTCAAAAGTTACAAAATGATCATTAAATTATTCAAAATTTTTAATTTAAGTTATTGAATTGTTTGCAATTTTTTATTTAAGTCAATGGACTGCTATGTTTTTTTAAGTCCAACTAATTAGCTCCAAACAACTATTCAACAATCGGTATAGTAGATTAGTACCCATCGATGAGTAGAATAACACGTACCTTAGATCCAAGTTGATCTGACGACCAATGTTAGATATCGGAGAAAAAAGTTGTTTGGATTTTTTGTTCACAAATTCGTAACATTCAAGTTTATTTAATAAAAAAAAACAATCTTAAAATAAAAAGGGAAGGAGAGCTTTCGATTGGTGCAAACAGTGAGAACAAAGAAAATCATACAGCAACAACTTTAAAACCCAATGACTTAAATGAAAATATTTGAATAATTCAATGATCATTTTATAACTTTTTAAAAAATTGAGTAATCAAAACATGAACTCGTTAATAGTAAAGTAACATTGGGTGTAATTTACCCATTAAAAATTCAATCATAGTTTAGAAACCATGTAATACAACTAGCCCTTTTATTATTATTTAACAGTCGAACATGATATATTTAGATAACTTATCTCGATTCAAAATTTGAATAAATTACAAATATCGTAAAGAAAAATACTATGATGGTACGATACAAACAACCCATAAATAATCATACTTCCAATCCTAAAATCCTTCCTTCCATAGTTTTCATATATGAAGAATCTCATTAATCTACCACGTAAGTGTCTCTAAATTATTTCAAAACTCATCAAAAGATGAATAAAGAAGAACAAAATCACAATTAAAATAAATAAACAAAGTGCAACTTTCTTGTTAAGATTATTGTTATTGCCGCCGTCACCGGCACCGACACCTTTCTTTCGTCTTCTCCGAAGCGGTTTCATTGGCTTATCAATCTCTTTGTCCCTTGGCATGTTTCCTTTCCTTTCCTTTCCTTTCTTGTTCTCTCTATCTCTCTCTATATATATAATGGAATGAGTCTTGTAAGCTTCGGCACGGTGAAGTCTATAAATGAAGGTTGCGTTAGGTTTCAAGATTTAGACAGCTTTTATGACAATTTTTTAGGTCTAATTGTGAATTTAGTCCTTATACTTTACTAAAATCAAGAAGTTAGTCTTTTCACTTTTTTTTTGTTACAAGTCCTTTCACTTTAATTTGTTTTTCATCTTATACTTCAGAGAAATTAATCTATTTTATTGCTAAACGGATGAATTTAAATTGCTAGCTTTTGCTAATTTTTCATATATAAATTGCAAAACTGGTATTTTCTTTTCCTATTTTTCTGCATATAATTGTTGAGTCGTTGATTTTCAAATCATAGATATAATATCAAGGTTTAATCTTGCTACTCAATCAGACTAACTTTTCAGTTTTCAATGAAGACTAAAATATAACAAATTAAAATAAATGGACTAATTTTTTTTTTGTAAAGTAGAGGGTACGATTCATAGTTAGACCTTTTCTTTATTGTTATTATTATTTTCCTTTTTTTTTTTTTGTGGGGGGGGGGGGGGGTCTACTTAGAGTTGGACCAAACTTTTGCAGTTTCATGGCAAGTAACCTTAAAACACCAAAAATAAAAACATATTTGTTGAATTTCACATTTTAATGGACTCAAAATAAACATTATTAAATTAATTATGTGCTATATTATCTTGTTTTATTTTTAAAAAAATTGGCATTTGTGAATGGTTCAACGTTGAATTAAACCATTTTAATAAACAGGAAATTGGTTTAATTGACTGATTTAACGTTTTTAAAGTGTTGTTGGACTTGAATATAAATACTTCTTTTTGTATGACTCGGTCTTGTCTTTGGTCCGGTCTGGTCTGGGTTTACTTAAAATCAAGTCTTCGGGCTTGGATTTTGGGTACGTTATTAAGGACGTAATTGAATAACTTTGACACGGACCTGGAAATTAGATCCAACTTGACCTATTATAATAAATTAAAACCGTAAATCAAAGTGACCCTAACTTAAATTTTAGGTTTTAAAAAATAATTTTTAAAAAAAGTTACTGTACTTTTCAACCTCAATAGTAAACTATCGAATAAGTGATTTTCAAAAGTGTTGTGAAAATGTAATTTATTAATTTTTAGTGTTCCACTGTTGGTAAAATTTGCAGTTGAATGTTGAAATATCCTTCTTAGACATAACAGTAGAAAATAAAAAATTAATTTAAGTTGTATGATATTTAAATAATTTCATTTAATGGTACATAAAATATAAATTAATCTATTTTTTATATGCCTTTTAAATAGTTAATATAAATAATGATATTTTGATAACTTTTACTTCCAAACGTAAAAGTTACGTTTAGATAGAAAAGTATTTTTTCACTGCACTTTTACTCCAAAAATCAAGCGTTCTTCATTGCTTTTAAAGTGGAAAAAATATTTTTTGGCTTGAAAGTACTTTTCCACTACAATGAAGAATGTATTTTTAGAAGGATGTAATAAGAGAATATGAACTAAATTTACAACGTACAAGACTAATAAATGAAGTTAACGAAACAAATTTAATTGTTATTGTTTGAGTTAGAGCAAAAATTATGAAATTAAAAAAGTATAGGGACTAAAATTGACCAATTTGAAAAGTAGATGGATTGAAATTGATCAAATTAAAGTATAAAGACTAATTCCAGAGCTTCTGCAAATTAAAGGGACTAATAAAAGAATTTAATCAAAAAGCAATCACATTTCCCGCACTAAATAAGAAAATTAAAAAAAAAAAAAAAAGGAAAACAGGGATATCTACAGTACACACACACACACACCGTGAACATCAAATCTACAATATTCTCTCACTCTCAGAACTCTCTCTCATAATTTAGATTTTCTTTTTTGAGATACGATTTTATCGGCGATCCTGTTCCTCGGGAATCAATCCCTCGTCTTCCTTCTTTCAATCTCGTGTCTCCTTCCTCAGAAATATAATGCTCCAGATTTTTCAAGGTTCGTATATAAATCGATTTATTATATAATATATAATTATTTTTGTCTATATATTTTGCAAAGATTAAAAAACCCATTTAAGAATCTCGCTTTCTTTTCTTTGTTAAAATCAATGGGTTTCCTTTTAATTTACTATTTCGTTTCAATGTTTTGGGCTTCTTGTTCTTGTTTTAACACAGTCGTTGTTCATCTTTTCTTTTTCTTTTTTTAATTTGACCTAATTCCAAATTCAGGGTCCTCTTTTTTTCCGTTGATGTTCATTTCCCCATGAATTTGAAGCTTTTTTTTGTATGTTTAATTTGATTTGATTTCATAAAAAGCTTTGCACTTTTTTATTGTTTGTGTTTTTTCTATTTAAATTCCAAAATTTTATTTTTTAGATTCTTGTTTGAAACTCAGTGCTATTAGGTGGGTATTTTATGAGTACATTAAAGAAAAGGCTCCTTTTTATGGAAATGGGATCTGCTTTTTCTCGTATCCCTTCATAAATAATTTATAATTATAGCAACAACGACATTAGAAAACTTAATGTGTTTTTTATATAAATCATCCATGTTAAATTTATTTGATTTAAGTATATTTTCTTACTCGTATAGTGAGTCTGTCATGATCTAGAAATTTATTTGACTTTCAGTTATTAAATCAATCAACTTAACTTACTATACTTCTTATAGAATTGAATTAGTCATCATAATCGATTAACCAAATTGACTTAACTAAAGATTTTTGCTCATACCTAATTGGTGGCCGAAGACCACCAATGGAATAGGTTCGGGTCTTGGGCTCTTAAAACGATAAATTATTATTTTATTTTTTGAAGTTTTTAAAATTATAAATTAGTGTAATGGTAAAAATATATTTTTATCTGAAGATAAATTGTAATTTGAACTTTTTTATTTGGTTCCTAAGCTTTTCACTCATAATTCTTGTTGTTCATTCAGGTCTAGTTTTGAGATAGAGGGCTCTCTAGTTCATCAAATTCACACACAATGATGGTGTGATATTCGCAGGGCTTGGCAATGGTGGTGATCAAATGGACCCCAAAGTGGTGCAAACATTGCAAAAGGGTTTGGTTTCAGGTCCAGACCATATTGGACCAGAATAGGCTGCTCATCAATGAGATAAACATGAACCATGAGTCCGAGGTCCCTCATAACTTGACCAGGAATGTTGGGCTAATTAGGGAGCTCAACAACAACATTAAAGGAGTGGTTGATCTTTACACTGATCTTTCAAGTTCATTCATCGAATCATCCATTGATGTATCATGTAATGGGGATGATGATGATCATCATGGTTCTTCTTCGTGTGGTGGAGCTTTGAAATCGAATGGCAAAGCTTGTCATAAAAGAAACCGGGTTGCTTGATCTTTTGTTTAAAAAAAGAAACCCAATTTTGTTTGGTTGGTAATTTTTTTGACAATGGTGGCAAATGAAACATGTGTTTTGTTCATTTCTAATTTTTTTTTTTTTAAAGCTACTATGGTTTTTTTGTTGTTGTTGATATTTATTTTAATGATTCAAATCCCGATATGATTATAATTAACTTGAATCAAAGTGATTTGAACTCGAAATGATCTTAATTTGAAGCGATCACTAATTTAAACCCAAATTGATATATTCGAAAGACTCAAGCCTCAAACTCAATATGACATTAATTCAAAATTACCCAAATTCGGAATAATTTGAACTTAAAATTTGTTGAAACTTGAAATGAATTATTTCAAAATGGTTCAAAACTTGAATAATTCAAATAAGTACTTGAACTTGAAGGATTACTTATCAAAACCTATAATGACCGTAGTAAAAAAACTCGAAATGATCCAAATTTAAAACAAATTGAACTAAAAATTTTCTCAAACTTGAAATGAATGAACCTGAAATGATTCAAATATTAAATAATTCAAATAAATAACTTGAAATGATCCAAACTTAAAGTGATTACTTACAATAACTTATAATAACCCCATTCAAAAAACATGATTCTCAAACCCTAATAATATAAACTTAAAATGATTCAAATTCAAAATAATTTATACTTAAATTTTACTCGAATTTGAAACAACAAAACCCAAAAACTCGGGTTGATCTAACCTAAATTAACTCTCCATTTAATACCCTTTATTTCCCTTCCCAACCTCAACCCAGCGCAGATACAAAAATATGTGTATATATAATTATTTCATCTAGACTCTCCCATGATTACCAAATCTTCTCAAATTTGAAACGCAATCATGCACCAACATAGGAATCTCAGACAATAGACTATAATTTGATTATTACATATAATTATATGTTCTTGTAGCAATTTGCATAATTAATATTCTTTTTCGTATCAAGTCATTTTAATTTTGAGTAGTTTCAAATTTTAATCCTTTTGAATTCTAGTTGTTTTAAATTATGCCAAACATCTCTCAAATAAGATAAAAATATCATAGAAGTTTTTGTATTAAGAATTAGATTGTATTTTGTTTATTTACTCAAAAATAATAAATTAGCCTATCTACATTAGATCTAGTAGCAATTTGGTCTTTTTTGTTAAAAAAGTCACCCATTTCTATTGTTAAAACTGGTGTGACTAACGAAATAACAAGTAAGCTACATGTGGCATACATGTACCTCATGTTGACATATAATGATTATCTTTTTAATAATAAAATGGATGAAATTTATAAAAAAAAAAAAAAATGATTTACTCTTTGAATTGATATATAGAAATAAATTTATCTTTTTTTAAGTAAAGAGAATTAAATGTAATGTAATGACCTAAATTCACAGGCACCAGAAAAAGTGAGTTATAAGGCCTCCGTCTTAGTAAACCGATAAGGCCTCCGTCTTAGTAAACCGAGTTTGTAAATAATTATTAGGAGTAATTATAAGTTCAGTGGTGTGTTTAATTAAGCTTTTATTAGGTGAATTTAATTTAATTTAGAGTAATTAATAAAAAAGAATAAATTGAATAAAGGGTGAAAGTCTAATTATAGATTAAAAGAAAGAAAAAGGGATTAAAATGGAAATTATGCCTATTGCATAAATTGAGGCGGCAAACAGAGAAAAAAATCTAAAGATTTTTATTGATTTTAATTTTTTATTAATTAATATTAAAATATAATAATATAAATTATTATTTATTTGGTATTATTTTATTATTATTAACTAATATATATATATAAGAAATAAAAGAATAAAGAAAGAAAAAAAAAAAAACAAAACAAGGAAGAACAGAGGCTCAAACGAAACAGGGGAGAAAGAAAAGGGAAGAAAAAGAAAAAGGGGAAACTAGGATTTTGAAGCTTTAATCTTTAATTGGTAAGTCAATTAAGCTATTTTCTCTTAAATTAGATGTTTTAGAAGCTTTAGAACAAAGTTTTGATGAAATTAAGTTGAGTTCTTAGAAGTTTTAAGGTTTTTGAACATAGTTCATGTTGAACAAAATAGTGAATTAGGGATTTAATTGAATGAATTTCAAGTTAGAATTGATAAAGGGATTAAATTGTAAAAGAAGCTATAAGTTTTGTAATAGAGGGATTAAATTGAAAGAAATTTTAAATTAGGGTTTATTATGAACATTAGATAGTTAAGTAGAATATGGAAGGAAATTGAATAAAAATAAAGTATGAATTGAGTTAGAAAAAAATAAATAAGTTAATTAGGATTAAATTAGAATTAAGGTATAAATTGGATAGAAATTCAATTATTATTATATATTAGTGTTGTAATTAATAGTGTAATTTTTTTTTTTTTTTGTAGCTAACAAAGAACCCGAAGCATCGGCACAAAAAAGAAAGGAGAAAGTTATCGAGGAGCAATCACAATCGTGAAATCTGGGTTTGTATTACTATAATTTAAATTATTCATTATTTAATGTTTATTTCGATATTTATATTTAATAAGTGAAATTGAAATTGAAAGTGATATGAATTGAAATTGAAAGTCCCAATTCCCTTCTAATACGTGTATTACCAGAAATTTAATATTTATTCATATGATTTATGATTCTCGGACTAAATCGAGCTCGAAAATTAAGCCAAGAAGTACATGCCACTACTGTTGGGTCAAAATTAAGTCGGGATCTTTGAATGCTGACCTATTTGTTTGTTTTTGTTTTATAGATTAAAGATGTCAGATGAAAGAATAGATAATACTGACCAAGAAATGGACACTGGAGACGAAGAGTCGTATGGGTTAAATGAAACGAAGTCAGTAACACCTAGCGTAAACCCAGTAAGAAATCCACCTCCTAGAGTAGATAAAAGAAATGATAGAGATGATTATGATATATTACGAGTAATTGCCAATGCATTACAAAGAGTAATGGGGACTGGTCTTGCTACGACTTCAGTACCAACTCAGAGACGAGCCTCGATAAAAGAATTGAGAAAATATGGTGCCACTGAATTTATGGGTCTAAAAGGAGTTGATCCATCCACAGCTGAAAATTAGATGGAGTCGACCAAAAGAATTTTACAGCAATTGGAATGTACCCCCCGGGAATGCTTGTTTTGTGATGTATCGTTGCTACAAGGGGAAGCTTATTTATGGTGGGAATCAGTGGTTTGACATCTACCGGAGGATCAAATAACATGGGACCTATTTCAAAAAGAATTTCAAAAGAAATATATCGGAGAAATGTATATCGAAGACAAGAAGCAAGAGTTTTTAATGCTGCAACAAGGTGACATGTCAGTAATAGATTATGAGAGGGAATTCTCGAGACTCAGCAGATACATCTCAGAATTTATACCAACAGATGTTGATAGTTGCAAAAGATTTTACGGGGTTTGCGAGACGAGATCAAGGTACAATTGGTATCTCACCGTATTATTGAGTTTGTAGATTAGATTGAACGGGCCAAAATGGTGGAGCAAGTTCTAGGCCTCGATAAAAAGACTGAAAGTGTTAGACCAACTGGGAAGCGTACGGGAACTACCAGTTTGAATCCTCAGCCAAAAAGATCAAAGGAATCTCAAGGTGGATGAATATCCAATTTTGGACCGGATAGAAGTGGAAGAAGCAGGGGTAAACAGATGATGGTATCCACTGGCAGTGTGAGAGGTTCATCTCGGGAAATAAAAATTCCAGATTGTCAGCACTGTGGGAAGAAACACAGAGGGGAATGATGAAAATTAACTAAGGGCTGCTTCCGATGTGGTTTTACAGATCATTTCATTAAAGATTGCTCGAAAATTGATAGTGCTACACCGGTAACATCACAGAGATCAGTATCTACAGCTAGAGGCAGAGGATCTGGTAGAGGTGGTTTGGTTTTCAGAGGAGGAGGTGTTAGAAGAAGCAGTGATATTGTTACCCAACAATCTGAAGCTAAAGTACCGACCAAAACCGATGTGGTCAGAACAAGGGAAGAAAGCGATACCCACGATGTAGTAACAGGTATATTTTTATTGTATTCTGAGCCTGTTTATGCTTTGATTGATCCCGGATCTTCACATTCATATATAAATTTAAAACTAGCTGAGTTGGGGAAATTAAAGTCCGTGGTTTTTAAAGTGTCAAAAGAGGTGTCGAGTCCATTGGGGCAAACAGTGTTAGTAAATCAAGTGTGTTCGAGATGCCCGTTGATTATACAGAATAAAACTTTTGCTATTGACTTGTTGATCATGCCATTTGGGGACTTTGATATAATATTAGGAATGGATTGGTTATCTAAATATGAAGTGATTTTGGATTGCTATAAAAAGAAATTCAGCATTCAGATAGAAGATGAAGGTCGAATTGAGGTAAATGGTATTCGTACTAATGGGCTAGCACATATTATTTCAACCATAAAGGTTAATAAGTTACTTCAGCAGGGCTGTTTAGCATATTTAGCCTATGTCATTAATTCAGATTTAGTTGAAAGCCAATGCAGTAAAATCTGAACAGTTTGTGAGTTTCCTGATGTATTTCCTGAAGAACTACCGGGTTTACCACCAGACAGAGAGGTTGAGTTTGCTATAGAGGTTTATCCGGGTCCAACTCCACTATTCATACCCTCGTACCGAATGTTACCTACAGAGTTAAAGGAACTGAAGATACAGTTGCAAGACTTATTAGATCGTGGTTTTATTCGACCGAGCATATCATCGTGGGGAGCTCCAGTGTTATTTGTTAAGAAGAAAGATGGCTCGATGCGACTTTGTATTGACTACAAACAGTTGAATAAGGTAACAATTAATAATAAGTATCTATTACCTTACATTGATGATTTGTTTGATCAGTTGAAAGGAGCTTCTGTATTTTCGAAGATTGACTTAAGGTCAGGTTACAACCAGTTGAAAGTAAAAGAAAGCGACGTTCCGAATACAGCTTTTCGTATGAGGTATGGTCACTATGAGTTATTGGTAATGCCATTCGGATTAACTAATGCCCCAGCTGCTTTTATGGATCTCATGAATCGTATCTTTCAGCCATATTTAGACCAGTTTGTAGTGGTTTTTATCGATGATATACTGATTTATTCAAAATCAGAGTCAGAACATTATCAACATCTCAGAATTGTATTACAGATATTACGAGAGAAGCAGTTGTATGGAAAGCTTAGCAAATGTGAGTTTTGGCTATCAGAAGTTGTATTTTTGGGACATGTGGTATCGGCAGATGGAATCAGAGTTGATCCGAAAAAAATTGAAGCAATTATTCAGTGGAAAGTACCGAAAAATGTATCTGAGATACAAAGTTTTCTTGGTTTAGCTGGGTATTATAAAAGATTTGTGAATGGATTTTCGAAGATAGCTTTGCCGATGACTAAATTACTACAGAAGAATGTTCCTTTTATCTGGGATGATCAGTGCCATAGAAGTTTTGAAGCGTTGAAGCAAATGTTGACAGAGGCACCAGTTTTGACATTACCAGAGTCGAGGAAAAATTTTGTAGTGTACAGTGATGCTTCTTTGAATGGTCTGGGTTGTGTATTAATTCAGAACGGAAAAGTAATAACATATGCATCTCATCAATTGAAGCCATACGAACATAACTATCCGACTCATGATTTGGAATTAGCAGTTGTGATTTTTGCTCTAAAGATTTGGAAACATTATTTGTACGGTGAGAAATGCTACATCTATACCGATAATAAAATTTGAAATATCTTATTTCTCAAAAAGAATTGAACTTGAGACAAAGACGGTGGATAGAGCTCCTAAAAGATTATGATTGTGTTATAGATTATCATCCGGAAAAAGCTAATGTTGTAGCTGATGCACTAAGCAGAAAAGCTGCAATTGAATTAAGAGCGATGTTTGCACGGCTCAGTATCAGTAATGATGGGAGTCTTTTGGCTGAGTTGAGAGTAAAGCCGGTAATGTTTGATCAGATAAGATCAGCACAATTGAGAGACAACAAATTGTTGAAGAAAAGAGAGATGGTATAGAATGGTACAACAGAGAGTTTTAGTATTGATGATTGTGGATGTTTGAGATATCAAAATCGGATTTGTGTTCCAACTAATTTTGAGTTGAAGAAATTGATTCTTCGAGAAGCTTACGACAGTTCATTCGCTTTGAACCCCAGACGTACGAAAATGTACTGGAATTTACGAGAGCTATATTGGTGGCCAGGAATGAAAAGAGACATAGTTGAATTTGTGAGTAAATGTTTAACTTGTCAATGGGTAAAAGCAGAACATCAGGTTCCTACTGGAATACTTCATCCTATTAATATTCTTGAGTGGAAATGGGATCGCATTACGATGAATTTTGTTACAATATTACCGTTGTCAGCAAGTAAAAAGAATGCCTTTTGGGTGATAGTTGATAGACTTACCAAGTCAACGTATTTCATAGCAGTCAGAACCGACTAGTCATTGCAGAAGCTTGCTGAGGTTTATATCCGAGAAATTGTAAGATTACATGGTATTCCGGTATCAATAATTTTCGATCGGGATCCTCGATTTACATCAAGATTTTGGAAGCAATTGCATGATTCTCTGGGTACTAAACTTAACTTTAGTACGGCTTTTCATCCGCAAACAGATGGACAGTCCGAACGGGTAATTCAGATACTAGAAGATATGCTTCGGGCTTGTATCATCGACTTTGAATCAGGTTGGGAACGTTATTTGCCATTAGCTGAGTTTGTCTACAATAATAGTTTCCAATCTAGTATACAAATGGCCCCGTATGAAGCATTATATGATCGAAGATGTAGATCACTAGTGTGTTGGACATAATTGAATGAAAAAAAAAATGATTGGGCCAAAATTAATTCAAGAGACAGAAGAAACGGTTAAGAAGATTAAAGATAGATTAAAAGTAGCCTTTGATAGACAGAAATCTTATGCCGATTTGAAACGTCGGGACATTGAGTATTCAATCGGGGATAAAGTATTTCTCAAAGTCTTTCCTTGGAAGAAAGTGTTGAGATTTGGCAGGAAAAGAAAGTTAAGTCCTTGTTATATTGGGCCATATGAAATTGTAGGAAGAATCATGCCAATCGCTTATCGGTTAGCTTTACCTCCAGAATTGCAGAAGATTCACGATGTTTTTCATGTTTCTATGCTACGAAAATATAGATCAGATCATTCTCATATCATTTCTACTGAAGACATTGAAGTTCAACCTGATTTGTCCTACGAGGAAGAGCCGGTTCAGATTTTAGCACGAGAGGTAAAGGAATTAAGAAATAAACGAATTTCTCTAGTAAAAGTCTTATGAAGAAGTCATAGTATGGAAGAAGCGACTTGGGAACCGGAAGAAACTATGAGAGCACAGTACCCCCATTTATTTTCAGGTAAATTTCGAGGACGAAATTTATTAAAGGGGAGAAATGTAATGACCTAAATTCACAGGCACCGAAAAAAGTGAGTTATACGGCCTCCGTCTTAGTAAACCGAGTTCGTAAATAATTATTAGGAGTAATTATAAGTTGAGTAGTGTGTTTAATTAAGCTTTTATTAGGTGAATTTAATTTAATTTAGAGTAATTAATAAAAATGACTAAATTGAATAAAGGGTGAAAGTCTAATTATAGATTAAAAGAAAGAAAAAGGGACTAAAATGACAATTATGCCTATTGCATAAATTGAGGCGACAAACAGAGAAAAAAATCTAAAGATTTTTCTTGATTTTAATTTATTATTAATTAATATTAAAATATAATAATAAAATTATTATTTAATCTGTATTATTTTATTATTATTAACTAATATATATATATATATAAGAAATAAAAGAATAAAGAAAGAAAAGAAAAAAAAAAAAAGAAACAAAAGAAGGAAGAAGAGGCTCAAACAAAACAGGGGAGAAAGAAAAAGGAAGGAAAAAGAAAAAGGGAAAATTAGGATTTTGAAGCTTTAATCTTTAATTGGTAAGTCAATTAAGTCTTTTTCTCTTAAATTAGATATTTTAGAAGCTTTAGAACAAAGTTTTGATGAAATTAAGTTGAGTTCTTGGAAGTTTTAAGGTTTTTGAACATAGTTCATGTTGAACAAAATAGTGAATTAGGGATTTAATTGAATGAATTTTAAGTTAGAATTGATAAAGGGATTAAATAGTAAAAGAAGCTATAAGTTTCGTAATAGAGGGATTAAATTGAAAGAAATTTTAAATTAGGGTTTATTATGAATATTAGATAGTTAAGTAGAATATGGAAGGAAATTGAATAAAAATAAAGTATGAATTGAGTTAGAAAAAAATAAATAAGTTAATTAGGATTAAATTGGAATTAAGGTATAAATTGGATAGAAATTCAATTATTATTATAAATTAGTCTTGTAATTAATAGTGTAAATTATTACTATTATTATTTTTGTAGCTAGTAAAGAACCTGAAGCATCGGCACAAAAAGGAAAGGAGAAAGTTATCTAGGAGTAATCGCGAAATCTGGGTTTGTATTACTATAATTTAAATTATTCATTATTTAATGTTTATTTCGATATTTATATTTAATAAGTGAAATTAAAATTTAAAGTGATATGAATTGAAATTGAAAGTCCCTATTAACTAGTCAGGCTGAGTCGGATATAGTTGACATACCATAGGATTGGAAGAGTTCAGGGATACTTCGACCTTGAGTCGATGAGATACTGGGTGTCATTATTTTACTTCGGATAGATTCGATGAGGTACTGGGTACCACTTTACTTCGGCTAGGCCGATGAGGCACTGGATGTCATTTTGGTGTGTTTGGTTGGATCCGTGTATCCGCTAAGGTCCGAGTCTTGTTAATTGGGGTAAATATGTGAAAAATAAAATTGAATGGAAATGAAAAATTTAGGCATATAAAGTGATATGTGATGAAATTGAGAAATGAGAATGAAATGGTTAAATTGATTTGATATTGACATGGAATGAAAGTGGTGTATAAATTAAGATAATATGTGTTCATGTATTATATGATTGATTATGTGAAATTTATTTGGTTATTTATAATTTGAATTATAGTAATACCACTGAGTATGAAATACTCAGCGTACGGTTGTTTCCGTGTGCAGGTTAGTAGAAATTAAGGTCCTGGTTCAGCATCCAGATCGATCCCGACCTCAGTATAAACTCGATGATGTAATTTTCCTCTTTTGGTAAAAGTGGCATGTACTAGGTGTTGTATATGTTACATGTATATGCTTGTAATGTTGGTTGTAAATATATATATATATATATTTTTTTTTTTTTTTTTTTTTTTGATATTAGCTTAATAAAATGGTAAAGAGTATATCATAAAATTTGGTATTATGTTTGAATGAAAAAAAATAAATAAAGTTATTAGTAAATTTTGAATAATATTAAGAATGTTTAATTATTGGATTAATATGTTAATGGAATGATTATGATTTAGGTGAATTTGAGTATAAATTGTTTTGGTTGCGGTTTGAAATTGTAGGGAATGTTAGATGTTTGTAAAGGGGGTTATATCGCGTTAAAAAAAAAATTACAAAAAAAAAATCTATTGAGCACCAAAACAAGTCCCAATTCCCTTCTAATACGTGTTTTGAGCCTCGAGGGTTCAATTAAGAAATTTTATGATTATTTTAGAGTATGTTCATTAATTATTTATTGATTATTTGTAAGTTGTCTGATATGTCTAGTAATACCCTGTAATTCTGTTTCGACGACGGTTTAAAGTTAAAGAATGTTACATGTAATACGACTATTAGTGCAAAAAACTCTATAATCCTTATACTCGATATTAAATTCGATTTGCAAATTCATTTATGCAATAAAATAATTAACGAGTGTATGAGTTTGAACTTGCATTATATAAATAAATACACCACAAATAATAATTTTATTAGGGTTTTGATTTCTAATAGGTTATGCACTTTTAATACAATAATTAATTAATTAACCATCATTAAAACTCGACACAAAACGTGGTCAAATCAAAAATTAAATCACATGTTTTGACATATATGACCTTTTCTTCTCTTCTTTTTATGGAGAGAAAAGGACCAAAGAACCAACTTTTGTTTCTAACATCTCTTTCCATTTTTGTCTTAATATTAAAATGTGAGAGAAATAAAGGGTATTTCAAAAATATATATCCCGTATTGCTTTTTTTTTATTATATATATATAAAAATTATAATAATTTATTAAATATGTAGGATTAATATAAAGAGTATTTTTTATTTTTGTTGACATGACGTTTAGGCAAAATTAAATTATTAACAGTCACATCAATCTAACATTAATCAAATGAATCATTTAATCATTTTTTTTAATTCATGAATTCTCTTAGATGTAAAAAACCCTAAATCCTACCATAATATATTATTAAAATCCTAAAAACTTTTCATTTAAATATAACCAAATCCCTAAGAAAATTAGATAAATATATTAAAAAAAGGGATCGCTGTCATGCACCACGTGAACATTTATTAACAAGAAACACTTAGCATCAACATTTACAAACAAGAATATTCTAGAGAAAAATATTATTTTTTAATTTTTAGTTAGAAAATTAATCGAGATCCTAAAAATAAAATAATAGATTAAATGCACTTTCCACTTTTCCCGATAATTATATTATCTCAATCGATAGTTCCAATATAAATGAGGGCTTCATTGGGACATTCAACTTTATGTTTGTGATTTGTAGTGTACTTTTGGCAGCAATAATTAACCCATAAACAATTGCACCTTTATCTTATACAATGGGTTAATATATATTTTGCTCCTCAACTTGTTTATTTGTATGTAGTTGGTCCCTAAATTTATATTTCGTCAATCAAGTTAATATTTGTGGACTAATATTGTTAATTTGTATAAATGTGGGATTGCTAACCAATCCAATGACGTCACGTGGTAACCTATCAATACATCACATGACGAATAAAAATTGGACTGGACGATTAGATGAATTGGATTAAGAACCAATAAAGGTACTGATCCATAGAAGAATATTGAATCGGTTGAACTGTAAACCATTACATATCGATTAAATCGAATTTTTAAATATTTTTATGAAAATTTTATTATTTTTATCAAACCAATTCGGCCATCTTAAATAATATATCATTTTTTTTTTTTTATCGAAGCGATTAAATTAGTCTTAAATAAAAATTTTAATTCAGATAAATATGAATATTTTGTTATTTTTTGGTGTATATTTTGTTCTTTTAAAAAATAAAATCTAGCTTAGATAATAATTTTGAAAAAAATCCATTTATAGAACAACATTATTCTATTACACTATTTTGTTATTACATCATGATCTAATATTAATATTTGTAAACTCGTAGTTTAAATAATCAAATATAAAATACCTACGACAATGCTTTTTTTTAATAAAACCCAAAACAATATTAAATAATCATTTAAAAAAAGGTGCCCTACAATGTCAACATGCATTAATAACAGACACTCCATACCGATATTTACTAAAAATTGAAAAAAATAAATACTAATTATTAATGAGACTAAAAAATAGTAAATATATTAAATTACAAAAAATACAATAATTCAAAAGAAATTTGTTGAAATTAATAATATTATTATAAAAATATTTTTTTATATAAAACTATGAGAAGGTATTTAAATTTCAAGGTATTTTTTCAGTTACTCAAAAAATTAAATACTTTTTTATTTTTATATATTGTTTTAATTTTTAAATTTTATAATTATATATTTTAGAATTTTATAAAAATTTATTTTATCGGATAGTTGTTTATTTAGAAACACGAGCATAATCAAAAGGGTCGATAGAGACTTTTTTTAATCTTTAAATAAATAGGAAAATAATAATTTTAGTAAACTCCAACAACTAATAATTTAATTCAAGCAAAATTAAATTCCCCTTTATTTCGTTCAGACAACTTAATTGAATAATTCTTTTTTGGTACATTATTAAACAAAAATGAATATTATGAATAAAGGCAGCAATATTTGTTGTTGTCTAAAGAACATTAACGTGTATGTTTGGTATTTCATAGGAAAGATATTAAATTACGTGCTGGTGTGGTTTGCAAGTTCAATTATTGGGCCAAAAATAATTTATATTTATATTTATAGAAAAAATAAACAACTATATTAAATGAGTAATCAATGTTAACATTTAAGTGTATGTTCGGTATTTCATAGGAAAGATATTAAATTACGTGCTGGTATGGTTTGCAAGTTCAATTATTGGGCCAAAAATAATTTATATTTATATTTATAGAAAAAATAAACAACTATATTAAATGAGTAATCAATGTTGATGAGTCAAGTCGGATTATAATTCGATCGGATAAAATTAATTAATAATTTGAATTGATTTATATCATATTAGATTAGATCAAATTAAATTTTAAAAATTGATTCGTTTAATTTAATTTATTAGATAAAATGAAACCAATAATTTGATCCTTTGTAAAATAAGTTGTCGGTATATTTATAATACATATTTGTATAAAATAAATAAAATTAATCAATTAAATCAAGAAAAAATATTTTTATTTATCAAATTTTTAAAATTTACGAATATCTATAATAATTTATTAATTGTGAGTCTATAGAAATGAAATCATCATCATAAAAAAACAGAAGAAAATTAAATGTCATCAAGATAAGCCTTTCTGTTTTTACATATATTATATTATATTATTTTCATTTAATAAATGGACTTATTAGTTTATTTTTGGTAGGTCATAAATTGAGAGCGTTTTGGCTCCTTTGATTAAGTGAAATCATATGTATTTTAATCTATACTAATTATGAATTATTTAATTTAAAATTATAAGGGAAAATTTTCAAATTTAACTTTAAAATTACATTCAATTAAATTATTATTTTCATTATTAAATAAATTAATTTAATTTTTATATTATTAAAAAGATTTGAATAAATTCAAATTATAATAATTACGAAAAATATCATGAAATTTTTTTTTTTTTTAATTTTATTTACAAAACTATAAAATTTTAAAAATATTAACTCTATTAAATAACAAATATTTAATCTATTTAAATTTTATTTTATTTAATTTTTTTTAATAATAAAACAATTAAATTGATATATTTAATAATAGAAAATTTAATTTTATTAAATTAGGTAACTCTTGAATTGTTGTAGGCAGAAACTTAAAAAACCTACGAAGTTGGTCATAAATTTCATTAATAGTTCATTTACACTAACATTCATAATATATTTATTTAAAGTACAATTAAAAAAATGTCAAGCTTTTTATGAGCTAAAGTATTTAAAACTTATTATTTAACAAAAACAAATAATAAAATTTACAATTTATCATCTGATTTAATATTTCATTATACGAGTGAAAAACTTATTAAAAATAATTATAATTAATTTTTTTAAAAAATAGTTTTATAATTTATTAAAAATTATTTATATGTTTTATAATTAAATTAAATTTCAATTTGTTAATTAATAATTTAAATGGGTCCCATTTAGAAAAAAATTGACTAAAAGTTCATAATGGTCGTGCCTACCACCACTTTGAATTATTGAAGATTAAGAAAAAAAACATGGAAAGAGGAATTTTGTTTTTGCAAGAAAAAAAATTGAAATTGTTATTTGTTATGGTATTTTTTTAATTTTATAATCAAGGTTAAAAATTTTATCATGTGTTTATTTTTAAAATATCAATTAAATATATTTTAATCGATATTTTTATATCAAATATCTATAAAATAAAAGTGGATAGAAACAAGTAGGGGAAATTACAAATTGAGCATAAAAGAGAAATATATTTCATTACTTTTGTCCGACAATTTTTTTTCCAACGATTCCTAAAAATTTTGGGTAAATTAATCTCGCAGTCACTTAATTATCGGTATGTTTATATTTTGGTTATTCAATTATTTAAAATTGATCATTTAAATCACTTGTCCATTAACTTGTTTGCGAACATTAAAGTGGGTTGTTAAGTCACTTTTTCTCTAAGATCAGTAGATCACCCAATTATTAATAAGTTTTTATTTTGGTCAACAAAATCGATGAATTGAATCAATCTGAACTCGTAGAATTTAGTTTTATTAAATTCCCGTTATCAATTATTTTGTATTAAAATATTTTTATTCTCTATCAAAACTTGTTTAGAATAATGGTTAGTACTCCGATCTTAAACTCGAATACAAATTCAAAATTTATCTAACTCAGACTACTATTATGACAAAAACAATAAATTCAAAGCATGAATAGGAAAAAAAAAAAGAGGGAATCGGGTTGAAAAATTATAGTGGAGATAAGACCCAAATGAGTTTAGGCCTATCATCCCCATCACAAATTGATATGGATAAGTTATGCAAATTTTCTCTTTGTACTTAAAATTGTTTAATTTTAGTCTTTATAAATTTAAAAATTTGAAATTTAATTATTGATTTAAATAATAGCATTTAAATATGTTTAATTAAATTGTATTATCAGCCTGCATAAAATTATAAATTCAATTTATTTGGATTGTTTTTAATCTCTATACTTCAAACTTCAAAAATTTAGTCTTGATGCAAAAACTACGCTCAATTCGTTAACTGATTTTTTGTAAGTAATATAAATATGAAAAATAACAAGTTAATATGACATTACATAAATGAAAATATATATTTTTTGCATAAATTTAAGAAACGAACAAACATAATTTAATGAATTTAACAATTACCGTCCATTTTGTACTGAAATTTCAAAATCCAAAAAAATAGATGGGCCAAAAATGACCAAAGTAAAATATAATAGTTAAATCCACAACTTACGGGTAATACATAAACTAATAGCAAAATTCAACCTAAGAAAGAACGCATGTTCAAATATTGAAAATAATATTATTGAGAAATACAATCACAAACCTAAAAAATTAACAGTAAAATAGGCATGAAAGATAAATAAAAAAACATAAATCAACCTAATATATATTTGAAAAAGAATAGGATAAACTAAATCAGTATTCAACTATTAGTATTTTTTTTTGTCACCAAATTATTTGTTTGTTTTTTATGCTAATGGTGACAACTTTTAAAATTGACATAATAGAAATTTTAATCTTTAACATTTATATATTGTGCGATTTTAATATTGATTCTAAAAAATCTAATTCTCAATATTTACACATTACATAATTTGATCTTATATTAATTTTAAAAATTATCACCATTAATCAAATAGTGACCAAAAAAATAAAATTAAATAATATGATGATTTTTTTGTAATTTTTTATAATTGAATGATTAAAAAAAATTATTAATAATTGAGTAACTACTAATATATTTTTACTAAAACTATTTTACTAAAACTATTTATTATATTTTAAGTAATTATATTGGACCCCACCAATTTGTAATTTCCAAATAAATATAACAAAAAATCGACAATAAAAATAATCGATGAAGCTAGAAAAAAAGATCGTCATGTTGACCAATACTATTTTCATTACAACGCATGGTTTAGACGGTGATGCCCCTCGTGGTCCTTAAAATTGCAGAAAAGAAAAACCCCGTAAGAACGGGAAGCCAGCCTTTTCTAAGCTTAGAAAATAAAATAAAACGTAAAGTCTTGGGCTCGCCAATTTGGCGGTGTCAAAGTGTGGGAATAAAATAAAACGTAAAGTCTTGGGCTCGCCAATTTGGCGGTGTCAAAGTGTGGGACTTTACAATCAAAAAACTCAACTAACCGTTGAAATTATCCATCTCCGCCGTTGATCGTTGCTCCGTTTAGTTTCGTCGCGGTCAATCCGGCGGTCTCATAACGAATAGGTGTGGTCAACAGAGAGTAAAAATACAGGTTTCATTCATGATCGTTTTATAGCTCCGCCGCCCACAGCCGTGAACGATGAACAGACCACTGAATTTTTATAGGTCTTATTTCGTTTCCAAAACGATGTCGTTTTTGCGGCTTAGGAACGGTACGGATTCTTTAAAGACTCGAATCGCCGATCCCAACATCGAAAAAGACGGCGGCGACGACGACGACAAGAAGAAGGACCAATGCAATGTCCCACAAAGACGAATTTATGGTTCGAAAAAGTGTTCGTGTTGGGACAATTGTTGTTGGTTCATCGGTTTTATATGTTCGATATGGTGGTTTTGTTTGTTCTTATACAACACAATGCCCGATTCAATCCCTCAATTCGTAACGATGGCGATAACCGGTCCATTACCGGACCCTCCCGGTGTTAAGTTGAGAAAAGAAGGTTTGACGGCGAACCACCCGGTGGTGCTCGTTCCCGGCGTCGTCACCGGTGGTCTTGAACTTTGGGAAGGTCGTTACTGTGCTGAAGGATTGCTTGGTAAACGCCTTTGGGGTGGTTCCTTTGGTGAATTTTACAAAAGGTATCAACTTTACTCTGTTTAAAAAAATTCTGGGTTGTCTTAAAGTAAGTTTTTTCCGAAGACTATGAATGTTTCAAAGTTATTAAAGCAGCTTCCTTTAAGCTTACTCTGTTGCAAAAGTGGTTCTAGAATGGTAACTTTGATCTTTGTCTTGTCAATGGTAGTTTGGATTTTAAACATTGAAGTAATGTTCTGTTGGATCATATGTTTCTATATTTACTCACACTCTCTTCAAACATGGCTATAACATTGCAGATCTCTGTTGTTCTTGAACTGTAAAAAAGCTTGGGATTGGTTGATTTGCCGAGTTCCCTGTTTTCTTTTGAGTTAAATCGAAATATTGACATGATTCTTTGCTTTTGATGTTAGTGTTTTCGTGCTAGAGTACTTCATTGAATTGAATTATCGAACTGAGATATAGAATATTTGGTCTATCCTTCTAATAGGTGCATTGTTAGATCGGCATGCTATATGCCTAAAAGCCCCCATCGTGTTATAGGATTAGAATGTCGAAATCTTCTTTTGTGATCCAAATAACCAACGGGTTAAGGTGTTGGCTTCTCTATGCGCGTAAACCCGAGGGAATCATTTCTAATTTGCCACCACGCGCAAGTTCCGTTACTCGAGTCTCAACACGCTAATCTTTTTCATATGGTTGCTAACTTGCTATATCGAGCTTTACCTTTTATTTTTATTTTTGGTTATGAAATGGAAATGTCATTAATAGTGCTTATACCCCCATTGTTCTCTCAATTTCATTGCAGACCCTTATGCTGGCTTGAGCACATATCGCTTGATAATGATACGGGATTCGACCCTCCTGGTATAAGAGTCAGACCTGTATCTGGACTCGTGGCAGCTGATTATTTTGCAACGGGTTATTTTGTTTGGGCTATCGTAATAGCTAATTTGGCTCATATCGGGTATGAGGAAAAATCGTTGTATATGGCTGCTTATGATTGGAGGTTATCATTTCAGAACACTGAGGTATGCACTTAATCTTTCAGACATACATATGCACTTTAAATGTTTACAACTCTCCGGGATTATCTTATTACTTATAGTCTATTTGAATAAATCAGATCCGGGACCAATCTTTGACCCGATTAAAAAGTAATATCGAGCTCTTGGTCGCTACACACGGTGGGAAAAAAGTAGTAGTCCTTCCACATTCAATGGGAGTTCAGTACTTTCTGCATTTCATGAAATGGGTCGAAACACCAGCTCCGAGGGGTGGCGGAGGTGGTCCAGATTGGTGTGCGAAGCACATTAAGGCCATAATGAATATCGGTGCGCCCTTTTTAGGTAGTCCGAAATCGATTGCACTGCATTTTTCTATCGAAGTCCGGGATATAGCAGCTCTCAGGTACTTCGTTTTATAAATTATGAAAATATTTCTCGGTGAATCGTATTTTAGTTTTGGAGCTTGATGAAATGTTATTTGTTAAAATAGGGCTCAAGCACCGGGTTTGTTGGACAAAGACGTACTCGGTCTTCAAACTTTTAAGCATTTAATGCGTATGTTCCGAACATGGGATGCTACTTTTTCGATGATACCCAAAGGTGGAGAAACTATCTGGGGTGGTTTAGATTGGTCGCCTGAAACGGGAACCATTAACAATAGTTCAAAGAAGGGGATGGACAATAGCACTCGTAATACAGGTGGAAACGGCAATATCTGTGATACGAAAGGTGTGAATTATGGGAGACTTATTTCATTTAGTAAAGATTGGGCCAAGACACATTCCTCCAAAATCGAGAGAGTTGATTTCAAGGTAATGTCCACTTATTTTGCTATTTTGTTTTGATTCCTTTGTGTTTATATCTGATTAATTATTGATTAACAGCATGTTTCAAAGGGTGATAAGCTTACGAACTCGAGTAACTGCGATATATGGTTAGAATATCATGAAATGGGAAATCGAGCTATCAAAGCGGTTGCTGATCACAAAGTTTACACTGCTGAATCGATTTTGGACCTGCTTCATTACGTTGCTCCAAAGTTGATGGCACGGGGAGCTTCTCATTTTTCGTACGGGATAGCCGATGATTTGGATGACCCGAAGTATGACCAGTACAAATATTGGTCAAACCCCTTGGAAACAAAGTGAGTGTTTTCACCTTCTCCTTTTTTTCTAGTACTAGCTGTTTCCCTGACAAATCCTGGATGAATTTACAGGCTACCGAATGCTCCGGATATGGAAATCTACTCGTTATATGGAGTCGGACTCCCCACCGAAAGAGGTTATATCTACAAAGTAGCTCCTCCAAGTGATTGCTCGATTCCATTTCAAATAGACACCTCGGTAGACGGTGATAATGAAGATTCATGTCTAAAAGGTGGTGTTTTCTCTGGTGACGGAGACGAAACTGTTCCTATCATAAGCGCGGGTTTCATGTGTGCAAAAGGTTGGCGTGGTAAAACCAGGTTCAACCCTTCGGGAATACGTACTTTCAATCGAGAGTTCAAACATGCACCTCCGGCTAATCTTTTAGAAGGTCGAGGCACCCAAAGTGGTTCTCACGTTGATTTATTGGGAAATTTCGCTTTGATCGAGGATGTTCTACGAGTAGCCGCTGGGGCTACCGGGGACGACATCGGTGGAGATCGTGTTTATTCCGATATATTTAAATGGTGTGACAGGATCAAAGTAAAGCTCTAGGAGAATGATCTTCCTTCCACTTCTCCTTCAGGTTTTTACTCGATGAGACAACCCATTGTTGACAGTAGCGGCGGTCATTTTTTTCGGCATTTCAGAATGTCGATTAAGTTCAAGAAAATAGGATTTGAGGTCCTCGAAAATGTTTTGTATCAATCCTTTGTGATGTACTAAAAAAAGAGCACAAAGAAATGGCATACCAGGGTAAGATGTATATGCCATGCTCTTTCAACGGTAGGGGTGGCTGTTAATTTTTTCACAAATTTCGGCCGGATTATCCATACTTATCTAGGTTAAACAATCAGTTTGGTGATTGAAATTCTATCAAATTCAAAATATCAATCAAGATATGGTCCATGTCCCATGTCTTGAAGAAAAAATATTATTATGGAAATGGCAAAGTTTAAAGTTAAATGTGCACTCTTTTTCAGGCCGCTCACGTAGTGCTGTATTTGAACTTTGAAGCAATGAATATATGGAATGGGACCAAGACAAACATTTTTCTCTGAGTTGTTTGCTTTTGATCCCCTATGTATTGTATTGTATTGTATTGTATTGTATTAAATCCACCACTTTAACAGCTATTGTTGCTGCTAGTTTCCCCAAATTTCAAAACAAGTATCTATTATATCTCGTATAAGTAGGTTAAAAGATTATCAAAATTATATTATGCACGGCTGTTTTATGATTTATGTTCTCCAAAATTTGAACTTATATTATTTCTCTGAGATTTCAATGTACCTTACCATTGAGAGTATCATCCTCTATACAACAAGTAACAAGTAATATTCATAACATCAAAGGATCAAATCACAAAATCAAAGGGAAAAAAAAAAAAAACATAAAGGCTCCAATTGATGAACAAAAAAAACACAATAAGAGCCCTCATTGTCAATACACAGACACCAAATTAAGACATGGATTAGTGTTGCAAATATAAACAAACACACACACATTCAAACTTACAATGCTCTTCATGAAAGTGTTCATTAAAAAAAAACATTCAATTCCCATGAAGCTTTTTCCTCTGTTCCCATCATAATAATATTTCAATTGATTAAGGGAAATCTCTGAATTTTGTTTTATAATTTTTTATCCTTTTACTTCTCTTTCATGGAGTTTATTTTCTCTAATTTCCACCCATCTCTGAGTCTGGCAATAAAGGTTTCAGCTTTTGCGTTAACATCTGGACTGGGACAAAACACTGGGACCCTTCCAACAATAGCCCCATCATCTCCGTCCATCATACTGACTTTTTCATCATCATCATCGAATTCTGGCGGTGGCGGTGGTGGTTTGGGGATTAACGGTGCCCGTTCTCCGCTGTTTACATTCTCTTCGACATGGTAAAAGCTGGCGTTTGGTTTTGTTGTCGGTAATGGTGGCTTATAGTTGTTGGCATTGGTCGTGGTTCGTATTCTTGACGGTCTGGGTGGTGGTGTTGGCGGTGCAGGTGGTGGTGGGGATTGAGTGTTTTGCTTTGGTTTTGAAACTGACGACGGTGACGGAGGCGGCGGCGGTGGAGGTGGGACTGAATGGATTCTTTTGCTTTTGCTGCCTTTTGATTTAAAGAGATTGTATTTTTTAAAGACGGAAGATGGTGGTGAAGGCATTGGCGGTGGAGGTGGTGGTGGTGACGGTGGGGGAATGGTGGTGGAATAATAAGCCGGCGGTTCACGTCGATAATCGTCTCTAGCCTTCTTCTTTCTCTTCCTTAAAGAAGCAAAAACTATCTTTATTTCTTTCGTTGCATTACTTTTTCTACGTTCCAATTCCGCGTACCTTTGTTCTGAACTATATCCCAGTTGAGCGACCGGAGACGGTGGTCGTCGAGGCGGAGGAGGCGGCGGTGGCGTTACTGGCTGAGGAGCCGGAGACTCAGTTCCATCGTACTCAACATGAAACTTTTGAGTATTATTCACATTCCCTTTCCGACCAACAGTTTGATAACTTCGCCTTGGTTTACGATAATCAGGTGCAGGAGACGGCGGTGGCGTTACTGGCTGAGGAGCCGGAGACTCATTTCCATCGTACTCAACATGAAACTTCTGAGTATTATTCACATTGTCTTTCCGGCCAACAACTTGATAACTTCGCCTTGGTTTACGATATGCAGCTGCAGGAGGCGGAGGTGGGGGCGGAGGTGGCGGTGTTGAAGGAGCGGGTGACTTTGCCGGAGAAATAATAACCTTGGGTTCACATTCTTCGAACCGACGATCACTTCTCCAGCTCCGGCGAAGCTCGTGAACTTCATCATTATAGTAATTTATTCCATAATCATCGTAAAAACGAGACCGATCTTCGCTATTTTCCCACAAGGATTCCTGTCTTAAATCTGGGTATGAGCTACTGTTTCTCTTTAACCTCCTTACGACGGTCGTTTCCTCCGCCGCGTTTATTGGTGGAGGATTGTCGTCGTAAATTTTCCTTACCGGGTACTGATCACACCATTGTTGCTTGTTAATGTGAGTATCACCATCATTCCTACTGTTCTCATTGTCACTGGTGCCGTCGTTTCGCCTGGCGAAAACGCCGCAAAAGATGGCGAAGAAGACGAGAAAAAGGTTGAGGGAATCGGAGTTCTTTTTAACGCCGGTGGTTTGGGAAATCTTAACGGCGATGGTAGAGAGAAAAGGAGGGACGGCGAAGAACAAGAGAAGCAATGCGATGGTGGGCAAGAGAATGATGAGAATAGGTGGGGAGAAAAGAGAAGACGGCGGCTGACGACGACGGCGATGAACGGTGGTGGTGGGCAGTTGTGGCCATAACGGCTGCTGATCTCCGGTGATTTCCATGAAGGGAAAGGCCAAGTTTTTGAGTTTTCTTTGAGGCTTAAAAGACTTTATAAACAAAATACAAAGGAGAAAGCTTGGCTTTAGAGGAAGAGATATTATCGGTATCTGTTGCTGCAAGAAATGAAAAAAAATGATATTTAAAAATTTCGAATATTTATATTTATAAATTCGTATGGTTAAAAGGTTAAAAAAATGTATGAATAATATATTTTAAAAAATTCAAATATTAATATAATACATTAAATAAATTTGATTTATATTTAAAAATTAATTTAATTAACAAAATAATCTAATATCAATGATACATGATGTGTCATATAAAAATTAATTTTTATTAATAAAAAATATATTTTAATAAAAAACTTAATTTACTCTTTTATCAAACTCTTATTATATCACGGTACTTTTGAATAATAATAAATTTGAATTTAATATTTTTAAATATTTAGACCATTAATAATTTTAAATTGTATTGCTTTTTATCAATTATTTGACTAGTCACTATTTTATGTGTGGGAATTTTTTATAAATAATGACAACACAATATTGAAACTTTATGACCTTAATGCGCTCCTGCATATATAATAATTTTAAATTTTATTTATACAGTTAATATTTTCAAATTGTTATATAAAATTTAAATTAATCCAAACTTAAAATATTAGTATGATATCAATCATATTTTTTTATCATTTAGTTATTATTTTGGATATTAAGATATCAGTTAAAATACAAGGTAAAAATTTTCAGAAACAGGAATCAACACCAATAGAAACGAATCTGAAAAAATAAAAATTAAATTATATATTTTTATGAAAAATCTTAATTAAATAAATTTTTATTTTAAAATAATCGAGACACCGCGTAAAATGTTTTTATTACAAGTACAAATATTTATTTTATCATACTCTAAAAGCAACAAATGACAAAAATAGAAACCAGACATGTATATTCCTTAGACCAAAAATAAATAAAAACATGTTATTGTCTGAAATCTGAATTCATGATGTTTCTTCTTTGGGAGGATTTTGATTGTCCTTTCGAACTAGTTACTTCTTCTTCAGGTGATTTTTTATTTTTTTTACAAGTTTAAGAAAATGAAAATGGTAAATATTATTTTTATTTTTTTCTTTTTAATTTTGTAGCATTTAAAATTATTTTTGAAAATCTCTAAATGTTGGGTATATAAATATTTTTTTTTTAAAAGTTGGCATTTAAAATTATTTTTGAAAGCCACTAAAGCTCTACCACATGTTAGTGATCTTTTAAGGAGGTATGTAAATATTGTTTTATTATTATTATTATTAAAAAAAATTTTATTTAAAATTATTATTGAAGAATCCAACAAGTGGCTTCAACGGAAAAAAAAGATGTTGTTCATCCTAGAGGTCCCGGATTCGAGCGCTTGTGTGTGCAATGTGTGTGTGCGTTGTGAAATGATTAAGAAAATATGAACAGATATTACCATGTAATCACACCAGTCTATTAAAAAATATATATTATTGAAAACCTCTAAAGCTTTGCCATATATTAGTGATCTTTTATAAAGTTTGTATTTTATTATAGGCTTAAATCATAAATTGATAATTAAATTATATTTAAAAAAAAAAATTGTCACAAGTGATACCTAAATTACATTTTCCTTTCAAGTTGATATTCTTGTTAGTTAAATTGTTAGCAAGGGCTGATAGAAAAGGGTTGGCAAGGGTTTCGGCCCCCTTAAAATGATAAAATTTTCATTTTAGTCTTTTAAAATTTAAAAATTTTAAAATTAATAAAAATGAAATTGCACTTTGACCTCCCTAAACATGATAAAAATTTAATTTAATCATTTAAAAATTATAAAGATATAAAAAATTTAATTTCGATCTCCCTGCAAATTTTTCCTGACTTTGCCCCTCATTATTAGGTATATTTAAAAAAAGAATTAACTCACAAATTGATACCTAAACTATTCATTTTCCCTCCCATTTTGATATTTATTTTTTTTCCACAAGTGATGCATAAATTATTTTTTTTTCAAATTGGTAGTACAATCCTATTTTAAGAAACTATTAAAAATGAACATGTGGAAAAAAATAAAATATTGTTTCCTCTTATATATTTTATTTTTCTTCTTTTCATTCTTCAAAAATAGATTAGTGGTTGAATAATTCAAGTCAACAATTTTTTATTTGATCATTTCATTTGATTCAATCAAATAAATTATTAAAATTTCATATAAAATCAAAATAGAGAAAAATTAATCCAATTGTTTTTGTTTTTAACTTTGTTCAATCCATCTATACAGGTTTACGGGTAAATCGATTTAATCCTTATCTTTAAACCAATACTCCAAACAATTCTAAGTCTAATTTTAAAAATATTAATTTTAATTGATTAAATAATTTTTTTCAATCCTATCGAGTAAAGCAAGCAAACAATGATATTTAAAAATAAAATTAATCACCAACTTTTTTATCTCTAAAAAATAAATTTCGAACATTATTAATACTGCAAATTTGATTATCGGTTGAATTCCAAAACATTGGTCTACATGTTGGCCTTTACTTTTGGACATTAATGGAGCGTGGTTGCAATCATTTAAATCATACCCTTTTACTCCAAAACTTGAAAACCGTGCCTTCACCCAACAGACTACATTATTTGTAAGAGTTCGAGTTTCATTATTTGAGTTTTTAATTCTATCATATGTAACTATTATACATAAATTTTACTTAAAATTTTCGTTTATTTTATAGTTACTTAAATATATTAATTATATATTTATTTATTGGGTATCTATTCGTATAAATAACAAAATAAAAAAAATGGAGAAGATCAAATATAAATTTTATGTGAAAAACACCTTTAAAAAAGATAAAAATCACGGACAAAAAAAATTTTAATTTTTTATTAAATGAATAAACAAATGAGAGTATAATATGAAGAAAATAAATTTAAATGTACTAAACGTACAAATCCAAACTCCGAAAATAAAACTCTAACTCTCGTAGAGCAAACCCGAAAATAAAATCTTAATTCTCATAAAATTCTTTCAAAAGGGGTACAAAATTGTCTTCATAATTATTACGAAACTCTCACCAAAACTCTTACACAATTACATTTTGTTGTCTCTAAAAAAAAGAACTTTGTAATACTATATATTTAATTATCTTTTAATTGGCCTCTCAAAATAATGATACAAAATTCTTTCAAATAAACTAAAATTAGAAGTCTAATTATACTAAAATACCACTAAAATAATTAAAATTTAATTAGAAGAAAAATTTTAATTTATGTAAAAAACAAGTCACTATATCGCAACATTCCATTCACATTATCACAACATCATCTGTTCGATAAAAAATATAAGGCACATCCCATGTTATCAATAAGTATTAATGTAAGTAAAAAGGAAAAAAGAAATTCTTTCGGCGTTATGTCAAAAGGGAAAAAGAAACATTAAAACAGGGGTTTTTATTTTTACTTTTCTCTTTTATTACCTTTACCCTTTCTTGTTTGTATAAATCTGGGATTTTTTTATAAAATTAACTTTAAAAAATTAATTAATTATGAAAATGATTCATTTTTTAATAAAATACATAAACGATTTAAAATTTATGGTAAATATTGGTGGAGCCGAATAATATGGCGCTACCAACATGTCATGTCAATAATTCAGATAAAAAATTAATTTTTTTATAAAGACATATAAAATAACGTCATTTGTATAAATATCATGAAAATATTATTATTTTTGAAAAATAAAGAGACTTTAAAATTTTTTTATTTATATTTATTTGTTTTATAATAAATAAAATCATATTATTTAATTGTTAAAACACTAAAAAAAATTTGGTTCCAAAAAAAATAAATTTAAAATTAAAAAAAAACAAATAATAAACAAAAAGAACACATTGAAATATCTTTTTAAAGTCCATCTATTTTTAAAAAGATTATAATATTTTCATGGTATTTATATAGGTGACGCCATTTTACATGATACAATTAAATAATTGATTTTTTATCTGAGTTGTTGACGTGACATATTGGTGGATCTATATTTTTTGATTCCATCAACATTTATTGTAAATTTCAAGTTATTTACGTATTTTATCAAAAAAATGAATTATTTTCGTAATTAATTAATTTTTTTAAGTTAATTTAATAAAAAAAACCATAAATCTATATTCATCAAGGATTTTTTAATCATCAATCATTATTAGAGCTGACAAAAATAAAAATAAAATTTGGTTATAATAGTAATTTTGGGATTTAATCTCACTTTAGTTTTTGTTAAATTTGTAAAGGATAATTGAATAATTAAAATTTTAAACGTATTTAATATCTTTGTATGGTATGAAATGAATATTTAATCTATTTTGGAGAGTCCAAATTTAATGTGTGATTTATTACTGGGGAATAAAAATAATTTTTTTAATAATTTAATCTATGCTTAATATTATAATCACGTAAGGCTATTCTATCTAAATATATATAATATTAAATTTACCAAATATAAATCCTTTAAAAAATATATATGAAAATTTTCTAGCTATGTAGCTAGGGTTTGGGTAGGCAACCTGTTGTTGTCTCTGCTCGTGTCATTCTTTTACTCTTTGTCCAATTATTACAAGTTCTATTTATCAAATACTTAGTAGCTGCTCAGTATAAATTATAATGTTAAATAATGAATTTCTACTGCTAATATTATTGATTAATTTGGAATTTTACAATCAAATACGCTAGCAAATGAGCTCAACTTAGCCCATTTAGATATATAGATTGAACCCACCTTTATTTAATTTATAAATTTTATTTTTTACATTTTAATTGTGTATTTAGTTATTATTAAAATGAATCAACTCAACCCTTAATTGACAAAATCATGTTTTTGTAGATCTATTAATTTATTACTGGAATAAAAAATAAATTGCATCCAATTCAATTTAACTATAAAAAAAAAACCTCAACTTCATCTACCTTAAACCCAAAATTAATCCGAAACCCAAATGATAAAAATCTAAAATGATTTGAACAGATAATTATCTAACTTAAAAATCCGGAGCTTTAAATTCAAATAACCCCAACCCAAAACAGTCTAAAACCAATCCATGTGAAATATTTACCAGCAAGAGATCCCAATGTCAGGTTTTGTTCTTAAATTTTGTATGGGCTTTCATGTCCACCACAATGATACTAATATTATCTTTGCTTCCTTTACTAAGAGCAAGCCTTGACAGGTACTCTGCCGCAGATTGAGCTGCACCATCAATCCCTTTACGATTCGATTTATCTCCGTACTTTTTACGCCATAAACTGATCCGCTTCCGTGCAACTTCACAGGCGTCGTTGTTGCTAATCACGTCCCACAATCCGTCACTTGCTAAAACAAGACATTCGTCGTCATTTGCTCGACTAACGAATGTCACTTCCGGGTCTGGAATAATCCATGGTTTCAAGTACTTGTCACCTGAGATGATAAACCGAATTTGATACCTTGATTAATCGATTCGGAGCTCATATTACAAGTCGGAGCTTGAAAGACTTACCAATTGACCTTGACATTGCGAGAACACCTGAAACTCGAGGGCCATTCCATTGTATGATCTTGCCGCCTGTGGCTTCAATTCTTGCTTGTTCATCTTCTCTATCAGGCTGTAAAAAAGGTGTCATATGTTATATCAATGTCTTTGAAATTAGTAAAAACCGGAACATGAAAAAACATTTCGTACTTTGTGGTCTATGGACAATGGGATTGGAAATTTTCCACGGGAGAGAACTGCCCTTGAATCACCACAATTGGCAACGATTATATGTGTCGGACTAACAAGTGCAATTACAGCAGTAGAACCGGCGGTTTCTGAGATGTGGCCTCTATGAACTCCTCCGATCTCATTATCGACTTTGACGAAACAATTTAAGAACGCTTTTTTCCATTGTTCCCTCCACTCGTATCTTATGTTTCCGTCAAGAATACATGCTTTTGTCATTTCTATCTCCTCGGCCAAAGCCGTATGCATACGTTCACGGCAATAATTCGCAACCTATGCAAATGAAATGTTCAATATCAAACTAACTTGACATATCGATTTTGTGTAAAATAGAATGATGGAAGCTACCTGACAGCCTCCATGTCCGTCATACACACCATAGAAATCAGCAGTTAAGTTGCTTATATTGCAATTCGTTTGATTTGATACACTCTCGACATTCAGCATTTGAGGAGGAACTTGCAAGAATCGAGGTATAGCCATAACAGCATCTTCCATCTGTATTCTCCTACCGCAAATGGATGTAAATCCCCAAAGAGGTATGCTATTTGATTCAAACGGACAATGGCTTTCGGTTTTTCTCATCTTTTTTGGTTGCGGCACCTCAAGAAATGACTCAGGTGATCTTGGACTACACTCTTTAAACCGAATGTTGTCGTCCCCTGCAAGACCCATGGCAACCCTCTTGACATCTTGAACACCACTCATATTCCTATTCCCTAACAGAGTAGCTGATACCTCAAGAAATGATTCCGTCGATTTTGGATTAGATCTATGAGCTATAGATCGAGAACATGAATTTTCATGATCCACACCAAAGGATATGGGCACATCGTCCTCACCTCCTTGATGATTTGACAAACCAGGACCATGGAAACCTTGGATTCTGCCACAGGTGAACTCACAAGGTTGATTTGGCAACAAACTCGTCTTCTCAGCAGTAAGATTATACCGAGCATGGTCAATGTGCGTCGACATCGTTCTTGAATCTTTAGACATCAAGTCACCTAGACTAATGGCACAAGGACTGCAATATCTTTAGATATATCCTCCATTGACTCTATCTTTTACCTGCAGTAATTAGAAACAAATGAAAACTATTAATCTTCTAAATCAAACCCCCTTTTTCTTTCTTCCAGTTCAATGTCATACAAAGGGATCATTGAAAGGAGAACGACTCCATTCAGAACAGTCCACCCAGAACCGACAGACCTCTCTATGAGTCAGTTGCATCGCCGCTCGGAGTTTTGTCTCCCGGCTTTTTGGGAAGCCCAAATGTCTGATGCGGCGGGTTTAACAGAACCAGAGCACCTTGTTGAATCAGGTCATGTATAGTGGATGACAACCTACTAAGAGCACGTGAGCATCATCGCTTGATAGGGTTAGAACCCTTGTCCCCTAAAAGGGACTCAAACTCTCATTAAAAGAAAACAAAACCCCGAGCAAAAACAATACCGACTCATCGAGGGATCTAACCACTCTAGACTGTCGACACTTTGAAAATTTCTTCACTCAACAGGTAAGAAATGACGTTACTTACAGAAACTAAGAAATTAACAGTTGGGGCAAATGAAAGTTAAGCTTACGGAAATTGAAAAAAAAAAACACCCATTGTGGAATTATAACATATGCTTGGATGACATTAGAGCCTATGTAAAGCCATTTCCATATCTAACCATTTCTTTCCATAAATTGACCAAACAGAGCTTGAACAATATAAAGAGAAACATCAAGAAAATCATGCAAAAAAGTTAAAATACTTGAACAAATTCAATCAAGTAAATGGGATCATAATAAAGTAACTCAAAGCATACCAGAAATGGAGAAACAATGATGCAGCAGCAAAGGAATTAAAATGAACCCAAAGAACCAGCTGGTTATATATATTTATAAAGTAAAACCCAAAGTGAAGAACAAGTTGAAGGAAGGATTTCGGGGGGAGGGGTAAAAAGGTGATGGAAATCAAGTTGGTGACCAAAGGGAGTGGATGGGATGGTGAAGTTCATGAATGCAGAGGAAGTTAGGTTCGTTGAGGTGGGAAAGGTCTGATTAGGTTCATGAACTTACACTTAATAGATTTGTTTGCCACCCAAACCCCTCTTATTTTACGCCACCTGTATTTTCTTTTTATTTCTTTTATTTATTTTTCAGTCTGGTTTTTTTTTATTTTTATATTAATTATTTAAAATATATTTTTGTTTAGTTTCGGTCAGAAAGGGAAAATGAACCTATTAGGATGAGGGATGTTTAGCATATTTCTAGATAGATCTATTGGATATAATGAATTATTAAATCATTCTTATAAGAAAAATATAATACAATTTAAATATGAGAAAAAAAATATTATTTAATCCTTGAATTTTATAGTTTTTTTAATTTGTTGGTCTATGATAATTTTGCAAGTTGATAATTTTCTCAAATTCGAATTTTGTTAAGATGAGATGACATATTATTGTCACATCATCAATTACATATTTAAAATTTTCATTTAAAATAATTTATTTTAAAAAAAAATTTAAATGATGACATAGCACAATTTCAATATATCACATCATTCATACTTTAATAGAATTCAAAATTAGAGATCAAATTAAAAAAAATTCCTGAACTTCGAGACTAATGTGAACTAAAAAATAGTTGGAGAACAAAGTGCGAAAAATTGTCAAGTCTTGAGATTAAACACTAGTTTATTCCTTTAAATAAATAAACTAACCTAAATATGTAAATGGCTTTAACACGTGAATCTCAGGATTTAGATTACATTTTATCATTTCTATTAAAAAAAGGATAAATTAGTCCCTATGTTAGATCAAAGAGAAGATTGCTCATTTCTGTTAAAATTTCATTCATTTGTGCCGTTAAAAATTAGTGTGGCTGATGGAATGACTAGACAGTGACACATAGTGTGCCAATGTGTACCTCATGCTAATCTACGTGAATCAATTTTTAACAATATAAATTGATGAAAATTTTAATAAAAGGATTAGTTTGCTTTTCGATTTAACATATAAGGACTAATTTGCTCATTTTTTAGTAGAGAGGGCAAAATGCTATTTAATACCTAGTACAAAAGCTTCCATGACAGCTTTATCGACACATGCTTGTGTCAAGGACAAGAAGAAGCCTAGCTCCCCCTAAAATGCAAAAATTCCTCTTTAGTCCCTCTAAAGTCTATAAAATTACAAATTAATACATAGTAAAATTACAATTTGACCCTTCCATAATGATAATTTTTTTATTTCGCGTTTCTAAAAATTATAAAAAATAAACTAATATAATGATGAAAATACATTTTAACTCTTATTAAAGTATATAAATTAATTTTAACCCCAATAAAGAATTCTAACTTCATCTTTGATTACTTGAATGTATATGATCTATGTTACTTGAACTTAAGTGTGTGTCGAAATATATTACATATCAAACATGATATAGTTAAATAATTTTTATTTTTTGTATATGTTTGAAGGCAGGGCGAAACCAAGGGGTTGGCAGGGGCTCTGGCTCCCCCTAGAATGAAAAATTTTTCATTTAGGTCCTTAAAATTTTTTAAAATTTTAAATTAATAAAAGTAAAATTTCATTTTGCCTCTTAAAAATAATAAAATTTTAGATTAATCCTTTAAAAAATGTACTTTTACTATCGTAAAAATTACAATTTAACTTCGACCTCTCTTAACAAAATTTTCTGATTTCACCCCTGTTTGAAGGATACTGAAAAGTTATATTTTCATTGATAATCATCGTAATAAATCAAATGAAGAAGAAAATACATTTTTTTGATGATATTTTTATGACGAAGAAAATATTAATACAATCAACAAAACATAAACTATTAAACTGAGCAGCAGCAATTCTTACTGGTTTGCAGGTTGTTTGGATTAAAGGTTTCAAAAGGGTGGAATTGGAATGTGATAATGTCCACCTTGTTGACATTCTGCATTCTGGACTAGCACCAGTTAGTAAGGTTGTTGAGATCCAAAAAATCCATGCTTTTTGTTGCAAAGATTGGATAGTTCAAGTTCGATGTATTAGTCGAACGCTCAACATGATAGCTGATCGTCTTACCAAGGGATGTACTCTACCGATGGGGCAGCTTGCTTTGCTCGAGGAACCTCCACTCCGCAGGCGAATGCTAATCCCATTTACCCTTACAGTGCTACTCATAAGGGAATTGTCTTTCTTTTACTAGAATTTTCCTATGTTTTTAGTATAAAAAAAGTGGCCAATTGTTTCGTTTTATGTAACATATATTTGAAAATAAATTAGTTCTTCTAATATTTTTTTAGTCCACAAATTTAAATTTATATATTAAAAACGCCAATAAAAAATTAATTAACTGAAAATATTGACAAACCCATATTAAAAGTCAAATAAATTTTTTTATCCATAGTAAAAAGGAATGCAATCAAAATCTACCTATCTACCTATTATTATTGGACTATATACTAAAAACAATACAAAATTTTTAACTAAGAATAATATAATGAAATCACTATAGAAAACCGGTACCGGCGAGGCCATGGTGAAGCAAATTATGAGCAATATAATCCCTGGCTTGAACGGCAGCCATGGATCTCAAATTATTTTCCGGGATGACTTCATCATCGGAAATTTCAATTTTAAGCTCGGGTTCTATTTCTTCATTTTGAAGCTCACAAATATTATGCAAAACACAGCAAGCGCCTAGCACAGCCGGCAATTCTTGAAGCTTAACTTCAGCCCTTTTCTGCAAACACGACCATCTTCCTTTCAGTCTCGTGAATGCTTCTTTACCCATTTTTTCAATCTCTCCGATCTTCTCATTGAATGCGTGTTGAGTCCAAGTTAGATTTTGATGAGCGTAAGGAACTAAAACCCAATCCATTAATGGATACCCTTTACTTCCGACTACCCAAACACCTTTTACTTGGCCTTTAACGGCGCTTTGATGAAACGCTGATTTCTCGAAGATTTGTTCGTCGGACATTGAACCAGGCCAACCGATTGAAACGTCAGTGAAAACGCCGGTTGGGTCTATGATACCTTGGAGTGTGATGGAATACGATTGTTTTTGGGTTTTCTCCGTTTGTTTCTTGTTTAAATACGCGGCAGCATTGGCTTTCGGAGCGATGATCGGGACGTGAGTGGTGTAGATCGCGCCGGCGACGCTTGGGATTCCGGTGAGGGATTCGAACTCCGATTTGGTTTTGTTTAATTTGTTTTCATCGGGCCATTGGACATATTTAGGCATTAAAACAGTTTTAATAGCGGTACAAACCTCCAAAACTAGCTTATGGCAAGTTGAGATTCCTAACCCGAACCGTTTTGATACCATTCGGAGTGGTTCACCGGTGGCTAAACGCCAAATACAGACCGCAACGCGTTGACGAACCGGGATCGCATCGCGGAGCGGCGTGTTCTTTTTTATCACCGTTGATTCAAGCTCTTTGCAAATCATATCGAACGTCGACTTGCTCATTCGAAACGCGTGTTTGAATTCCTCGTCGGGAAAACCCGGGTGGTTGCATTTCTCCCACCAGTCTTTAGATCTGTCTTTCACCCATAACCGCCGTCCTGTTCCGCCTGATTCCGATGGACCTGTATCCTCCGCCGCCGGAATAGATACCGGTGAACTTGATTTTCGCGCGCGTTTCTTCCGTGAATCATCAAATTCATCGTTTTCAGTGTAATGACTTTGAATTTGATCGAAATAATCATTCATTTCGCTGTAATTCGATTCAAAAACAGCTCCTCTTCCTTGATCAGAATCAGTAAACCATTGAAGTTGCTCGTGCTTCATTTCATCATCGAATAACGAAATCGAAGAATGTAAATCCATAAACTCGTTGTCTGTACTCCTTTTCTTGCCATCTTCCATATCCTGAAACCAAGAAAACTTGCCGCCGTCTCCTCCGCCGGTGCCGGTGATGATGCCGGTCTTGTTGTAAGCAAAAACTTCAGCGGAAACGAATGGGGAAGACCCAATTTCCATGCAATAATTTATGGGGTTTGATTTTTTATTTGACGAAATATGAACACAAAAATGAATTGAAATTGAAGATGGGAACGCAGGGATTTATATATACGTATGGTAGCCAACGCGGTTGGAAATGCGTCTAAGGAAGCGCGTGTGGTAGCGACGGTGTGAGCGAGGTATAATAAGCGACTAGATTTGACGTTGACTTGACTTTTCATGTTTTCCTGTGATTTTTTTAATAATTTTGTTATTAAAAAGAAATTACGCCACTCGGTTAGGAATAAAAGTGGATCCAAAATTAAATATTTTTTTTTATGACTTATAAGAGTAATATAAAATTTTAATATCGTGATTGACGCTATTTAAATTATATTTGAGGTAATAAAAATTTTTAATTATTAATTTTAGATTTTAATTTATTATATTAATTAATTTAATTATAAAATTTAAATACGTATGATTTCAAATTTTTTATATTAAATAAATATTAAATATGATTTTAAATGTTAATTTTGATTCAATATCAACCCATAGATAATGGGAAGAAATGGTAAGAGATTTTATTTTCTTAATATTCGGATTAAATTAAAATTTTAAAGTCATTATTATTAAAAATTTTAAACCCATAGATTCTAATAGTTGGGAAGAGATTTTCTCTTAAATTAAGGTTTTAATAGTTGTTAATTACGTTGGATATATGTATTAGTAATTAATTAAAATAAATCTAAAAAAACTTAAATATAATGATATTTAAATTTTTTAAAATAAAAGTAAATGTTCAATAGAATCGAGTAAAATAATTTCGAATTAATCAAATATAAAAATATTATTTTTTCTTTGGGATAGATTATACACTATATATGTAAATTGTTTTAGACGGAGAGTGGCCGTTGGTTTCCAAAGAAATCTGTGGAAGTGACATGTCGGCAAAAGGAAAAGTTGGTAAGAAGATTCGTTAAAATGGGAGGGAAGGCAATGCGAAATTACCAGAAAGGGTAACTGAAAACAAATTGTGTATGAGACTGGATTGATTTTTAGTTCGGATTATTATTTAACAATTTAAATAATATATGTTTAAAATTTAATTATTAACTCGGAGCATGATAAAACCAATCTAAATAACAATAATAATCTAGGCTTAATTTCAAAGGTAAAGTATCATGTTTGAATTTTATTTGTGTATTGGTTATCTGTAATAAAAACATCATGAAGATTTTTATATTAAAAATTAAATTAAATTTTATTCATTTTATTTAAAAAATAAATAAATTATTAATATATATTTGATCAAAGAATAAATTAATAATTCTATTAAAAAATAATTTATTTTATACATAAATTAATTTTTTTTTTTTTAATAAAAAGATAAACTAAATCTTAATACAAGAACCTTCACGATATTTTTAACAGTTATTTTTATAATTATTTTAGTTTGAATCACATATATTATAATGATTTGATTATGATTATACAGTAATTATAACAAAAATTATAATTCTAAAACTTTTTTTTTAAATGGTCGATGACGAATATAATTGACATTAATTACACGTCCAAGAAAATACGGACAAGATACTTTTTTCAGCCTGAGATTCAATTTATTTATATAATTTTTTAAATAAATGATATCCGAAAAAATATATAGATTTTTTGGATATAATTAATTAATTAGTTCTATTCAGGTCTATTAAAATATAAAATCAGTCTAATTATAATATAAAAATACACATGCAAAACTAAATGATTATTAGTAATTTATTATTTAAAAAAATAGAGTGTTGACTTGATTGACCAATGTTTTGAGTTCACACTAGTTTAATTAATTAATGTAAATTTTGTAATAAAAAGAGATGAAAATTGAAACACATCACATATAGAAGTTTCTATTCTGTTTTTGAAAAATGCGTACTTAAATAATTGTTAATTTTTTAAAAGAGAGATGACTTAATTAACCAGAGTTTTGTGTTCCCACCTGCTGCTCCCTTTTCAACGAACATGGCAGGTTGACTTTTTATGGTTCGACCAATTATTATTATTCACAAAATTAATTTTTTTAAATTAACTTGTTTGACCAAAATAAAATTAAAATGTTTGTGAATTTTGTTTTCTCAATCATCAAATTGTTAAAAGATATATAATTTGGGTCAATTTAAAAATTATATATAATTTGGGTCAATTTAAATTGCATCGCAACTTAATTTGGTCAATGAAAAAAATCAGAATATATATTTGCAAAAATGCGATCAAGGTAGAGTTGTAATCAAGTCGAGATGCGAAGTTCAAACTCGAAATTGATTTTTGAAAAATTTTAATCGAAATTTAATTTAAATTCGGCCAAAAATTATTTTTAAGCTCAAATTTAATTCAAAATAAAATCGAATTATTCAAGATAAAATTAAACTTGTTTGTACAATTTAAAAATCTAAACTCAAACTTATATGCACATTTTTTATTAAAAAAAGTTTGATTAGAGTTGTGAGTTGCTCAAAACAAGTAGTATACTTGAACTCAGTTCACTCGATAACTTAAGTTGTTCAAATTCAGTTCATGAATGATTGAATCGATTTCAATATTTTTAGTCAAATTTAAATAAAATATTGATATTATATATTTAAACAGTAAAATAGATCATTTGAACAAACTAGATAGAGCTCACACCTAGGCTTAAAAAAATTTTGTTTTTGGAATCCAGCTTTGGACTAGCTTTGCCATGTGGGCTTCTTTTTATGCACAAGGAGCCCAAATGACCCTCTGTATGTTTTTGTTTATCCATATAAAACTACGAAAGGAAAAAGGTTAATTTCATCGGAGTCTCTAAATGATGTCACGTGTTTTAAATTGATCTCAAATTTTCAAAACATTCTAATTGAATCCTCAAAATATCAGTACCTTCTCAACCAAATCCTTCCATCAATTTATTTTGTTAATTTAGGTGTTAAATGCTAGCTTGAAATTGACATGAAACATGTTTAGAACATGTAATTGAAATTTAAACATGTGTTTGTACCTAACATGAATATTTAGGATATTAATAATATGGTCAAATAAATGATAAAGTATATCAAATTAAAATGGGATAATATAACTTTTGTCCCCTGAACTTGGCAACTAAATTTACTTTGGTATTTGTACTTTTTTTTTATCCACTTTGCCCCTTAAACTTGGCAACCAAATCCATTTTGATCTTTAAACGTTGATTATGTCAAGATTTGATGATGTGATCAATATTACTAGAACAAGACTAGATCAAACAAATCAAGAGCATATCGATATGATAGTTCAAACAAAGGGGTTAAACGGACTAAATAAAAAACTACTTGAAATTTGTAAGATTTAAAAACCCGAACGATGGTTGAATGGGTTGAACCGATTTAATGATTTTTTTTATATTTTTAGTTTTTTTTATACTTTTTATGAATTTTTAATTATTTGTTGGTCTAATGGTCGAATCAAGTGAATTGGTTGAATTGAAAATTGATGGTCGGATCTATTCAACCATGGGATCAAATATTAAATTTATAAATTTGCAGGTGATGATATGGTACAATCTCAGAGAGCCACATCATCAAACTTGTATATATTTTCAAGCTCAGGGACTAAAATGGATCGAGTTTTCAAGTTCATGTGCTAAAGTGGACAAAAAAAAAATACAAGTACCAAAGTGAACCTAGTTGCCAAATTCAAAGACCAAAAAGTATATTTTTCCAAATTAAAATACAGGGGCCCGATTTCAAATTTGGAAATAATAGAGCCACCAAACGAGAATTTGACCAAAAAAATTTGAATGATAATGATTGGAAACAAAGTTTTGATGTCTTCATATTGGAAGCAAGTCCATGTTGGAGTGGATAAGAACTTTAAAAAATTAAACTACAAGTAATAAATAGTACTAAAAAAAATCCATATAAATATCTCAAAGAGTGACGATTACACAAAATATGGCTGAAAATTTTAAAATAATTCTAAATATCATCCCTCTCCTTTATAAAAATTAAGAAGTTAATCCTTTTACTTTAATTCCATCGATATTTGTTCTTCTTACTTTATAAAAATTGAGAAATTAATTCAATTAAATACAGATTGTTAAACCTTGCTCGTAAATATTCGACTTGGAAATCAGCAGATCAACAACTTACATGTAACGAATTAATAAAAATTAGTGGTTCAACAATTTATATACTGCAACAACTTAACAGAAATAAGCAGACAAACTTCATGTATTTATCAATAATTAGACTAATCTATTAGCTTTTTATGAAGTACGAAGCTTTTTATGAAGTACGAGGATTAAATTCTTACAATTTAAAATAAACGGATTAATTTTTAAGTTTTTATAAAATAGAGTGATAAAATCCAGAGTTAAAAAAACAGTGACGGAACTTTGATAACTGCCGTTATTGACGTTAAGTTTTCAGCCTTGCACTTTTGGCGCATTTTAGCCACCTTCACCCTTGGAAATGATTGTAGTGGTAAAAGTATTATAGAATCTCTTGTATTAAGAGTTGGACTGCATTTTGCTCCTTCCACTAAAAAATGAGTAAATTAGTCACATATGTTAGATGAAAGAGCAAATTGATTCTTTTGTTAAAAGTTTTATCTATTTTTATTGTTAAAAATTGGTCCATGTACATTAAAGTGAGATACACATGACATACCACTCGTAATTGTCAGGTTATTCTATCAACTATGTCAGTTTTTAACAATAAAAATTGATGAAATTTTTAACAAAAATGACTGATTTACTCTTTAATCTAACATATAAGGACTAATTTACCTATATTTTGAGTAGAGGGGCAAAATGCAATTTGACTCCTAATGCAGGGGCAAAATTGTTTATCATCTTAGTAAATAAATATTTGAACAATTGTACATGTAGACTTAAAAAAAAAATGCTTAAACTCGACTCGGTAATTGTCAAACTAAGATTGAACTATAAAGTGAGTTGAATTTGGACAATATAATACTCGATTGAGTAAATTTGAACCTAATGCATACGATTTCAAAATGTCACACCCGTAATTTTAATATAAATATTTTAAGGTACTAACAATTGAACCTATATTTCGAAATTTGAAAAGTTAAAGGACCAAATTTCTAGAAATAAAAGTAAGAGGATTAAATTATAAATGCACAAAAAATACAGGGACTTGGTACATATTTTAACCTTTAATTTTCTTTTAGACCTTGATTGATTATCCCACTCCGAATCTAAAACTAAATCAGGGCCGTCAAACTCCAAATTCATAAAGGTCACTGGAGAAAAATGGCAGAACAGGTGGTCCTAATGTACGGACAAAAAGCCGGGGAAAAACACATGAATCTAAATTATAATAAAGAGCAAGCTTAAAACATTAAAAAATGGAAATATTATAATACTTCTAAGGTTAAATTCTTCTATTAGTCACTATACTTTGTGAAAGTAGTGTATTTAGTCTTTGTACTTTAATTTGATCACAATTAGTCTCTATAATTTTCAAATTTATCAATTTAGTCCATTTACTTTTTCTCAAAATTTCAATTTAATCCTGACTCAATTAGTAGCAATTAAGTCTGTTTAGATAAATTCAATTACGAGTTGATATGTCATTACATATATGATAATATGGTTGGCGCATTAGATTTTGGAAATAATAGAACTTAACTTAATCAGTTTAACAATTATCGTTTGATGAGGACTGAAGTTTAGAAATTTGAGAAGTAAAGGGACTAAAAATGTTCAAATTAAAGTGAAGGGATTAAATCCATAACATTTGAGAAATACAGGGACTAATAAAAAAATTAACCTAGACCAATAAAAGAGTATCTAACCATTTTTATTTTTTAAGTTCTTCGTCACGCCATGTTCTTCTTCTCCCGGCTGATGCTAGCTCATCAATGGCTAAACTCTTCTTCTTTTATCTCTCTCCTTTGACTTTTTATTTCCTCTCAGTATTTCCATGGCGAATCGTTGCTTTCTTCTTCAGGTACCTGAACAAGTAGCTTTGAGTTTCAAATAGTTTTTTTTTCTATGGATCATAGAAATGGATTTTCGGATTCGAACGAAATCAGTAACAACAAAAGCACCACATGCTGTATCGTCGCAGCCGCCGCGACAACCACCGCCGAAACACTTGTTTCATCGGAACCGTTGAACACTCCGGACGTCGCCGCTCTTCAACTCCTCTCCAAGAACCTCGAGTCCCTTTACGAATCGACGGATTCCGATTACTTTTACTCCGACGCAAAAATCGCGCTATCTTCCGGCCGGGAGGTAGCCGTTCACCGGTGCATTTTGTCAGCGAGGAGTTCGGTGTTTAAGACCGTGTTCTCCGGGCTGAAAGACAGTGGAGCTAAGTTTGAGCTCAAAGAGTTGGCTAGAGACTATGAGATCGGCTATGATTCGCTTGTTGCCGTTCTGGCTTACTTGTATACCGGAAAAGTTAAATCGTCGCCTAAAGGCGTTTGCCTTTGCGTAGACGATGGTTGTTCGCACGTTGGATGTAGACCGGCCGTTGATTTCATTGCTGAAGTTTTATATGCAGCGTTCGTTTTTCAGGTCCCTGAATTAATTGCTCTTTATCAGGTCAGTAAATTTCTGCTAATTTTTGCTTCTTTTTTCCCCTTGAATCTTAATCACTGTTAAACATGAGCAAGTTTTGTTGATTTTCAGATATAAAAAATTATTACTAAATTGAGCATTCATAGGCATTTTTGTGAATAGAAAGAAAAATTAAATTTGAATATACTCCAACACATTCATTTTTGATATTTACTATTGAGTTTTAGTAACATATTTGAATAGCTAAAAAATCAGTCTCTTAATAACAAAATTGTATGATTTAAGCTATGTTACTTGGATTATGAATGCTAAATATGAATACTAAAAAAATATGGGAATTCTGAGATAAATATGTGAACTAATGGTAGTATAATTTAGTCCTTTCTTCCATTTTGTGATTTGATGAGGAATCAAAAAAGCAATTAGAAAAACAGAACAAAGTATTTTAAGTTTTAAGAACTATGTTCTGTTTTTAAATCTGCAGAGACATCTACTGGACATCATCGACAGGGTCGCCGTAGATGATATCTTGGAGGTTCTTTACATTGCAAATATGTGCGGCAATGCTTGTGAAAAATTGGTGGCGAAGTGTATAGAAATCGTTGTGAAATCCGATGTTGATATTGTAACACTCGACAAAGCCTTGCCTCAACCCATTGTGAAACAAATTATTGATTCCCGTCTGGAACTCAGTTTAGACAAGCCCGAGGATGTAGGTTTCGATAAACACGTGCGGCGGATTCATCGGGCGTTGGATTCGGATGATGTCGAGTTAGTTCGAATGCTACTGAAAGAGGGTCATACGAATTTAGACTATGCGTATGCACTTCACTATGCTGTGGCATACTGCGATGCGAAGACCACGATTGAGTTGCTCGACCTTGGAATCGCCGATGTTAACCATAGGAACTCGAGAGGGTACACAGTGTTGCATGTTGCTGCGATGAGGAAAGAGCCTAAGATTATAGTTTCTCTTTTAACGAAAGGTGCACGACCAGCCGATCTCACAATCGATGGTAGGAAAGCTCTTCAGATATCGAAGCGGCTCACCCGGGCTGCCGATTACTATAAATCAACCGAGGAAGGGAAGGCTTCGCCAAAGGACAGGTTGTGTATAGAGATACTAGAGCAAGCTGAAAGAAGAGATCCATTGCATAGTGAAGCTTCTTTGTCTCTTGCCATGGCTGGTGATGATCTTCGGATGAAGTTGCTGTATCTCGAAAATAGAGGTAAATTTTTTGCTCCAACTCTTCATTTTCCATCATGTCTTGCATATGTTAAATACGGATGTCGGACACAAATGTTTTTGAAAAAATGAAGAATCCGAACAACATAGCTTACTAGGTTGTGTTATTATTTGTTTAACTTTTGCAGTTGGGCTAGCGAAACTTTTATTCCCAATGGAAGCTAAAGTTGTGATGGATATAGCTCAAGTGGATGGAACATCGGAGTTCCCTTTTGTTACCATCCATTCCAATAAATTAAATGGTGCTCAATCAACTGTGGACTTGAATGAGGCACCTTTTAGGATTCAAGAGGAGCATTTAAATAGACTCAAAGCACTTTCCAGAACAGGTACTGCTTTTTCACCAACATTTCATGCTGCCCTCTTTAATGTCATTAGGGTCGTAATAGATGGTTGGGATCGTGAAATTTTGATAATATTTAGATTTGAATATTTTAATTATATTTATAATGGATTTGGAGTAGACACAAATATTAATATTTAAATATCTATTTTAATTTATTTATTTTTTAAGTAAAAGAGGTAAAATACAATTCAACTCTTAATATAAGATGTTTCTATCTAGAGATGATATAGACGGATGTATAAATAACTGGGTATTGCTGCTCCACTTTTTATATGTTTTGTCATGGAGGATTGTATTTTTATATATATATCTGAATTTTTGTCACACATAGATATCATTTGCATTTAGAAAAAATCAGTCTTTTCGATAAGCAAAATCGAAGCTAACCCTCTTTTTCTGTGTTATCTCCGGCAGTGGAACTCGGGAAACGATTTTTTCCTCGTTGCTCCGAAGTGTTGAACAAGATCATGGACGCGGACGACCTATCGCAGCTAGCTTGCGGAGGGAACGATACGGCGGAGGAACGAGTGGTTAAAAAGCAGAGATACATGGAACTCCAAGACCTATTAAGCAAGGCATTCCATGAAGATAAAGAGGAGTTTGACAGGTCAGCCATCTCCTCTTCATCTTCATCAAAATCCATAGTTGTGATCAGGCCTAAAGGTAAAGCTCACTGCTAAAGCTAATGGTAGTAGTGGCTAAACACTTAAAAACGAAAAAAGCCTAGTACAATCCTTTTATAGTTTGTATCATACTAGTACTTTTCTTCCCTAAGGTATAATATAGGGCAATATAAAAAGACCTAAATTTATAAAATCAAATCTTGAATTGTGTATTTTGGTTTTGGGTTTAGTTTTATTTGATCAACTTAGGTTTTCTTAGCAGAAGAAAATAAGTGAAAATTTGTAGAATTTAGTCATGATAATTCCTAGTGGTTCGATCTAGTTTATATCAGTATGGGCTGAGCGGCCCGCCCATCTTGGGAGGTCTTGGACAGAAAATGGAGAAAAATAGTTTGTGGGGCTTAAAATGTTGTCCATAGTATTTATTCTCCAACAGTATTTTTGTCCTCTTTTTCTATATTTTCTATTTTTCTTATCTCAGGTAGGTATTAAAAATTTATTTAGATTTACAAAAATATTTTTAATTATTTTATAATTTACAGTGAAAATGACTTGTTGGGTTGGTTAAGTTAATGTCTGGGCATGGATTTTTTCGAGGCTCGATTGCAGTCCAAATAGACAAGTCTGATTTAAATTATGAAACAAGCCATAGTTTGGATGGGACAAGGTTGGACAATTTTAAAGAGAATATTATTGTTCACAATGATATTTAAATATTAATTTTATAATTGATTCTAAATAAAAATATAATAAGTTTTAATTTTGGATATCAATTTTTAATTTTTTAGATAATTGCATAAACAAAAAGGACTTATTTTTTCTGAAAAATATACAAATTTCTTGAAACAGGAAATTCTTGACTTCTTTTATGTTAGTAGAAAGAAGAAAGAAACAAATATTTTCATTTAAAAAAAAAAGGAAATGGTCGGATCATAAAAAAAAAGAAAAAAAGAAAAAAACTGAATTACAAAGAACACGTAAACAAGTAAGAGGGAGTTACAAAATCCAGAAGTTCCTTGAATTGCAAGTAAGCCAAGCATTGATTTCAATTTTTAACCTTTCAAGTGAAGTAGCAGATTTTGATAAATAAAGGGTAAAGGGTATATATATATACCTATGTATGTTAAAAAGGACTAGACAATGTTGTATATGATTTGAAGTTTTCACAATCTAAAGGAAAGCAGTAATATAGAGAGCTATAAAAACCTTTGTTGCTTCAAGCCTCGATACACTTGCAGTCACCTTCCTGCAACCAATGGCATCTACATTAAGAAATCATGTCCGATGTCCTTGTTCAGTTCAGATACAGATATAGATATGAGATATGATGGTACATCGAAGATGAAATAGAACAAACCTGTGTCGGATATATAGTTGTATCCGACTGACTCTTATAACTGAGATATGGGTCAGACAGAGCCAGTTTGTTCCACTAGCAGATCATTGATCAATCCAGTCAAGTTAGAGGGTTTCCAATTGATCAAATCCTCCAATTCAAGATAAACCTTGGCTGATAACTCTTCATTTGTTGCATTTTCAACACATGAGCTTTCGCCTAATAGGTTTTCAGCCATAACATGATAAGCAGATGACATTTCTTCTGCATTGATGTTGTCTTGATCTTCCATGGAACCCCAATAGTCTTTCTCCATACAATCAAGCAAAAACTTTGAGAACTGATCAGATTGCATTGGTTCCAGCCCTTGATCAGCTTGGTATTTAGAGTTGATGACACTTTGGCCAATCTCCGTAGGCTCGGGCAAAGTCTTTGTGATGCGTTGGTCGGTCTCCATTGGCTTAGGCAAGGTCTTTGGGACACTTTGGTCAGTCCCCATAGGCTCAGGCAAGTCCTCGGTGACCCTCTGGTCAGTTTCCATAGGCTCAGGCAAGTCCCTCTGGTCAGTCCCTATAGGCTCAGGCAAGCTCTTTGTGACACTTTGGTCAGTCCCTATAGGCTCAGGCAAGCTCTTTGTGACACTTTGGTCAGTCCCGATAGGCTCAGGCAAGCTCTTTGTGATACTTTGGTCATTCCCCATAGGCTCAGGCAAGTTCTTGGTGACCCTCTGGTCAGTCCCTATAGACTCAGGCAGGTTCTTGGTGCCCCTCCGGTCAGTTCCCATAGGCTCGTTCAAGCTCTTTGTTACCATTTGATCTGTTCCCATAAGCTCAAGCGAACTCTTAGTGACTTGTGTCTCAAGCAATCTCCTTTTCTTTCTACTAAAATTCCCTTCATCAAGCTCTTTCTTTTCCACCTGTTTCTTCTTCATAAATTGCTGAAACAAAATGGGGGATTTCACTAATTTAACTAAGAAATTCAAAATTTTTTGTTGCCTACGCTCAACAAATCGAATCCTATCTTCGAAAACACTCAGTTTATCATTAGATTCTTCATTTTTTTGCTTCAATTTCACAATTTCCATCTTCAATTCACTCTGATTTTTCTTCAAAATCCCAATCTCAGCTTCCAATTCAGTATTAACATTACTTGAATTATATCTATTTTTCCTCTTAATATTATTCAACAAATGCTTCTTTCCTCCTTGAAACCCTTCATTTGCAAATTCCCATCTATCAGAATCAATCTTCTTAAACCCCTGAAGAAAACCCAGAAATTTGTATTATTGTTTTTTTAAAAAGCACTGCAAAATTTAGAGAAAAAATTGGGGTTAAATTAAAATGACTTACATAAGTGTTGAGTTGGCGAATAAAGCTTGAAAAATTCTTGTGCTTAAAATATTTGGGAAGGAGATTTTCAGAGAATTTATGAGAATCCCAAACAATGAAGCTGTTGCGATGGATACTCCACGAAACAATTGGGTCGGTTTCCGGATCCTCAACCATCTCAAACGTTTTCGTCAAAAATGGTGGTGGATCCGACCCGTTTATCCCTTCCATTGGCTTCACCAAAATATCCGTTGAAGACGACGATAAATCTTCACCATTGATCATATCATCGACGACACTCATTTCCTTTGCTTTTAACGAAGCTTTCTGATCATCGTCTCCGTCGCGAATGGCGGCTCCGGTCATCTCTTTCTCCTCCTCCTCCGCCGACCCTACCATTTTCATTGATTCTTCCTTTTGAACAATCTGAATGTTTTTCAGAGATTTTCAAAGGAATTAATGGTGGAGAAATTCAGTGTTCTAAGCTGTATATATGTATATATAGAGAGAGATTCCCACGTTTATTTTGCTTTTCCATTTCTTTTAATTGTCTGCATTCTCCTATATTTTCTGTTTAGGGAAATGGCTAATCATTGTTTTAAATTATTTAAAATCATATTAGGCCGAAATTTAAATTTTAATCCCTGCTTTTTTTAAATTTACATAATTTTGTCTCTTTATTTTTATAGTGTTGTTAGTTAATCCAAATTTTTAACATTCACAATCAAAATTTTGTAATCGGACCACTAATTTTGAATTTGACCAATTTGATTATATTATTTAAAGTAAAAAAATCCTCCAAAACAAACTTCCATAATTAATTTTATTTATTGAATGGGATGTCACCATGTGGATGAGTGCAAGAGCAGATTTGTTCAAGGGTCAAGTTATCCTTTTAATTTCAAAATTTTATTTGAAATTTGAAAATATTTAGACATAAATATTATACTTGAAAATTGGATTTGAACATAAAATATGAATTTGGTTTGGATTTCAACATTTAAGGCCTAACCTTAAGTCGTCTCGTTTTCTAATAATCTATTATATATTTAATTTTACATATTATGTAATTTATATCACATAAAAATTAACTTTATAATAATATATAATACTATAATATAAATATTAGACTTTTTTTTTTGCATATTTTCCCATATTGAAAATTTTAAAACAAAATATTAAAATAAATAAAAAATTAATATGAACAAGCCTAAAATAAACTTGAGTTAATCATTGACAAATATAAATAAATTCAAGTAAAAATTGATACTTGTATTTCAAGTTGAACCAAGCTTAAACGAATATTAAGTATACTAATATTATAATAAAATTGACTCTTTTAAGTATAAAAGGAAAAGTCATTTTTTGGATAAACTGCACATAAGGTTACTAAACTATTAATAAGTTCACGTTTTGGTCACTCAACTTTAAAAATTGATAACATTGTATTTGAATTATTCAAAAGTTTTTAATTTAAGTTATTGGGCTATTAAGTTTTCTTTTTCCTTAAAAGTTTGGTTAGTGAGCTCCAAGTGACGATTCAATGATCTATACAGTGGATCAGTACCTATTGACAAGTATAAGAATATACCTTAGACTCGAGGCGATTTGACGGTCAATTTCGGAAATCAAAGAAGAAAGTTGTTAGGATTTCAGTTCACAAATTCATGACGTTCAAAACTATTTCATGAGAAAAATATTTAACTGCAGAAGAAAAGGTGAATGGGAGCTTTCATTGGTGCAGGCAATATGAATGAAGAAGGCCATACAACAATGATTTTAATAGCCCAATGATTTAAATGAAAATTTTTGAATAGATCAACAATCACTTTGTAACATTTTGAAATTAAGTGATCACAACGTAAACTTACTAATAATTTAGTGCTCTTGATGTCATTTTCCCTTTTATTTTTTGGTATCCACGTGTCTTATTCTTTTCTATCAAAGTGTCCTCTCTCGTACCTTGCTCGTTTTCAGTGTTTTTAAATTATTAAATTGTCAAACTATTATTAACAAAAAAATTAACAAAATGGAGTACAAATTGAGCCAATAAAATCGTGCCACCTGGCAAATTTGTACTCCGAAAATGATGCCAAAAGACATCCACCACATCAGGAGATTCGCACACAATTTTGTTGTGTAGGTGGGACCCTTAAACTATTTTAACTTGAATTATTTATCTGGGTTAATTCCACTAGAAATCCTTAAATTATGAATGTTAATTTAAATTGATCTTCAAATTTTAAATTATTCTAATTATATCTTTAATTTATCGAGGTTATATCGATCAAGTCCTTTCATTATTAAAGTTGTTACATGACACACCAATCTCATGTGGCATAATTTAGAAATCCTTAAATTATGAATGTTATTTTAAAGGGTAAATTCCATCAGCAGTCACTTAACTTTTATTTTTCAAAACAAACAGTTACCTAGTTTACATTTCAGTCCCTCAACTTTAACAATGTGACAAAACAATCATTTTTCACGTTTTCTGTCACAGACGTCATGGAATAGTGACATGGTTGACGACGTCGGAGGACTGTGGAAAATGTCCAGCTGGCCGGTCACATTTAACAAAACAGACACTCAACTTTGAAAATGTGACAAAATAGTCACTAAAGTTACCAAAAAGTGACAAAATAGTCCTCTTGTTGTCATCCACATCAGCATCACCTTTCATCTCCCCCTTTTCTTCACTTTTACCATTAAACCAAGATGGGATTTGCAGTGTTAAGTTGGATAAACATTGAAACCAAGGAAACAAGTTCCATTAAGAACTTACTAATGTGTGTTGTATACGTAAAATTCACAAACGAATAACCGAATTTGCTAGTAAGGGTCAAACATGACTAACACCCTACACATCAAAAAGTCCCTCCAAGCCTCCCTTAAAAACCGCAAACACTAAAGCTCCAACACAAAGTTGAAGGGCGAAAATATATCTCATGTAACCAAGGAAATAAAGGCCAAAGCTGAAGTTCATTACGGCGATGAAACATGCAGAGGGAAATTCACGTCCTTGTCAGAAGAAAAAGGGTTCCCCATTGGCTTGCTAACGTTTCAAGACATTCAAGAATATGGGTCGTTAAGGACACCGGCTTTGTCTGGATCCGACATAAAAAGAAGAGGGAGTTGTGCAAGTTCAAGGATGTTGTCCTCAGCTACGACATCGAGATCGGTGCTTATTTCAAGCCCAACAAGATCAAGAATCTAACAGGTGTTAAAGCCAAGGAGTTCATGATTTGGATCACCTTAACCGATATCTAAATCGACCAATCTTCATCCATTACGTTCAAGACAAATCTCGTCGGCTTGTCCAAGTCTTTCTCGGTGTCAGTTTTCAATTTTTAGGCAGCCCATTTATGTTACAATAGGAGAGGAGGCTCAAAGAATTTGCAGGTATTCCTAGGAAATGAAGGAGGGAGGGATTATATGTACATACTGCAAAGGAATTAAAGAAATCTTTACATGTTATGTCTTTTTAACTGTCCCCATTTGTTAAATGGTAAAAGTGAAGAAAAGGGGGAGATGAAAGGTGATGCTGATGTGGATAACAACAAGAGGACTATTTTGTCACTTTTCAATAACTTTAGTGACTGATTTGTTACAGTTTCAAAGTTAAGTGACTGTTTTGTTAAATGTAACCGGCCAGCTGGACATTTTCCACAATCCTTCGACGCCGTCAACTACCATGTCACTGTTCTGTGATGTCTGTGACGGAAAAGGACTACTTTGTCATATTTTCAAAGTTGAGAGACTGTTTTGTCATATTTTTAAAATTGAGAGACTGAAATGTAAACTAGATGACTATTTGTTTCAAAAAATGAAAGTTGAGTGATTGTTGGTGTAATTTATCCTATTTTAAATCTAGATTCAAATTTTAAATTGTTCTAATTGCACACCCAATTTGTCAAGGTTATATCGATAAACTCCTTTCATTATTAAAATTGTTAAATGACACATGTGACATGATTTAAATGAAAAATTAAAAAAAATAAAACGTTGTTGCATAACTTTTAAAAGTAAAAACTAAAAGTAATGTAAAATTGAAAAATGAGAGAGTGAATGATAAAAGTTCTATAAAATTTTGAAAAATTCAAAAACAATATTTTTATAACATTCATTCTCACAATATTGGTTTTTCTTTATAATTTTGATTTAAAAGTATGTCGCATAAGATTTAACGTGTCATTTAATAGTTAAATTAATAATTTTAATAACAAACAGACTTGATTGATTTGATCTCAATAGTTTACGAATGTAATTAAATATTTTGAAATCCGAGGATCAATTTAAAATAAGAATCATAGTCCAAAGATGTCGAGTGGAATTAATTCATATTATCCATTAAGAAACATCTAATACATTATTTAAAAAAAGTAATAATATATAACTGACCCAATTTGAGTTGATTATAAAAAGTCAACAATTTAAACTTGAAATTCAGACAAAAACATGAGTCGAATGCGCCAATCATTATGAACTTTAAACTGAAAATTTAACCTAATTGATTCTACCACCAACTCGATTCTAAAGACATTGCAAATCAAATTTCATCTGTAAATTTGAAATCTTACCTTCATCTCCAAGTTCTTTACCATGGTAGAGATGGACTTCAAAAGATCAAAGGCGTCTTTAGAACTTTCAGTAAGATCAATGCTTGCTAAAGCTTGGGATAATACACGATTTGAATCACCATCTTCATTGTATTCTAAATATAGTTTCTTGATAGTAACCGTGGGCAACATGGGATAATCCGACTTCGAGTAAAGAACGCAATTTTTGACACGTCGAAAATCCTGAGCCGTGGGCAGCTGAAGAAAAGCTTGCTCAACGTGTTACCACCCACTATCGGAACCGATTCAAGCCGGGCGGTCTCGAGACATGGAAAGAAAACACGAACGTCGTTCGGGATTTTGTCGACTAGGACCCCCTTAAACAAGTTTATAGTTTTGAGTTTCTGGCACGTAAAGATCGCAGGAGGTAAATTAATGGAATAGTTGAGAGGTATATCAATATGAAACTCTTGGAGGTTAGACGAAGTAGCAGTGGTAGAGAGATGGATCCACTCAGAAATCACGGATTTGTTGTACGTAGCGGTTTCTAACCAAAGAAAAATCCTACGGACAATTGTCAAGTTTTCGTGGTTGTTCAAGACATGGTTCATGATACCGTCGAAGGGATAGCTGGAATGATAATGATTTTCCCGCAGATCAAGAATGGGAACCGACCTCCATAAGTATCGAAATCTCTTGGATAAACAACTTATTCTTATCGAATAATGAGAGGGAAGGAAAGAAAGAATGTGGCGAAGAAGCTCATCGGGCAAATTTTGGACTGCCATTGTTGATGATGTTAGCTAGCTAGGGTTTAGAAAAGTATGCGTGGGTAATAAGTTTTGTTTTGGAACAATAATGATAGTTCTACTATTATATATAGAGCTGGTTTAAAATTAGTGAAATTGTAATTAATATTTTTAATTCAATTCGACTGTAATTGAAACTTATTTAAATTTGACAGCCAGTCTTTTAATTCAATTCCAACTCCACTGTGATCCCATCACCCTCACTCTTAATCCCTATCAATTGTCTTTTCACCATTTTTTGGATCCCCCCCGGCTTCCTCTCTCAACCGAAATCCACCAACACCACTCAAAGCCCTCATCTCCCAATCAGCTGCCTTTACACTCACCCCTAAACCGAAACCCACCCCATCAGCCACCATAACAGAAACCAATAACCAACAAACAAAAGACGCAATCGGCAACAGGAACCTGCGAAGGAGGAAGGCAGCAGAAACATTCAAAAAGAAAGGAAGAGTGAACATATTTGACCTTAGCCTTATTAAAGGGGTTTGAGGCCTCCGTTCAACAATCCAAAGGATCAGAAGTTACATCTCGGGGAAGGGAAGCTTCGCCTGAAATCCCATGTCGATCTAACGGCGGAGACGGTAGATCGGGGCAAGAGAAAGTCAAAGTCTTTGGTGTTTTCATGGCTTTCGAGTGGGTTCTGAGAATATATGAACCGGTGGATTTAAAGAGAAACGAGAGGTGGACAGTTTGTTGGCTTTTCCGATCGGTGACGGTGCCGAAATGCTGTGTTGGGTCTTCAAATTTCTCGTTTTCAGCTATGCCTTGCCTCGGTTCTCCGTCTGATCTTCTGATGGTCTAAAAATTCAGTCATGCAAATGAGACACGAAATAGAAAATCTAAATTAAAATGTAAGGTTTCGACTTTCGCGTAAGATTATGTACAACGCTAAATGCTCATCATTGGATGCTGGGTGTATGCCTTGGGCACTAACCCGGAATCCAAATCCGAGTAACATATATAGGATGCCTTGAAGTTTTGTTCTTCAATTATCAGTGCTCAATTGTCAGCTTTGCTTTAGGCTTGGTCTAAGATATTTGGTAATTTTATGGAAATGGGTATACCTGTATTGAGGTGAGTCTGGGGAAGTATTGGGAATATACCCGTAAGGCCAGCACATGATTATATTTTTTACTTACACTCAGGTTTGTGTAACATAAATCAAATTTATGTTTTGGTTTTCCAACCAAGTGCTTGCATCTCACGTTTATGTTGGACACATATTCAAGCTTCATCTCAATACATGAAGCAAAAATTGAGTATAGTTGCATCTTATAATGTATTGTTTCCGACATTTATCACGTCCACATTATATAAGTAATAAGACATGCAAAAGTGTACGTTCTTCCTTTGTTATGGATGTAACTAGAGTTGCTAACTGGGCAGGTTGATTTTGGATCAAGATTATTTGAACTTCAAAATTTTCAGTTCATTTCGAGTTTGATTTAGTTTTGGGTTTGAAGCATTTCGAATTTGTGTTATTTTTTAGGTTCAAGGTTATTTAGGTTTGCCAATCAAGTTCTAGGTAATTTTGGATTGTTTATTCGAGCCTTTTTGGGCTTACATTATTCCAAATTTGAGTCATTTCTAGTTTAGGTTATATTTGAGTTCAAATTAGGCGGGTTTGATTAATGTTTTCAAAACTAGACTGGTGGTTGAACCGATCGAACGATAGGTTCTTGATTCAATCGGTTCGATCTAATAAATCTTAAAAAATAAAAATAAGAAAAATCAGTTCAATTGGTTTAATCTTTGGTTCGATCGGTTCAACCGATTCATAGACCAATCAATCTAACCTCTTACTATGGACTGATACCTCAACCGACTCTCGATTCAACTAATTTATCCTATCCAATTCTGAAAATAGTGGGTTTCATTATAATTTTTTTTTAGATCTTGAATTAATTTTTATAACAAATTCACCTAAACACTTAACCAACATGGGTTAACTTTAAACCACAAAATTAGACAACAAAATCCATTTATATGTTATATTTAGATAGATTAAAACTTAACCTCAAATTTAGCTATTTATCAACAAACCAATTTGTTCCCTTTAATCTTGTTTATTGTCTCCCATCTTTCTTTGACATTTAGCCATTAAGGCCAAGAACTCTTTTCCATATCAAAAATTGAAATTAAAAAGAAATGACAACATATGGAACCATTCCGGCCGAGTTGCCACAACAATCATTGAGCTTAATTGTTCAAGCAAGAGAATTCCTCGGATCAGGCCTTGGCTCACGAAGAAAATGGGAAGACATGATCAATATTCGAGCATTAAACTTACCCCCAAATGTAAACGAAGCGGTACGGAGAATCAGAACCAACATCATGTTTTTCAAGACGAACTACATGATCCTCGTGCTTTTTCTCCTCCTCCTCACTTTGTTCTTCCACCCAACCTCATTGGTCATCATTGTCGTCATAATGATCGCGTGGTTTTTACAATACTTTTTACGCGACAACCCTTTATCGATTTACGGCTATGTAATCGACCGTAACACGATCATAACGATCTTGACGTTGTTTACCATTGCCGTGTTTTTCTTGACCGATGTGATGAGTAATATCATGTCTGGCATTACATTCGGATTAACGGTCGTTTTGGCACACGGATTCTTTAGAACTACTGATGATTTGTTCATCGGAGATGAAAAGGACAACAATGCATCGCAATGTTAATGGACTGACCATTCACCGTGGCTGCCGCCGCTTACGACATTGAAGAATGTTGTTTCCTCTTGTACGCCTCCGTTGTTGTTGTTTCAATTTTAGAATCATATACCATAAATGGAAAGAATTAAGTCATTTCTTTGTTGATTTAGTTTAATATGTATTATCATATACTATCTTCCTCTATCGTCATTGAATAAATCAATTGAATTTGTGTTTTGGCACAAGAGAGATAATGGACTAAATCTAATATACCTTACAGAAATTTTCAAAATATTGAATGGATACCTATCAATCGGTTAGTTAGAGTGGTTTTGAATTAAGTTACATCGAGTTTGAATTAATCTCATATTTGAACTATTTTATGTTATTTTGGATTTGAATCATTCAATTTGAAAATTGATTTTCAGATCAAATCATTATAGATTCAAATCAATTTGGGTTTTGATCAATTTAATTTTAGGTTATTTTGAATTTACATTATTTCAAATTTAAGTTAATTTATATTTGAGTTGGATAGATTTGATGGTTAACTTTTATAATTAAATTATATTTAAATTTAAATTAATCCGATAAATCTTTTGAGTTTGAATAAAAGATATTGTAACTAATTAAATGTCAGATTGGATAACTGTTAACAATAAAAAATCAATCACTTCCTGTTTCATTTCTTAAATAATATACAAACATTGTTATACCACATGCGTACATCATTTTTAAATATCGCTTAATCAAGCACACTTTTAACGTTAATTATTTCCATAAAAACAAAATCAAATAGTATCCACCCTTTTTTTTTTTTTTTTGAATATACTGGTGTGATTACATGATAGTATCTGTTCATACTTTCTTAACCATTTGACAACGCACACATACCTTACACACATAGGCTCTCGAACCCGGGACTCCTAAGATGAACATCATCCTCTTTTCCACCCTTTTATAATGAAGAGATAATCAACACCTTTTTAAATCATCCTATTTTATCACGTTATCAATCTATAGTGTCACAGCGTCACTTCTTTGAAGAGACAATGAAATGACCCATTCGCCGATAAGATACTTACACCTGGCATCGCATACATTTCATATAAAACCCCTCTCTCATTGACAAAAAGGAGAGATAAAATTGACTCCTCTCTTTCATTTTCTTCTTCTCCTCCTTCGTCACCTCTCCATCTAGGAGAGCTAATTGTCCTCCAAAGATGAATAGTGAATTACCTTGCGCCTTTGTCAAACACACATGTTTGAATAATTATAATTAAAATGAACTCATTACAAAGTACAATCAAACTAAGAATTAAAGTACATTTAAATAAAGTTTAGGCATGGAAGACATACACCAAGAATAATTTTGAAAAGAAAACCTACACGCATATTATGAAACTTAACCTGAGCATTTATGTTACTTGAATTTCAAATTAAACAGCAAATATAAGTATTTATTTAAAATGAAAATAATATATTTTATACATAAATCAACTACAAATACTTTTAAGAAATATAAAGAAATGAAGATAAACATCATGAGTCGTAGGTTGAAATCATAACGACAACCATATTTAACTCTTTTTTGACCAGCTTTTAACATTCATTGCACTTAGACTAAGCCTTTGATTCTAAAATAGGGGCGGAAACTACACGCTGCAATGTCAAATTTGGATTAACACCTAACATATTCAACATATTCCAAAGTAATAATGATACAAGACATAGTCAATCCATGTTGCAGATTTTTATTAATTCATCGCAATCGATGGTAATGACTTTAGTTAAAATATCCTAATAAGCGTTATATTAATTAAAATCATGGCAATTTGAATTTGACTAATTATTCTCCATAGCAGTATTACAAAAAAGAAATTAAAGAAAATAAGATTATGATATATTAATATCGTGGAAAAAAAAATATGTAATAAATTTATTTATAAAAATTTACGTAAAAAATAAATGAGATTTTAGTTGAAATGATAAAATTAAGATAACATTAAATGTCGAAAGACAATCGGATACAAAGTGCTATATCTATTTCGAAACTACTCAAAACAAACGTATGTGCATGCAACTTTATGAAATTCTAACCTTAAAACACTTTAGGCAAGATATCTGTTAGTTAAACGATGTTACAAGTGTTAATCGAATTCAAATGGGACAAATTACGATGTTTTAGGTTATAGACAATCAAGTATGTAAGCAATTTATGATTTTCGGGTCAAAATACAAGGCTGTATCTCGAGACATATTTTCCTATTTCAAGCTCTTAACTTCGAATTTTTATGTCACGAGATATTAGTAAATTTAAATTCTATTAATTATATATATTTTAGATTTTACATAAAATATTAGATGACAGAATAAAAGAAATGATTTTTTAATGATTTTTAAACTGAATTGGGGCCCAGTTAAATGACATTAATTCACTTTACCTTATGAATAATCGTATAAATTAAAAAAATAAAAATAATTGGGTATACATTTTGTACTTTTTCTAATTTTTTCCCTTTAAGTAAAAGCCACGGTATTCTGATCAAGCCAAATAATGGAATGAGCACTTTTGGTGGATAAGTCCGATCAATTTCCATCCTCTTTTTCAGCCTTAAAATGATCACAAATTTTTTGAGTTATTCTGATGAAGCCAAATAATGGAATCGACACTTTTGTTGGTGTTGAAAAGTTCGATTCTAAGGTCAGATTTCTTAAATCGAGTCAATCCAGAAAATATTCAAATCTTCATTATTCATTATCAACCTCTGATTGATTCAATCAATTCAATTAAAAATTCATCTCTTTCCATTTGGTTTCATCCTCTTCCTTTCATCTTTTCCATCATCTTCACCATCACCACCACTTCCTTCTCCTCCATCAGCCTCCTTTTTTTCTCCGACATAGGAGGGCCATGGTTTCTCTGAATAATAAATTTAACTGGAGGTTTTGTCCCTCAGCTCTTCTCTTGATGGAGGTTTGCTCTAGTCAATAAGAACTCATGTTTCTCATACCATTGATGACTCAGTCGACTCATTTTGTTTGTCTAATCTAAAAGATTTAACAATTTACGAAGAGAGGGATAAGATTATCAGAGTCAAATCTACAGTACCAACTCATATGATCGGTTGTAATGAGTGAGCGCTTAATGGCAGCAATTCAAAGCAAAAGCTAAAAAAATGGACCAAGTTCAAAAGTGGAACTGGGAATCTCCTGTTTGCCTCTTTTTTGGTATACCTTTTTCATCAATCAATCAATAACTTTTCTATGATCACATTTATCCAACAGTTTCTCAGCATCACATCTAAAAGTAATCCATTCATCCATTAAAGAACAGAGACAAAAGAACAAAAAAACAGGAGACAATTTATTTCAAGCTGCAAAAGAAATTTTTACAAGTCATCGCAATTATTCACTTGGTGGGTTTTCATCATTTAATCCATAGATACCATTTTTTCACCATGATTTCATCATTTTTAATTTCATAAATAAGCAAGAAATTGAAGCTCAATACTCACAGTTTTTTACACTGAAACACCTTCACTTCACATTTTGGTGAAATGCACTGTAAAAGTAGCCTTGCAGTGTGTTCTTGTTTGATAACGGCGTCGGATTTTTCAACCAAAACTGCTCTGACGATCCTCTCGTACCCTCCTCCTCCGCCGCTGGCGACGTAAGCGACGATTGCCGCCTGAACCGGCGGTAGACTCGGGTTGTAAGCGGCGGATTCCATGTAAGACCCTTTGTATATCTTCCCTTCAACGTCTATCAACGCCACTCCGGATGGACACCCGCTGTAAGGCGCGTACGACATGTTCGCCGCATCGAGAGCCGCGTGTTTTAACTCGTCGCTCTCGCCGTCGTCGAAGGTAAACGACAAGCCGTTTCGGTGAGGCTCGAGGAGGAGAGGAGCATCTTTTTCTAGCAAATCATCGGGGCCGAACCTGTGAGGTAAAAAATGAGATAAAGGGGTAAATTCTTGGTCTTTATCATTACAATTGTTGCTTATTTTGTTTTCCTTTTCATCATCGGAGGAAGTTATGATGATCTTGACATCGGGAGCACAGCGGAGCTCTTGGAAAAACTGGCGGCAATGGCCGCAAGGAGCGGCGGAGACGGCGATGTATTTAAGGCGCGGCTCCGCATTGAGGGAAAGGTTGGTGATAAGGAACTGCTCAGCGTGGACGGAATGGTTGAGGGGCAGACCCGGGAATTCTAAATTGGCTCCGAAAAAGATCCGACCGGATGACCCGATTCCGACTGCCCCGACGTGGTACTTCGAGATCGGCGGGCGGGCTACGGACTGGGCTGATTTGACCAAAGAAGGAAGGAGTTGGAGCACCGTCTTGCCTGATTGTTTGGCCATTTGCTCGGCTTCAACTGCGTCGATTACGAATTTGGGTCGATCCATTTTTTGAGAGATTGGATTACGGGTTGACACGGTCGGAGACGGTGGGCTGAGTTTTGGATCACGGTGGCTATGTTTTCCTGAAAATTATGGGGGAAGTAGCGAGGGGAGACTCAAAAAGGAACGAAGCGAGTGGCTATTATTTATAATAGCATTTGGTTGTCAGAACAGTAATTAAGTACTTTTATTTTATTATATGTCTAATTATACTATTATTTGTTTTCTTCAGAGGGAGCTTTAGAATCGGATCCGGAAAAATTGGAGTTCAATTTTTTTTTAAGGTAATGTTTAGAATTATATATAATTTTTTTAATTTATAAATAAGAGAATAATACGATTTAATATATTTAAATTCATGTATTTTTGTATTTGTAATAATATTCATGTCATTCAAACTAAAATTTAATAATAAATTCTAGACTTAATATCAATTTGATAGGATATGTAAACATCGTAAGAACAAATTTATTAATAGGTAAAAAACCAATTTTAACTTTTAATCACTCATAATTAGAAAGTGATTAAAATATTTAATTTTAAAAAATTAAGTGATTAAATAAAAAATTTAACAGTTAAATAAACAAAATAAAACTAAAAGCACAGTTGGTAACTTTTTTTTATAGTTACTCATCTAAATCATGAAGAAATAAATCAATATTCATGATTAAAAGTGTTCAAAAATTAAATTGAATCAGTATTTGAAAATTTATAAATTTAAATAAATAAAAAAAATTTATTAAAAAATAATGTTTTAATCAAATCAATCACTTGAATTATAAATTCAAAATATATTGAAAGTTTGGTTCATAATAAAGCTAGCCTATTAGAACAATGCAAGTAGCTCAATCCTTGAATAAGAATACAACTTTCTTTTTTTGGCCTTCTACATCCAAATTATTGAGGTGAAGTCAATTTCAAACATTTTTAAGATGCAAACAAACAAAAGAATTATAATGCATGATAATAATAAAATAATTATCATTATAATTATAGTTAATCTAATCATAATGTTGGATAGCAGACAAAATTAGTACCAATTGCATGATTTTTCTTCCCTCTTCATGAATCACGGGGGCTGGGGGCAGCTATGATTTTCTTTAGTAATTTATTTTTGTGTGTAAATGAGATACAAGGACTTGTATTTTACTTTATTTTTTAAAAATTTGGCTCAATTATTACTGATCTAAATGGAGTATTTAATTATCATATTTGAGTATTTCATGACGTTATTTTTTTATTTTTAATTTAAACTGAACTTCGATAATTATAATTATTGATATAATCACAGATAATACATATTTCAACAATTATATTTAGAATAAAATCAATACAAAATACAATTAATTTTAATTTGAATAAAACTTATTTATAATGAACTTAAATTCAAAATAATAATGTATGATGAGACTCGAACTTAAATTATCGAGCACAAAATTAATAAACAATTTTAAAAAAAAGTTTATTAATACACAAATTTTATTGGGAACTAGTGGGTATTTTCTATGGGGCATGTTTGAAATGTTCTTGAAAATTAAGGAATTCATTTGAATTTGATAAAAAGATTGATATATCATTACATGTATTTAAATCGGGTTAAAACAATATTTAGTCTTTAAATTTGGTAAATTTTTTTGTCTATATTAGTTTATGAAGTTCACAATTTTTTTTTTCAATTTGGTCTTTGAACTTGGATTCTATTAGATAGAGTGACGTGAAATTATGATATTGTATCACATCATCACTTAAAATTTAAAATAAATATAATCTAAAAAATATTTAAAAAATTAAGTGATTATATGACACAATTTTAAATTGTCACGTCACCATACCTTAAAGAAATTCAAGTCAAGAACCAAATTAAAAAAAGTTGCAAAATTTCAAATCTAATGTAAACCAAAAAAAAAATCCAGACACCAATATAAAAAAATTACCAAATCTAATGACCAAATGTTATTTTATTCCATTTGAATTTTAATATAAAAATTATGTTTGAAACTTTTAAATACACCTATTAAATCTTGACCAAATTCAGAACCAAATAAAATTAGACCCTCAAGTAATATATTTTTTTATCAATAATATTTTCTCCTAAAATCATTACTTAAATGAAATCAAACTTCTTAGAATGAAATAAATAATTTCATGTTACTGTTATCGGATATACACTTTCTCTAGAAGAGACGAAGTCAGAATTTTTTTTTAAAAGTGATCAAAATTAAATTATAATTTTTATGATAGTAAAAATAAAATTTCATCATTTTTATAGTTTATATCTTTATAATCTTTAAAAAATTAAATTAATTTTTTTTATCATTTTTAAACAATTAAAATATAATTTTACTTTTATTAATTTAAATTTTAAAAAAATTAAAAAATTTAAATAAAAAATTTTCTATTTTAAACAACGAACTCCTACCAGGGTGCTACCCCTGTTTCCTAGAAAATTCTTTAATCATACACATAGTTGATGCAAGCTTGCAAACTTTTGTTTGTTATACATTGAACACATTTTTTTCGTTTTGACACAAAAAAAAAAAAAAATCTTTCGTGGTGGCCCCACGATCTTCACCTAACAATTCAAGACCTTAGCTTAGTTGCTTGTGTAGTTCTGTGGTTTGAATTTATTTATTAAACAATTTTTATTATATAAACATCACTAATTATACATAAATTTTTGTTTATTATATAATTGGTATAATAATTTATTTGACTTTCTAGCTTTATAAAAAAATTTAATTTAATTCTTCATTTAAATTTTCGTATATGTTAATCTTTAAACTTATATTACTTATTAAATTACTCTAAAATAAAAGAAAATAATTAATATTTGTTATTTTTTAAGTTTAGCGACAGTGGATGTAATATTTTACCTTAATAATTATGATACTATTACACTAGATTGATTTAACATAGTACTAGTTTTAAGCTCATGCAATGCATGGATGTTGTTGATGGGAGTTGGGTCTTGGATTCTCAGTGAAAAATATTGTCCTACTCTGGGGTTTTGTCTTCCACTCGAGAGAGTGTTTCGATCGATCGTTGGTGTAGATATGAACTGCAAACTCAAGGGAGAAGTGTCAATATTGTTAAAAATATTAATTATGAAAAGTGCTCTTACGACTTGCGGGAGATCAAACTATCAACTAATGCCTTACCTTAACATACCTAGTACAAATTAGCAAAACCAAAAATCTCGAGTGGAACAATACCTTGCAAGTCGTATCTACACTAATTATCAACCAAGGCATTTCCTCGAGTAGGAGACAAAAACTCCTAAATGAGACAATTCATTTTGTTGAGTGTCCTAATCTGAACTCTCCTCAACAAACATATTTATATTATAATATTTTTAAAGATAAAACACGATAAATATAATATTTTAAAATTTTCAATTAGAATTATGAACATGTTAATTTAGTCCTATCTCCATCCCAATAAAATTTCACTCATTGACTTTTAATGGTAAATTTTTTTAACTTAAACTTCTTATTATGTAAACTTTATTATTATTTTTAAAACCTCTAATCATGTTATTTTTTAAAATAAAGTTCAATTAATTTAAAGTCAAAGTTCAAAAATTTTGATAAAAGTGTGACATTTTGTATGTCACGGGTACCTGGTCAAGGTTACAAGCGAGAATCTCCACTAGCGCCCGTGATAGAAACCGGGACATGTTTAGTTGGTTGGATGCTGATCGAATCTTTGTCGTCGGATTTTGATGTTTAAATCACTGCTGGCCTCGGAATCTCTTTATTGTATAGGTCACTGACTTTGATTTTAGGTATATGTCTTGTACGGATATGCATGTTTAAGAAAAAGTTCTTAGACTTAATTAAATGACTCGTATTTTTTATTTACCTAATTCAAATTTAAGCTCGGATCATAAGGCCCACTCGTTTTTATTGGATCACAAGGCCCAAATCTTGGATCAGAAGGCATTCGTTGCACGCGGTACCTTTGAGCGCGTATGAGTAGGATTAACACCTGATCTTAGTGGTACAGTATACTTTTCATCAACCTCCATTTTTAAAATTTTTAAGCTAACTTTAAACAAATATTATTTTTTCCAATAAACCAGCGGGAGAGTGGAGAAGGAAACGAAAAGAGGCGAAAGGCGCGATTCCAATACGCTTCACTCTCTGTTTCATTAACTTACGCTTCTGCTAATTTTTCCTTTCTCTTTCACTTTTTTTCATTCACTAAAACCTCGGAAATGAGGAGAGGATTCTCTGCTCTCTTTTTCATTTGTGATCTCATTGTGTTCATCACTTCCGCCGCCGTCATTGACGCCCGTTCGGCGGTGGAGATCAATGTCACCGCCGGTCTGGCCAATGTCTCGGACCCGAGATCCAGAGAGGATAGTTTTGTCGGCATGATTGATCGTGCTCTTGAGAAGGAATTCAATGACACCGACCAAAATGAAGGTCCGTACTACCAGATCTGAATTCTTGTTTCTCTCTCTCTCTTTTTCATCTCCATTCGGCATTTGTTTCTGTATCAATGTTGGTTAGTTGAGCTAGGGTTTTGAAGTATGTGGATTAGCTGTTATTTCACTCAGTTTTTTTTTCTTAATTTTGTATTTTTCATTAAAATGTTTAACGTTTGATGTTTGATTATGAACATTTCTGTTTATTTTTAATTTTGTTACATTTTGTTCGCTATATTTTATTTAGAAATTTTACTGCATTTGCGTAAAGAGCTTTAAAAATTGCAATGACAAGTGAACACGAGAAGTAGAAAACCAAATTCATTCCTCTGTTCTAAGTTATAAAATAGAAATCTTAATTTGGCTCTTTTAGTTTGAATTATTGAATTCTTACCCCCTTTTTTTTTGCAGCTACTGATCCTGATAGTTTCAACAATAGTGTCGCGGGGAAGCAGGTCGGTGGTATTCTACTTATAGTTTTTAATAATGTTATTCATTTTCTATGACCTTTAGTTTTGAAATTGATCGTTGATTAAGCACTCAAAAGTGGAGCTTCCTTTATTGTGTAGAGGCCGACTGTCGGTTGCCTTTAAATTTCAATATTGACTTTAGTGGTTAAAGTATCTAAAGCTGTAAACAAATTATCGGATCAGATGGGTTTAGTTATGATTTTCATTCTAGTTTCCAAGTGAGAAACTTTTGAGATCAGAATGCTGAACCATGCTATTCTTGCAATAAAGATGAGAGTTTACCTGTCTGTTTATGAATTTTCTATCGATTATTAAAGAGCTGGGTGGTGATAACATAATTGGTTTATTTTTCTTAGGCTGTGTTGGAAACTGTTGCTAGAGTTAAGACCAAGAAAAATGAGACCAAGGAAGAGAAGTAAGAGTTGAACCGTTCTTCTGCTATTGTGGGCATTTTGCTTCGCCTAACCCTCATTACTTGACAGCTTACATTTTTTTTGAGCCTTGTGCCAGTTCATTTCAGCTCCATGACGTTTTCCGTTTGGATGATGAAAACCGAGCTGATGATGCACAAACGTTGATAGATCGAAATGTATGTCTTGTAAAAGTCTTCTAAAATTTCTATTCAGTTCATAACTTTCCTTGCTATTTACATTGAATCATGATAATGCTGCCTCAGACAATTGTATTTTAGTGTAGTTATATTTAAGTAAATTACATGCTGATCATGTTGGCATACTTCTCTTCAGGACAATGTCTTTATAATATCCAACCCAAAGTCGAAGTATCCTGTTCTACAACTAGATTTAAGGTTAAACTTTAATTGTATATTTTACGTATTTAGTTTAGTTTGATGCCATGACAGTTGTATTGGGACCAACTTTGATTTTCCCAAAATTCTTGTGCAGATTAATATTGGATCTGATAATTGTCATTGTCTCTGCTACATGTGGTGGCATTGCTTTTGCTTGTGCTGGACAACCGGTATTGCTGCTGTGCCTTTTATTTTCTTCATTCCATTAGTTTTCAGGCTCTACCATAGTGTTCTGGTTATAGATTTATTTTCAGTCTCTTCTTAAATGCTTTGCAGAACTTGTTCTTGATTCACAATTACAGGTTTTCTCTAAAGGAGAGTCTTACCTTTGCATTTTTAAATTTCAGGTTATTACTGGATATCTACTTGCAGGATCTATTATTGGGCCTGGTGGGTTTAGCTTTGTTGGTGAAATGGTGCAAGTATGTTGCTTCCACTTTGATACTAGCTGGCAATTACTTGTCTTTGGCTTGGGTTTTGATTTGTTTGGATGAGACTTCTAGGCATATGAAGTGGGGTATTGGTTTGCAGAATTGGCGATTGAGTTAGATAAAATTCCAAGTCATTTTAGATGTTTAAAGATCATGATGATCAACAAGGCTGTTGTTTTATAATAAACAGAAATTCCTGTTTTAAATGCATAACTAAAGTAACATAAGCAATCCTTCTAAGCTTATAAGCATGACGTTGTATAGTTTATAGGTACTGTATTCACTTGATACTGCAAGAACTGAAAACCTACTGTCTCATTGTACGTTGCTTGTAACAAATGTATGCGAATATTCAAAATTTCAAAATTGGTTAAAATATATTTATTAGTCTTCCTACTTATTTCATATTTGCTTGCATGCATGGGTTCCTAGAACAAGCAGACAAAGAAATGCATTTATATGCATAAACTTGGTAATAATACACTTGCTAGTACTTGCACAATTGTGTTGGATTAGCAAACAAAGCAATCTTTATTAATTCTTAAAAAATTCTGTTCAAGGAACCTATGGTAGAAGCTTACGCTTCTGTTTACTATTTTTCTCTTTTCATTTTTTAAATATTTTCACTTACTGTGTCCATATCTTTATCGGCTCATGAATTCAGGTTGAAACAGTGGCTCAATTTGGTGTAATCTTTCTCCTTTTTGCATTAGGCTTGGAGTTTTCAGCAACAAAGGTTTGCTTGTTGCCTTGTTCTGCCCCTGTTAGATTCTTTCCTATGATTCATGGTACTCACCTTGTTGGAATTTATGCAGCTTCGTGTTGTTCGAGCAGTTGCTGTCCTTGGAGGTCTTCTCCAAATTTTTCTATTCATGTGCTTGTGTGGTATAACAGTCTCGGTATGTGTGCTATTGTTAGAAATATTTTTCTGTAAATGTTATCTTACCACAAAAAATAAGCTTTGCAGTTATTGGTTCTGAGTTTTAGCATATAAGGTTTGTATTTTATACTGGACTTATAAAACATCTGGTGTAACCACATAAGTGAGCATCATGCATTATTTGGTGCTCGGGCAAGATGTTATCCACTCTTTTTATATCTGTTGGTTGAGGACCTAGTCTTTTTTTTATTAGGCATGTCAAAATGGTTTTTCACTTTTTCAATTGAGAAGATATGATGGTTTCTATTTTGTCATCATCTCTTATAGTATTTTCCTTCCCAATTAGTTATGAGTTTTTGATGGATGCAGCTACATGCTTTTTGCAGTTATGTGGGGGTAAAGCTTCAGAGGGGGTTTTTGTTGGTGCATTCCTATCTATGTCTTCTACAGCTGTGGTAAACCTCTATGAACTGCATGTTCTTGGATTGGTGAAAGCTTTTAGAGAAAATTGCTTATTCGAGGAAACACTTTTACGAATATTTTGCTTTGCAGATGCATATAGTCTTCTTTTATTATGATGACTGCTTTGTCTTTAATGGTTCCAGGTTTTGAAATTTTTGGTGGAAAGGAATAGTATAAGTGCCCTTCATGGTCAAGTTACAATTGGAACTCTTATCCTACAGGTATTTATTTTCTTTGTCAGCACTTCAGTAAAAAGAACTTCACTTGTGCTTAGGCAGTATGAAGTTTTGTCATGGCAGGACTGTGCTGTGGGTTTGCTGTTTGCTTTACTTCCAGTGCTCGGTGGCAGTTCTGGAGTCCTTCAAGGAGTATTATCCATGACTAAATCGTAAATAAAAAATCTCTAAGATCTACTCTTATTGATTCAGTTGAGGCAAATGTCATTACAATTTTTAGGTTTCTAATAATGCATTTTCTCCTTTGATTTTCAGGTTGGTGGTTTTAATCACATTTCTGACCATTTTGACAATAGTATCTTGGACATGTGTGCCATGGTTTCTTAAGCTCATGATAAGCCTATCATCACAGGTAACCTGGTTAGTAGTTTGCAATGTTAGTGATCCCATTGCTAACAAATATCAAGTATAAAGAATTTAAATATACAATTCTTTATAACTTGAATAATTGAGTTGGGTGCCTAGCCCATTGAATAAGTGGGCTTACCTACATATTTAGAGGTCAAAATATGGGCACTTCTTGTGCCACAAATTCTGTACTATGCCCATATATAAAATTCAATAATGACTAATTGAGTTGTGAATCACGCTTCAAGTCTATTTTTTTATTCCCTTAATTTTTCTTTCTTGCATCACAAGTTTCTTTCTTGTACCACCTTTATATAACAAGTCTGTCTTATTTTTTCAGTTCTTTAATCTATGTAGACATTTATTAACTCAGGTATTTATTTGCAGACTAATGAACTCTATCAGTTGGCATCCGTAGCATTTTGCTTGCTTGTTGCTTGGGTTTGCTCATTTTCTTCTTACTTCTTGCATTGTAATTAACCTTTGCATCTAATTGCAACATAAAATCGGAAAAGATCTATCATTTTGTTGCATAGATTGCTGCAAGTTTTTTCACTTGCAACTTTTTTTTTTCTTTACTCTACCAATAAAACCCATGTGCCTTTCGTTCAGTTAGCAATCTACATTCATTTGTATATCCATATACATAACATAGGTTGTTGTGATACTCCAGTGTAGTGATAAGCTAGGTCTAAGCCTTGAGCTGGGTTCCTTTGCTGCGGGAGTGATGATATCAACCACTGATCTGGGTCAACATACACTTGAACAAGTAAGATTTCTAGATTTTTGTACCCTTTCTGAAGAACTTTCAATAGTTTAACTTCCTACTCAAAAGTCAACTGCACGTGAACTCATTAACCATCTCTACACAGTAAATATTGTAGTCTTTTTCCAGACTGAGTTAGTCTAAATGTTATCGAATCAGTTTAAGGCAATTATTGATGGTGAAAGATAAATGTTTCCTTTAGGAAGGCAATTAAAATTCCTGCCTGTACCAGTTTTGCGTTTAGCCAAGTCTTGTGCCCATCTGGCACTATTTTAAGCATCTTGTTTTCCTCGAGTTTAATTTGGTTTATGATGCATGTTTGTTTGAGAGCATTATTGTCAATATTAGTTCGGTTAGTACAAGATAGTATGATCCCATGGTGTTCTTGCCTTGTTAACCAATGAAATTCTCCTCGGTTTTCTCCCTCTTACACACAGGTTGAGCCCATTCGCAATTTCTTCGCTGCTCTCTTCCTTGCCAGTATTGGAATGTTGATTAATGTGCATTTCCTTTGGAATCACGTTGATATATTGTTAGCAGCTGTTATATTGGTGATTATTATTAAAACGATGGTAGTTGCTGCAGTTGTCAAGGGATTCAGATACAGCAACAAAACGTCGATTCTTGTATGAGTTGAGCATAACATTTTTTTCCTTTACATTATTCAGTAAAGGGGCTTTAGTTCCTTTAAACTTAATGTGTAGGTTGGGATGTCATTGGCCCAAATTGGGGAATTTGCTTTCGTACTTCTAAGTCGTGCATCTAATCTTCATCTTGTAGAGGTTTGTCCTCCATTGTTGAAATCTTCATATAATTGAAGTTACTCCATTGCTCTTTCTTCATATAATCACCATTTCTAAATTTTTGTCATTGCTGCAGGGTAAACTTTACCTGCTACTTCTGGGCACAACAGCTCTTAGTTTGGTATGTAAGCCGTTAAACGTGGTTGCATTAGCATTTGGCATATATTAAAAAACTGACGTTTGCGAATCTCTGGTAGTTTACCATTCTGATTGTGAGTACCAAACATGCACAGGAGGGTAGTTTGAAAATGGACAACTGCAATAGAAGTCTTGCTGCAGTTGCATTTCTCTTATAGGTTCACGAACAATATTCCATAAAAAGGATGCAATTGGTTTAAGCATTTTCCAATCAGAATGGAAACTTTTACTCTTAAATTCCTTAACTAGCTGTAATTAAACCAAAATGAGGTAAAAGTACCATGGAGGTTCCTGTACCACGAGTCAAATTTATTTTGCCTCTTTTAAAAAGGGGCAAATTAGTTCTTAACTTTAGGTCAAAGAACAAATTGGTCTTTTTTGTTAATAGTAGAAATAAATGAAATTTTTAATAGAATGATCAGTTTGCTCTTTGATCTAATGTACATGAATGCCTATTTTCCGAGTGGAGGGGGAAAAATGCAACCCGACTCCTACTACAGGGGCCTTCGTGGTACTTTTATTGCCAATTTCATAAGGTTCTTTCGTAGTTAGCTCTCAAGGTTCAGATTTTACTCATAAAATTACCATGCAGGGGACTACTCCATTGCTTTTCAAGTTGATTCCAGCTGTTGTTCATCTCGGTGTACTATTACGGTGGTTCCCAGCTGATAGTCCTGAGGTAATCAATCTGCCTTTGAATACTAACTTTGTAGAATAATCATATAGCTCTTCTGATAGCAAATCACCGAAGAGAGGGTTGCATCATCTGTTTTTAAATTTTTGTTTCGTAATTTTAGTCGGAACAAGTCTTTTGAGGTTATGTTGAATATGATTCTCCTCCCAGATTGGTTTGAAAGGAGATAGTCTTCGGGCGGACAGCGCGAAGCGTATTACTTTGATGGTCCAAGGCTCATGATATTAAAAAAATAAATACATGAACCCCCAAAAAATTTGCCAATTTCAGCCTTTTAGCTGATGAGGTTCTTATACTCTGGAGGACAGGTGCATAAACGTGCAAAAAAGCAAGTCGATTGAGCGAACAGGTTCTTTTCGAGTTGCTAAGCTGTTCATACGATATACGAATCTATCCAAATTTCTGATTAAGCAAAGACCGGTCGGAGAACAGCTGGCAAGGACGTATGAACTGCGATATGAAATACGATTCTCTCTGTCCTCCGATGTCGCATTGCCATTCTGATATTTGGTTAGATGAGCTTTGTGTAATAGCCTCCATTTGTAAGGTAATTCATTTCAATCTTTTTCCCACTTTAATTGATTGGTTTATTTGTTGCTTTTTCTTTTCCCACAAATTGCAAGTGTATGTAAAATAGAATTTTGTTTCACATGGTGAAAATATTGAGGAAGGTATTTTGTAATATAGTGTTAATTTTCTTGGTATTTAATATTTAAAGAGGCCAAGAATATAGGGAAAAAAAGTTAATAAAAAATACTTGGAAAAATGTTTCTTTATTAATTTGTAACATATTAATTTTTTTAAACATTATACAAATACTGTTTTCTAGGATATTTTATATATTTTACTTATCTTTTAGGTATGATTGCTTACATTAATTATATAAAATTAAACAATTTACTAAAAATTAATAAATATTAAATTTAAGAGAAAATATTTGGTATAGTATAGTTTTTAAATTTCATAATTAAAATAAAAAATTAATAAGTATTTTATAGGGTATAATAAATTATTAAAATATTTTTTTTAAAAGAAAACTCTTTTTTCACATGTAAAAGAAATCAACGTACAATAATTTTATCACTTTAATAATGCGACTGTCGGCAACTATTGTAAAGAAATCAACGTACAATAATTTTATCACTTTAATAATGCGACTGTCGGCAACTATTGTAACTCAAGTATTAAGGATTCAAATATTTCACTCGTAAGATAAGGGAAATATGTAAAAGGCATGGACCAAAAATAAAGGCAAGATTATAAATCTTAGTTCTGAAGTTTTTTTTTTTATGAATTAAGAATCTTTACAAAAAATTTTAAAAACTCAAAAAAGAGAAGTTATAAATAACTGTAAATTTTTCTCTTTATTAAACGTTAAATTGGTAATATTATCAGTTTCCTTATTTTCTTTCTTAAGATAATTTAATAGATTAATTTTTTATTTTTTGTAAAAAATTATGCGTTTGATTATTGCGAAGTTGGAATTTTTTTATAAAGATTCCTTGATAGTCCGAGTAATTTTCATGTTGTCTGTTTATGTAGTGCATTAATACTTTGTCATGAAATTTTTCTTGTAACAACAACACACCATTGAGAATTTCCCATAACTCAACTCCGAAAATTAAACAATTCCCCAAACAACAGTTAAAATCCATGATCCAATTTTCATTGTGATCTCTCACTACACTTCTTACCGCAACAGATCCTGTATTCAATTTAACAGTTTCATCGAACTTACCTTTCTGCTTCCATAGTTTCCACCTTTGAGGCTTGCGTCATAGAACCTCTAGTGCAAGTAACAAGGTATTGTTTTGCACAACTATACATATTTTTATAATTTTCTCAACACTTCACGACACAGCTTGAAAAATACATATATTTTTATTCTTTCAAATATACCAAGCAACAATATCAAAGAAGCTCGACCAATCAACATTCCCTATAACGAAAATGTGATTATTTTTTAAATTAATTAAATTTTAAAATTTAGTTAAACTTTTTTTTATTTAAATAAAATTATTAATCTTTAAAATTCAATTAAATTATTTTGATTTAAATAAAATCATCATAGAGTTTTTAAAATTAATGAAAAATTTATATTTACCTCATTGATAATATTTTTTAAATTTATTATAATTTTTAATATTTTTATTAAATATGCGTGAATTTTTATACGAAATGTCATTTTTAGTATCATTGAAGTTTAAAAAAATTTAAAAATTAAATACTAAAATAATAAAATATAAAAACAAATAATTATTAAAGGTGGAATTTATTATCAGCAAAAAGTAAAATTAAAAAGAAAGAAGGCAGTTTCAACCTTATTATAAATAAGAAATGCCCTTCCATAGTGTGGTGCAATCACGGACAATTGCATAATGGTGCTTATAGTTAAAGAAGATAAGATTCCAAATGGAATTATTTGCCGTTGTCGTCGACAGTTGAACAGAGAAGATCAGAAGAAGACCGACCACGATTCCCACTTCTCCGAATGGAAGGTTTTTTAATATGCCTTAATCCAACTTTAATCATGCTTTTGATTCTGCTAAAAAAGATCATCTATACCCAGTTTAAATTTGATTTATAAACCTTAATCTGATCTTGGTCTTGTTGGTTTTTTTCATTTGTTTAGCTTCTTATTTGTCCTCATGACTGGAAAAAAGGGAAAGGAGGAGCGGTGACCAGATACAGGATCGAAAATCTTCCGAAAAGTTCAGGTCCAGGAGTCTATGAGCTTGCGGTGTGTAAACTGCCGAGTAGGGGCCGCCATGGCAAGCTTAAACCTGATTTGGTGGTTTATGTTGGGGAGGCTGAAAATATAAGAGCAAGACTCCAACAATATGGCCGTGATGGTACTCATCTCTGTAGAAAAAATGGATTTGGTGAAAAAGGATGTCCTTTGTTTGATAAATTTTTTGCAAGGGGTATCTCTATTGTCTACAGATGGGCTCGTGTGAGTATTTGTTTTTCTACTTCCCAACTTTATTGGTAGTAGTTCGGGCAAATAGGTTTCGGTTTTTGAGTTAACGCCGTAAAAAATTGGTTGAGTAGGTTGAATGATTTTATATTTTTAAATATTTTTTAATTTTTATGATTTTAAAAATAATTTATTAAATCGAAATTGGATTGAGAAATTATGATAATTAAGAACTGAATCGAATTATAATAGATATTTAAAAATTTTAAAAAAATATTCCATCACTAGCACTTGCACGATGTTTATAGAGTTTTTAAATTATTTTCATTATTTAAACATAAAATACTTATTTTTGCATCATGCAAAAATTAGAATTAATTATAAATTAAATAAAAAAATTTCACCCGATTATTATAATTAAGATTTTTTAATTTGTATTTCATAAATTGTTCAAACAATTCTGATTCTGATGGGTTTTTAGATTTTAATTTTTTATTGCTTAGCTTGAGAAATGCTACTATCGTTATACTTCCAAACCTTCTTGTTTATTTTCTTTGTTAAATAGATGAAAAGTAAGGCAGCAGCTCAAAGAAATGAAGCTCAACTTCTTGAAAAATACAATTATGCATGGAATAAAGGCTCGAACGGTGAACGTCGTCACGATGATATCCTTCGGAAACTAGCCAACAAAAAAAAATTTGCCCGCCAAAATCAAATCAAACAAGCAAGTAAAAGGAAGATGCCGCGGCACTTAAATTATGGCGGGGACGGCGGTGATTTTATATCCATTTGTGGAGCACCCACTTGCGATGGTGCTCCTTGTGAGAGACCGGTTAATGGAAATGGAAGATGTTGGCAACATTCGAATTATGGCCGCAGTAGTAGTTATTTTAATTCACGGAACTTAAATTATGGGGGCTGTGGCAGCAGTTTTTGGTCCGCGGTGGTTGGACCATGGTGATGATGATATTATATTAATTTGTGGGGCAACCACCTTCAATGGTGCTCCTTGCGAGAGACTGGTTAGTGGAAATGGAAGGTGTTGGCAACACTTGGACTATGGTTGCAGCAGCAGCAGCAGCAGTTATTCTACTCCGCGGGACTTTAACTATGACCCGAAATGGTTCTTTTAACTGGATGATTGTTAGGGGAAATGGAAGATATTGGTAGCACTGATCGATCAAGGTAAAGGTCGGTCGGAGCATTTGTGGATTGAGAGTTACCCTTTCTTATTAAATTACAGAAATGAAGTTATTATATTTATGGTCTAAGTGAAGCTTGGTATTTGTAACGGAATATTGAGGAAGGTATTTTAGTAATATAGTGTTATTTAATTAATTTTCGTGGTTTATATATTGATTATTCTAATCATAATCTATAAATACAAGGGTTAAATTAAATAATTAATTTAATTTAAATTAATTAGAAGAAAATTAGAAGAAAACTCAAATATATTTACATACGGTGAAACTTGAATTTGAGTGTCAAAATTTCTTGATTGATTTTGTTATGCTCAACAGTCATTCTATAAAAATAATTGATAATTTTAAACATGGTACAATTATGTCATGAGAAAAAAAAAAATATATATATATATAATAGATTTCTATGTAAAAAAACCCTTTAAGAAAATGCAAAAAAAAAATCAAAATAATTATATATATATAAATACACTAATAAGTTATAAAAAATTATAAAATTAATAAAATTACTTAAAATATTTAAATTAAAAAATATATTAGAATTCTTTAAAAAAATAATGAAAAATTGTAAAAAATTATGGAAAAAATATTAAAAATGATACAAACTTATAAAAATTATAAAAAAATCATAAAAAATCTTGAATTAGATCAGTTATGTTAAATTTATGCTTCAAATTTTTTATTCAATCATAAAATTAATTTACAAAGTGTGAAGTTATATATATATATATAGCTGCCTAACTAATAAAGCTAACAGAGGTAACTAATAACTAATTATATTTACAACCTTCAACACTCCCCCTCAAGTTGGTGGTTGAAAGATGTTTTTCAATCCCAACTTGCCTATCAAGTGATGATGCCGTTGTACTCCTAGAGCTTTAATCAAAACATCTACAAGCTGGTTTACAGAGGGTATGTGCTCAGTTTTGATAAGTCCCTTTTGAATCTGTTATTGAACAAAGTGACAGTTGATCTCTATATGTTTGGTCATTTCATGAAAGACCGGATTTGCAGCAATTTGGAGAGCGGCTTTATTATCATAGAATAACTTCACTGGTTTAATATCTGGTACTCCTAGCTCATGTAATAACCTAATCAACCATACAATTTCTACAGTGACTACTGCCATGCTTCTATACTCTGCTTCTGCTGATGATCTGGCTATAGTATTCTGTTTTTTGGACTTCCAAGACACTAGTGACTCCCCCAATTTGATGCAATAATCGGTAACTGATTTTCTTGACACAGGGCATGAAGCCCAATCAGAATCACAGAAGGCTAGAAGCTGCCACTCACTTGAAGAATTGAACAACAAGCCTTGTCCAGGATCTTTCTTTATATATCGAACAACTCTCGAGGCTGCTTCCAAATGAGATTGTTTTGGCTGATGCATAAACTGACTAAGGCTTTGTACAGCATATGCAATGTCTGGCCTTGTATGTGTCAAGTAGATTAATCTTCCAATCAACCTTTGATAGACTGCCTTGTCTTCCAATTCAGGGTCCTCCAAAACAATTTTCTGAGTCTTATCAAACTCTACTGATGTCAGCTTCATATTTTTCTCAAGAGGGGTTGAAACTAGTTTTGCTCCCCCTAAACCAGAATCTGCTATTAGCTCAATAGCATATTTCCTTTGATTCAATAATATCCCTTCTTTTTCTCTTAAGACTTCAAATCTAAGAAAGAATTTAAGAATTCCCAAATCCTTCATTTTGAACTTTGAATTCAATATGGTCTTTAATTCAGTAATTAGATTATCACTATTTCTTGTAATTAGTAAATCATCAACATATATCAACATCACCACAATTTGCTCACCCTCTTTTTTTGTAAACATAGAATAATCTGATTTACTTTATTGGTATCCAACAACTAACAAAGCTTCAGTCAACTTCATGTTCCACTGCCTTGAAGCTTGCTTTAGACTATATATTGATTTTTGCAATCTGCATACATAATTCTCCCCCTGACTGCAAAAATCAGGAGGCATCTACATATACACTTCTTCATTCAAATCACCTTGAAGAAATGCATTGTACACATCCATTTGATAGAGTGGCCAATCAAGAATTGCTGCAACTGCTAAAAGGGTTCGAACAATGACCAATTTTGCCACAGGTGAGAAAGTTTCAGAGAAGTCAACACCTTCTTTTTGGTTATATCCCTTAGCAACCAGACGTGCTTTATATCTTTCAACAGCACCAGAAGCCTGATATTTAATCCGGAAGACCATTAGACAGTTTGACCTGAAAATCGGACGGTTGAACCAATTTTTTTAATTTTTAAAACCCGTTCTTAAAAAAAAATAAAAGAAATATTTTTTTAAGAAAATAAAATACACTACCTTAAGTCTTGAGAATCAATGATGTTTGAATCGAATTAGATCAACAGATCAAACTGATTGAATTGCGAATCAATAGCGGACAAGTTCGAAAAGTGACTTTGAACCGATTAGATCGAGAATCAATATGAACCGGTTGAACTGGCTAAAAACTGGTTAAATCGACGATCAAATCGGTTGAATCATTTTTTTAACTTTTTTTAATTTAACTGGTTGGATCGATCAGACCAATTAAATTGATGAACCAATAATTCAATCGATTTGACCACTAATCCTGTTTAAAACACATTGTTAATAATTCAAATATTTTATTCCTAAAAGAAAAAAAAATCCAAATATTTTAATTATAAAGTAAGTTAAAAAAATAGCAACTAAGGCAATATTATAGTGAAAAAAAAAGTGCCCCTTATAAAGTGGCGCAAACAAATACAACCTTTCTTTCCCACAAAGAAGATCCCGATCCCAATGGGAGCGGCTAAATTGGTCGATGAGGTCACCAGATTCAACCGTGAAGATCAGAAACGAACCAAGCACAACTCTCAGTTCTTCAAATGGAAGGTGCCCCATTCAATTTCCATAATTCTTCTCAGTTCTTCCCCCTCTTAATTCTATCATCCATTGACAACAGGCTTTTTTTTAAAAGCAAAAAAAATGAATCCATATCCCATTTCTCATCGATTTTGATAAATTTTTTTTTATGTAAACCCAGTTTTTATATTCGATTCATGAACCTTAATCTCATCTGGGTTCTTCTGTTTTTGTCATTTGTTTAGGTTCTAATTGGTCCTCATGATTGGGAAGACCATTCAGCGGGGAAAGAAGGAGTGGCTAGATACAGGATTGAAAATCTCCCCAAAACTGCAAGCTCAGGTCTTTATGAGCTTGCTATATATAAACCTTCCAGCAGGGACCATAATGGCAAGCTTGACTCAGACAAGGTTTGGGTGGTTTATCTTGGGGAGGCTGATAATGTCAGGTCAAGGCTACAACAATATGGCCGTACAGGTGCTCATTTGGGGAGAAATGACTCTGGGGATAGTAAAGTATGTGGGTGCTTTGAGGACATTTTTGCTAGAGGCTACTTGATTGTTTACAGATGGGCTCCTGTGAGTACTTTTTGTTTTCAATTTTTTTGTTAATTTCAACTTGCTTGGCATCATATTAGTGAAAGGAAACTATTTGAGAAGTTCTGTATTTGAAATTAAACTGTAATTTATATCAGGTGTAGATTTTAGTAGTAAACCATAACAAGGGTAAGTTCATAGTTCATGCACAGTGAAGGAGTTCTGCTGATGTTTTAACTTGATAATATTTTGAAGTTTCTTTTGCTATTTTTAACTTGATTGGTAGCATATAAGAGTTTGAATGGAACCTATTTAAGAAGTTTTGAATTTGAAATGAAACTGTAAATTATATCAGATGTAGATTTTAGCAGTCATAGTTCATACTTAGTGGAGTGATAGTGATGTTTTATTGATCTTCTAGTTCATATATATATATATATAATTTTTTATGCTTCTTTTTCTAAATTTAACTTGATTGATATCATATGAGAGTTTGAATGGAACCTATTTGAGAAGTTTTGAACTTGGAATAAAACTGTAATTTATATCAGGTTCAGGTGTAGATTTTAGTAGTAAAATATAACAATGGCTAAGTTCATAATTCATGCATAGTGATGGAGTGCTAGTGATGCTTTATTGATCTTCTAGTTCATATATATATATATATATAATGTTTTGAAGTTTTTTGGCTAATTTTTTAACTTGATTAGTATCATATGAGTGTTTGAATGGAAACTATTTGAGAAAGTTTAAAATTTGAAATGAAGCTGTAATTTGTTTCAGGTGTAGATTTTAGTAGCAAAATATAACAATGGTAAGTTCATAGTGCATACATAGTGAAGGAGTTCTAGTGATGTTTGATCTTCTAGTTCATATATACAAGATTTTGAAGCTTTTCTAATGTTTGCTGGTTATGCTACAATGGCCCTTTACTGGCTTTAATTGATAGTTGCAGCATTTAAGCACTTAATAACTGTTCATGTTTATGCTTAGGAGGGTGAAAATGGTAAGAATCATAGGAAAAAATGTGTACCAAGAACCTATGTTACTCCGACTTGGGTGTGAGAGTCGGATATGGATATGTATCCCTCACGAATATGATCAGGCTTTTTAAAGTTTTTTTTCATGTATTTGGAGGATCTTTGGAGGTCATATCCCTACATCCGTGTGTTAGACAAGAGTGTATGACATGGATACTTTTAAGAAAAATTAAGAGTCCAAGGAACATAACCAAGAACAATGAAAGCCTGTATACGTCCTATATACGTGTTAAGGCCAATTTCACAAATGGTGAACTAATATATATATTCTTTATACTCTTATAAGCTCTTAATCTTGAATGAATTGCAGATGATATGGTTTTTGAAGGCCAAGAAGCTTTGAAAATGCACTTTTTCATCAATGTTCTTATTACATGTTCATTCTTGTATCCAAATTTTGGTTTTTAGTCTAATTCCTAATGTTATTTTACTTTCCCATGTTAAATAGATGGAAAACAAGGCAGATGCTCGGAGAACCGAAGCTCAGCTTCTTCGTACTTTTGATTATGCATGGAATAAAGGCTCGAACGGTGAACGTCGTCACGATGATATCCTTCAAAAACTAGATAAGCATGCATCAAATCTTATGAAATTAGCCAATTTCTCCAAAAAGCATCTGCCCTTCCTTGAAAAGCAAGTAGGCATCAAAATCAAAGCAAGCAAGCTAGTTTCAGACGACAATGAGTTCAGCAAATACAAAAATGGAGAGAACCGCAAGTTTTTGCTTCAAGTTTTCAATTTCAGCAGATCCCGGCCTCGGTTGGTTTCAAATCACAGTGGCTCCGATGAGAACGAAACCTTCTCTTGTGGGGTGGTTTTAGACGATGGTTCGATTTGTAAAAGGCCACCAGTTGAAGGAAGAAAACGATGCGCTGAACACAAGGGAAAGAAAACTAGAGGGTCCTCCACGAGGTCAAGTACGAAATCACAACCACATAAAGAGGACTATCCCGAAATCGAGCGTTGTAGTCCTATTTGTGGGGTTGCCATGGATGATGGTTCTCTTTGTAGAAGGCAACCCGTTTCTGGGAGAAAAAGATGTGATGTGCATAAAGGTAGGAGAATTTATAGCTCCGACTCCAAGATAACAAGATATCAAACAATGCCATATGCGGTTTTCGATTCATATTCTGATGAAAAAGCTTCAGTTTTTGATGAAAATCATACAGGGGTGAAGATTACCACTCTTGTTTCTGGATTAGACGAAACGAGTCCATCCCATGTTTTCGACTCGAAATCAAGCCTCGATAGCAACGGTTGCAGCACACCCATTTGTGGAGTACTTACCTGCAATGGTACTCCCTGCAAGAGAACAGTTAATGGAAATGGAAGGTGTTGGCAGCACTTAAAATATAGCGGCAGCCGCAGCAGCAGCAATGATTTTACTCCGCAAAACTCAAACAATGACAGTCCATCCCATGTTTTCGACTCGAAATCAAGCCTCGATAGCAATGGTTGCAGCACACCCATTTGTGGAGTACTTACCTGCAATGGTACTCCCTGCAAGAGAACAGTTAATGGAAATGGAAGGTGTTGGCAGCACTTAAAATATAGCGGCAGCCGCAGCAGCAGCAATGATTTTACTCCGCAAAACTCATACAATTACAGTCCATCCCATGTTTTCGACTCGAAATCAAGCCTCGATAGCAACGGTTGCAGCACACCCATTTGTGGAGTACTTACCTGCAATGGTACTCCCTGCAAGAGAACAGTTAATGGAAATGGAAGGTGTTGGCAGCACTTAAAATATAGCGGCAGCCGCAGCAGCAGCAATGATTTTACTCCGCAAAACTCATACAATTACAGTCCATCCCATGTTTTCGACTCGAAATCAAGCCTCGATAGCAACGGTTGCAGCACACCCATTTGTGGAGTACTTACCTGCAATGGTACTCCCTGCAAGAGAACAGTTAATGGAAATGGAAGGTGTTGGCAGCACTTAAAATATAGCGGCAGCCGCAGCAGCAGCAATGATTTTACTCCGCAAAACTCATACAATTACAGTCCATCCCATGTTTTCGACTCGAAATCAAGCCTCGATAGCAACGGTTGCAGCACACCCATTTGTGGAGTACTTACCTGCAATGGTACTCCCTGCAAGAGAACAGTTAATGGAAATGGAAGGTGTTGGCAGCACTTAAAATATAGCGGCAGCCGCAGCAGCAGCAATGATTTTACTCCGCAAAACTCATACAATTACAGTTCGGGTACATCCATTTGTGGAGCACCAACCCGCAATGGTTCGTCCTGCCGGAGAACAGTCAAGGGAAATGGAAGGTGTTGGCAGCACTAATAGGTGAGGCAGGTTGGCCCGAGTATTGATCGATCGAGAGTCACTGTTTGTTATGTTTCAGTGAGTGCCGGAGCCGAAGGATTAACTTAACAATAACATGATTATGTATTCACTTGGAAGCTGCTGTTGGATTATGTTGTAGCTTTTGTATTATTGTCTTATGAGGATAATCTGGATGTAATCATTTTTTTTTCTGTATAAACTACAAATATAAATTATTTTATCTATAGTCAGTGAAGTTTTTTATTTAAAATGAAAAAATAAAACATCTCTCTAATTTGTAAAATTATATATATATATATATATATATGTATATATATTATATTATTTGCTTGATTAATTAAATAATTAAGTAGAATGTAAAGCTTGTGAATTCCTGAAATTCCTAATAAATTTCGACACAATACAAATACCAAACGTTTAGTAAATAATAAATAAATTTAGCTTCATAAATCATATTAGTATTTAAAATTAGGGTTTATATTTTATTCGGTTTTTGAGTTTAGCTTTGATTTTTTATTCAATATCTTAATTAAATGGCATTATGAGACCAATGAATGTTTGACACGTGAGTTTTAGTAAAAAAAACTCAAGTATCAAATTAAAAATTAAAGTTAAGCTCATGTACCAAATTGAATATTGAAGTCAAACTCAAGTATCAAAATTTTGATACATTTAATAAATTATATCCAAATAAAATAACATTTTATCCCTGAACGTGACATCTTTACCTAATTTAATCCCTGAACTTTTTTTTACTTGTGTTAATCTCGTAACTTAGCAACTTTTCTCAAAATTTTATCCATTTAATTTGATATTATGCGATACCATCTTATATATATATATATATTTTAAATTTAATAATTATGTAGCACAATCTTATAATATCACGTTATCACATTAATTAAAATTGAAAAAAAAAATTTATCTAATTTAAATCATACAGTATTACTCGACAAATATGGATTATTAAAAGACATGCATGGACTTGGTGTGAACTTAATTCGTGATATATATATACATATATAGTTCAACCGGGTTTTGCATTATTTGTTTCTCCAGCATATATTTGAAGAGTATGGAATTTACAACAGACGAATCATTTCCCAAGAAAGGGTTGTTGCAGAGTTTTGAATTAACTAAGGTATTTTATTTTTCATTATTTTTTCCCTTTACTAAATATATTGTAATTTAGAGATAAAAATTATAAATATCGGAATTTGAATCTCCTAAATAACGAAAATATAATTAAGTTTTTGTAATGTTTAAATTATTGAATTGGAGGCTATTAGCAAAATTTTCAGTTTGGACCTATTAAATCGATCAATTGTATTTATTTTTGTTAAAATATATATTATTGATGTTAATTTTAAAATAAATGTAGAAATTAAATGTACATATCTCAACATATATAATAAAATTTAGAAGAAAAAAATTTGAAATTTAATTTTATAAACATGGAGGATCAGTGTTGTCTTTGATCGGGTTTTGTCTTTTAAAACATATAAAACATTTATGGACAACTATACTATATATCATAGTCGAGCACTATTTTAAGCATTGGGACATGCATGAACCTTATATGTTGTCGGACACAAGTTCAAATCCTTCCAAGTATAAATGTTAAGCACGATCTTCTTAACAAGATGTTCTCATTCTGTTAAACTGATTACTTCAAGCACTCAAGTTCTCCTCAGAATTGAACGACAAAACTGCAAAAAAAAAAAAAAAAAGTATCAACCTATTGAAGGGTCCACCAATTCTAAAAAAACGACACTTTGAGAACTTTTTTTTTGAAGGAATCGGCTTCCTTCAACAATAAAATTTTAAGGTTTTTATTAATTTAAAAAATCCAAATTCAATAAAAGATAAATAATTCAAACAAAATATTGAACTTCGCTCCGAAATTTTTTAATGGGACAAGTTTTGAAACAGTATATCTTGAAGACCAACGTCTACCCTAGGGAACCATCACCTCTAAAGGAGCTCCGAGCTGTTACTGCAAAACATCCAGGGTAAAATTGTCTTTTACTTCATTTTTTAATATTTATTAATTATATAATAATAAATTTATTTAATATATTAAATTACAAAGCATTTTAAATAAAAAAATCAAAATAAAATGATTTTTATCTTGATTAAAATAAAAGAATAATATCGATTTAACAAAATTTAACCAATCAAATTGATTTTGATAGATGTTAAATGAATTAAAATTTAGACCGATTAATTAATAGATTAAAATATAAAAATCATTGATTAAATTGATTTTTTAATTGAATGGACCGATTACTTTCTTCTAACTCGATTTAAGCAGGTATATAATGAGCACAGCACCAGATTCAGGTCAACTATTGGGGATGTTACTTAAGCTAATTCATGCAAAGAAGACAATTGAAATTGGTGTTTACACTGGCTATTCTCTTCTCCTCACTGCTCTTTCAATCCCTCATGATGCTATGGTACTTATTTGCTTCGATTTTTGATTCACAAGTAAAAAAAAAATTAATGATTTTTCGAACGAATCAAAGATAAATTTTATTGAATTTTTAATGATATAAAAATATTTTTCAATTAGTGAAAATTGTTTAAAATAAAAATATTATTTTTCAAAATATAGTTCATTAAAATAATTTCTTAGCAAAGAGAATAGGGTTAAGTATGAGAAATATCAACTCCCAACAGACTCCTCAACGGGTCGATATCATCTTTAATGGTGAGTTTTGTCTCCCAATTCTATCGAGAGCTTGAGTACCTGAAGAAGCGCCAATGACAAGTTTACAAAGCTAGAGAATCTTATCAGGTGCTTTAAAAGATAAACCATGCGCAAGGAAATCTCATTTATACTACCACTTGGGCTAGCCTAAAGATTATAAGCTTTAGGGTATTGGCTCGAGTTAGACCATGCACAATTGAGAATTATTTCTTGTTCAAGCATCTAACAAGGCGCTCTAGCTCTTTAAGCCCATCACTAGCATCTCTTCAAACACTTGAGCTCTCAGAAGAGTCACAAGATAAAACCCCTCACCAAAGACAATACGATGCTGAGGTTCCCGCCGGCTCTGAATGAATGGATGACATTTGGCAAACTTCTCCCAAAAGAGTTTATTCCCTCCAAACACACATATATATACACACACCAAAAGTTAAAATTTCTCAAGTTTATTTACCATAATCTACTTTGTTCATTAATAGAACTCATATTTGCAGATTATAGCCATAGATCCAAACAGGGAAACATATGAGATAGGCCTTCCCATTATCCAAAAAGCAGGTGTGGAACACAAAATCAACTTCATTGAATCCCAAGCTTTACCAGTTCTGGACAAGCTTCTTCAAAATTTAAGCACTAAATACCCGGGTTTTTTTTTATCTCCATTTCCTTTTTTTTAACCGATTTTTCAAGTTCAATCAATCGAACTCATCTTCATTTGTTTCATTTCAGCAGAAAGATAATGAAGGGAGTTTTGATTTTGCATTTGTCGATGCGGATAAAGAAAATTACCTGAATTATCACGAGGGGCTTCTGAAACTGGTGAAAGTTGGTGGATTGATCATCTTTGACAACACGCTTTGGGGAGGCACGGTGGCTCAACCCGAAGAGGCGGTTTCAGAAGATAGAAAGGAATCGAGGAGGTCGATCATCGAGTTTAACAAATCGGTTTCAATCGATCAACGCGTTGAAATAGCTCTCGCTCCGTCGGGTGATGGGTTGACCATCTGCAGGCGAATTCGTTGATGTTTTCTTAGCTTCTAAGAACACTATCCTGCAGTTTCATTACTATGATCTTGCAATAATAAATCAAAGCATCACAATAAAGAACACTAAATTGTTATAAAAAAAAAATTGATTCCGAACATTGCTTATGTTATGTTCTAATGATCAATATTCAATGAAAATTTCGGATAGTTATTAGATAAACCCAACCCTGAACAACTATTCTTCCCCTTTTCCTATCAGAAAGTGAGCATAAAAAATAGTCTAATGAAAATAACCAAGAACCTGCCCACCCACATTCCTTCTAATGGCTTCTTCGTGATCCAAAATACCATCGGGAGTTGAAATCACAACATAAACCCACTGCAAAGAATCAAGATTATTGAAAAATGACATAAGTTCAGGAAGAATTCTATAGACATAACCGGGTACATTTTCATATTCTATACCAAGCCAGCCAGCACCTTCTATATAATAGGCGATGAATGAAGTACCTGCCAAGTTGGAAGTTTAAGTGTTGTGTACTTCTCGATATCCTTCGCTTTGATGTCCTGCCGGTAAGTGAGTGCTTGGCAATCGTTTACCCTGCCTTGTAGTTCGACTGTGATCTTCCCAACTCTATGTGGATCGAAAAGCTCAAAGTTCTTGATGTATCCTTCCGAGAAGAAGAATTACAAACAAGTTAATGACCCAAAAACAAGCAACGGATCCATCGTCCGAAAGCAGGCAGTAGCCACAAGTCTAAACATTCGACATCTTAGACCCTTAGTCCACAACTATGTTCTTTCAACTCTTTATTCTTCTTAAAATAACTATTTAAGTCGGGTTTTTGAATTCAGGTACGAGGATATGAACTTCTAAGAACCTTTCCAATATACGAAAAAACTTGAAAAAAAATTTATATACAGTGTTAAACACATAACTATATCTAAAACTTACACGAGTAACATAGCTATTCAAAACTTCCGAGAATTTGCATCTACATAATATTGATGAAAAAATAGGCAAAATATTATACTAAGAATCAGAGATGATAGTCAAATACAGGTACTTGTCTAAATAAGCATATTTCTTTTTCTAAAATTTTATATACTGGGAAGATGATACTATACGCCTATGCTCATATCCAAATATGTGTTTAATATGATTATTTCAATAAAAAATATCATGAACACAACACAAACCATAAATATATCAAAATTTATGTCATGGAAATTACTAAAATGTCAATTTATAAAAACATATAACAAATGACACTAAGTTAATAATTCTGTGCAGTAAATAACAAATTTAAATAAAAAAACAAATTTCATAATTTTTTTCAGTGTTACAACCGAAGTTGAGAATTAATCAATAATTATTAAAAATCAACAAAAAACCGATTCCGATTAATCAAAAAAAAAAAAAAAAAATCATAAGCAAAAACAACGAATTCAAAAAAAAAAAAAGCTTACCTCGATATTTCATGATAGTGAGAAAGGAAGATATGACAGTGGAGATCGGCTTCAATTCCACCGTTGCTTTGCCTCTCTTCTCTGCATTCACTATTGATCTCAACGCATCGTTTAGTATCCTCCTTCCCATCTCTATCTCTCACCAGTTTCGGTGATGATCGGTGAACAGCTAAAAACGCCACCAAAATAATAATGCCGCCAAAAGGCCCAAAACCTGGGTTATGGTCGGGGCCTCTCTCGATCTAAGGTTAGTACGGTTCATCTGCTCTGATTTACGGTTTAAAAATAAGGTAAACTATACCTAATATCACTAAATTATTAATAAATTTACGATTTAAATACTCAATTTCGAAAAATTACAAAATAATTATTAAACTATTTGAAAATAATTATTTAAATCACTGGGATATTAATTTTTTAAAAATATACCTAACCAGCTCCAAATAATAATTCAATAATCGATAAGATGAATTAATAACCATCAATAAATAAAAAAACATACATTAAATCCAAGTTTATCTGATGGGCAATGTTAAAGATTGAAAAAAAAAATTATTTGATTTTAATTTATAAATTCGTGACATTCAAAATTGTTTTAAAAAAAAAACTAAATTATAAAAAAAAATAAAAATGAACTTTCAATTGGTGTAAACGATGCAAACAAAAAAGGTTATACAACAATAATTTTAACAATCAATGTGGTTTAAAGCACAATATTAGCAACCCTCGTATATACATGCATATTATATATATATATATATATATATATACTTTTGGTACAAAGACGGTTGTACGATTGCAGATGTTATGATTCAAATGTAGGACTTGGTCAATACTGCCTTCGAACTTATTTTTGCATCAAGTCTTCGAATCTTTGTCCATTTACAACGAGTCGAAAATGGTTGGATGTTAAGTTCGAGGGAAGCTAAATTCCATGAACACTATAGCCTGCATCTTCAGTTAAGTTCTCCTTCCAGTTCTCTAGTTCAGATCCACCGAAAACCAAATGCTTAATTCCGATGTAGCTATCGAATGAAACATTAAACTGGTTAGAGTTGGGTACACGTAGTCCGATCACGAGTAAGGGCCAAGGAAATAAAAGATCTTAAAAGGTCCTTGTATTATAGAATCTGGATCAAATTAATGCTTCTATTATTAAACGATCAATTTAGTCTAAATGTTAAATCTAGTTAGGCCTGTTTAATTCTTTTCAATAGAACAAGGACTAAATTGATCCATTTAATAGTAAAGGAACTAATTTGATCAAGTCCCTATAGTCCAAGGACCTCTATTCACAGATCTTGAAGCATTATGATCAAAGGTGAAGTCAAAGCATTCAAGGAACCAAATGCGATGAATAAGAAAAACCCTAGTGATCGGCATTAGTTATGTAAACAAAATATGTTCCAAATTCCTAACAAACTCCCTTGCAGAGATTCTCACAGGCCAAAGCTTAGTTTGAACAAAATAAATATCCGAAAATGTACTCGGATAAAAGTGCTTAAAACTAGTCTCTAAAGAAATAAATATTCGGAAACTTACTCGGAGCTCATTTGCGTCAATGCATTTATCAGAACATCCAGAATTAATGGTTCAGTAGTTCCAATATCCACCCTGTTTTCATCAGATTCACGAGCAGGAATCACGAAAAATGTCCATTCCCAAAACCCGAAACAAATGAAAGATTAGTATTTGCACAGACTCAACGACCGAACAAAAAAAAAAGACATTAAAAATTCTTGAAAACAGAACATATACCATATACGAGCCAAATTGTCTTGAACCTCAAGATCCCCAATGTTGTAAAATGTAGTTGGATTCACATTTGCTCCTTGAATAGCATCATAACTCGGTCTTTTCTCCAAAGGATATTGCGATAACTGCAGATAATAATACAAGCAACAAAAATTTTCTTTAAGGTGCCGAATATGGCAAGCTTAATCCGAATATAAGCACAAATGGCCCATCCTAATACTATAAATTCATCGCAAAACTTTAAAATTAGAGTTTCTTCATCTAAAATAGAAATTTTACTTGCATGTTCATCGAATTGCAACCACCAAGCCGCCCAATGATGTGCCATGATCGAATTGTCTGCAAAAAACTCGACTGTTTGAGCCATTGAATCTTTTGGTAAAGATAATACCGTTTAAGATTCAAGGAAATCACTTACATCACAAATTAAGGAGATATCTTTCTCCAATGGAGCGTTGTAGAATTCAAACCAAATGTAAGAATTTGAAAAATCGAATCTGCCAGTGTTGACAAATAAAGAATCGATTAACAAAATGGAAACTCCCACAAATTCCATCACCGAGACAAGCAATACTAGAAGCTGTTAGAGTGAGGAAACATGGACTAATTGAGCAATAGGAAACAAAAAGAATTTTTAACGAAAATAAGTCCAGCTATAACCAAGCTAAATACCACGATCAAGGAGCGATCAGAAAAATGTTTATCAACCAGGAACACCTCCCCCCCCCCCCCAACCCAGTTAAGATAAAATCTAATACATTTGAACAGTACTTATTCTCCTTATGGATAAAATTATCTACTAATGTACTAATAGAGTTCGAACTCTGAAATCATCTCTACAAATGTTGAGTAACTATAACAAAGATTCAGACAAATCTGAATACCGGGATAAACAAAGAGTGAATGAATACTAAATCGGGGCAATCAAAAGTGCCTCTATTAAAACAGTACTTCTCCTTATAGCTCAAATGATCTACTATTGTATTAACAGTCTGAACTCTGAAATCATTTCAAGAAATGTGTAGAAAGTACAGTAAATCCGAATATGATGATAAACAAGAACTGAATGAACACTAAGGGCAATCAAATGTGCCTATATTGAAACAGTACTTATTCTCCTTATAGCTCAAATGATCTAATGTTGCATTCGTCCAAAAAAAAAAAAAACTACTCTTGCATTAACAGTCCAAAATCCAAATCATTTTGAGAAATGTGCAGAAAGTACAGCAAATCCAAATACAATTATTGAAAAAAAAAATGGTGAATGAACACTGAGGGCAATCAAAAGTGCCTCTATTGAAACAACACTTATTTTTAGGAGAGTAAATGAGACAATAGTACTCGCACTCAAGTTCAAAAAAAAAAAAAAAACTTGAACTCAATTCGGTAATTATCGAGCCAAATTCAAGTAACTCGATTATATCTTGAGTTGATCTTGAGCTTAAAAGATAGACATTCAATCAAAGCCAAGTATAGAACTCCAAATTTAAAGTTGAGCTTGAGCTCAAGCTTGTCGATATTTGGACTGGGCTCGATTACACCCTTACTTATTCTCCTTATAGCTCAAATGATCTACTATTGCTGAACATTCTGAAATCATTTCATCCGAAGATGACGATAAACAAAAGGTGAATGAACACTAAGGGCAATCAAATGTGCCATTATTAAACAGTAGTTATTCTCCTTATAGCTCAAATGGTCCACTAGAATACTATTGAATTAACAGAATCCAAAATCATTTCTAGAAATGAGCACAAACTATATATCAAAAATTCGAATTAGAGGATAAACTAAATATTGAATGAAAAGCTAAGCCAGGGTAATCAAAAACATTAAGCAAAAGCCGATATTCTTAATGAAACTCACTTGTTGAATGTTACTTTCATGGGTGTCCCAGACCCAGTCTTTGTGTGCAAAATTTTGTTCCTTTTCTTACTCAACCTATCCTCCATCTGAAACAATTAAATCATCTCCATCGATCAAATTGTTCTTACAAATCACGAAAATAATTAAAAACCCATTTTCAATCACATAAAACCCATAAACGTCGGCAAAAAAAATTACAAAAATCGACTTGAATTGTTCACTTACTTTGGACCTAGCTTTTTCTGGGTCATCGAGACAACTCCCAAGAATCTCAGCAAATTCAGGGTCCTTATCATAATTCTTCTCCTCTTCTCGCCCTCTAAATCCACTCCTTGCCTCGTACCCTTCATTATCATCATCATCTTCGTCGTCCATCTCTATATCGAAAGGCTGGGAACTAATATCTTCTTCCCTTCTTTTAGCTTTGAGCATCGAAAATGAAGCCTTGGGTGAAGCATAATGGCTCCGTAAGGCGAATTTAACAGTTGAAAATGGCGGGAAGATGTTGAAATGAGAGGAAATATTAGGGTGAACACTGTTAGGGGATTGAAGAACGGTAACTCCAGGGTTTAGGGTAAGCATTTCTCTTTTGATTTCTTTTTAAAGTTAATCTACAGATTTTTGCTTCGTAGTTTGTAGCTTTCCTTCCATGGCACCCTTCCACTGGGGTTTTAGAAAGACCCTGCCAAGCCGAATATGATCTTATCTTTTATTACTTCGAATCAGAGCCGCTGACCGTCGGGTCGGGTCGGGTCGGGTCGGGTTGGGAAACGTTGCAATGCTATTATTCTCCTGCACGGTCATGGGTCGGACCGGACTATGGTGAAACCCAAAATTTAAAAATGATTTTTATTTAAATTTATTATAAAAGAATAAAATTATATAAATATTAATAAAAACTATTTTCTATATTTTCATTATTTACAACCAATAAAATGGGTCAACCCAATTGGGTTGATTGGGCCAAGTAAGTTGCAAATTTAATTTATCAATTTTAGTAACAGTTTAATTTTTTAAGTAAAATTCAATCATTATTTTTTTATTATACATTGTGATTTTTTTTTTTGGTAAATAGAGGCGTTCAACGCCTAATAGACAAAGATCATCATAGGGTAATACAAAAGATGTCTTTAGACAATAAGTCTTTCAATCAAGTATTAGGGACATCCAAAATTTGAATATCCACTTAAAAAGAATAGCATGATTTTGCAATCAAATCCGCTATTGAATTTCCCTCACGTCTAATTGATTGAACCGAATCTCATCGAACAGCTTTATTGCTTCTTTGATTTGACGAATCAAGTAATCTATGTTCTAAATTTTAATTTTTTTAGTCTTTATATTTTCTTTTTCAAATTTAAAAATTTCAATCCAAATTCAAATAATATTCGTTAAATTCATTAATTAAAATAATGTGATTTTTATATTTTCAAACTCATTAAATTAGGTTAACAAGTGACATCATGTGGTTCATTGAGAATGCATAAGCTTATAACTATTAGTGCATCAAATACAATTTATAATTCTAAATTAGTTTCAAATTTTAAAATGTTATAATTGAATTCTTAAAATATTTGTATCCTATCAATTAAGTTCTTTCGTGAATATATTAATTTAGGTCTTAAATTTAAAAAAGATTATTGAACTTTAACTTAATCGGATTAATTTTTATAAATTATGATCGATGAAATCAGTTTAAGGAAAAAATCGATTGAAAAAAATGAATGCTGTCCCCTACCTCACTCACAAAAAAAAAAGATTATCACCTGTAAGAAAAATGAAAAGCTAAAAAATGGTAATAAGCTAGTTTTTAATTAAAAATGAAAAACTAAAGACTTTATTTTGGATTTTTTTTCCATCAAATAATATGGAAACATGCTTAGAATTATGCTATTTAGCCACGAAATTAAATATAATTTCTATTATTGTACAAATGAAAATGTCTCAGTAATTAAAAACAAAAAATATAAAAAAATTATTTTAAAGAAAGAAAAAAAGTCATTTATTATGTTAACGAAAAGCAAGTTGATTATTACCCATTGTTTTGTAAAGCGTCAAAGAAAGTTAACGAAAAGGAACTGAAACCTTTTTGACAGCTTTTGAAAAGTGAATCAAATATCAAAATTGTTAACCTAAATCTACTTTTAATCACTACCTCAATGATTTTTATTTTGACCTTTTTTTTTTAATTTGTAATAAATATTTATATTTGGTATTTATATATTTTTAAATATAATTTGTAAATCTAATCCTCATGGAACATGTATTTTTATATTTTTTTAGTAAATTAAAGTATTTTTTTTGGTAAGTTACTCACCACTTAAATTTGTTTATGATCAGTTAAGTTATCCGTCCAGGTCCGAAGATTCTCTCAAATTTTTAGAAGGTTTGAACAAAAATATTATACTAAAAAATGAGCTTAAGCAAAAAAATAGACCCGTTTGAATATGGGAAGGTCTCGAGCTTGATCATTCAATACCTAAGCTCGTTTTTAAGTTTATAATATTTTATATTATATAATTTATAATACATTAAAAAATAAACTTATACTAAATATATAATACTACTCTAATATAAACATTAAAATTATGTTAAGATTATTATACAAAAGTATCAATAAATAAAATAAATATAATATAATTTTTAAAAAAATATATTAAAAATATAATGAGCGGACTTAATATGAATTTGGATCAATCTTTTACAAATATGAACGAAATTGAATAAAATTTTAAATTCTATATTTCGAATCAAATCAAACTTAAACAAATATAAAATATATTAATATTATGATTAAATTCAAATCGATCCGACCCATTAACACCTTTGTTCACTACCACCACAATAATAACAATTGTAATCAAAATTTCCGTTTTAACCTTGAAGACGACATTATTAAAAAGAATAATCACGAACCCCGAACATAAACCATAAAATAGACATAAAAAATATATAAAAAAAAACTCCGTTTTAACGCAACTTGAAATTTATGTCGTTGGATTTTTTTAATATTTGTTTTTTCTTTTTGGAATTGAAGCATTTATATTTTCAAAAAAAGGATTACGGTTCAAATATTATAAAAATGGTATATTCTGCTTATATGAAAATTGGTGTGAAGGCGTTAGTTAAACTTTCCTATCAGCCCCTCCACAAAACAACAAAACATAAACAAACATAAAGTCAATTGTCCATTTTAATAAAGTTGAATTCCATATTGTCGGACCTTTTCTATTTTACAATATATATTATATATGTAAATTCGCATATAATATGTAGGTAACTTCCCCCTTCATTTCCTTTGAATAGTATTTTCTTTTCAATTTAATCATTATTATTTTTATCTACATTAATATTAGAAATTAATAAAATTTTAATTTAATTCTTAAATTTAAATTCCGTTAAAGTGTGATAAAATGAAAATTTTAAATTTCTTAACTAAGTTCAATGGAAAAAAAACTGCACAATTTTGAGACTAATATGAATAATAAAAGTTCAAAAATCAGTGTGAGAAAAAAACTAAATATTAGTTTACCTTTAAAAAAACATAAAATCAATTATATTTCATATTTTATTCACAAATTTGTATGTGTTAATTTTTTATTAAATTCTTTTAAAAAAAATTGATTAAATTGGAAACATATAACAATTTTATTGTGATGTTAAAAGCAATAAATAAATATTTAATCAATATAACAAAAATATTGGATCAATTTAAAAATTAAAAATATAGTTTTACTACTAAATCTAACTATCAAATATTAATCATATGGTTCTACTAAAAAAATATTAATCATATGGAAATTTGTATTATAATTTTAGTAAATTATCTTTGATTAATTACTTAAAAAATATTTAAAATTTATATTTCATATATTAAAATATTAATAAAAAATATAATAAATTATTTTTTATATTCTTATAAAAATATCATAATATTAACTAATTTGAACATTATTTAAATATTTATTTATTACTTCATAATACATGTCTAAAATGAATATTTTATTTATCAAAAATATTTTTTGACACTTATATTGAACACTTGAATCTTAAACTAAACTTTTCGAAATTATTTTTTCATAACACATTTTAAAAATACTTCTCAAAAATAATATTAAACTAATCCTAAAAAACATGAACTCAATCCCAACCTAAAGTGGGCCGAGCTAATCGAACTGCTGGATCTACAAACACCTTTACCATCTCATCATGATCGCTGCAGGAAAAAGAAAAGCAGAAACAGACATGAAAATATCAAAGAACGAGACAGGCCAAGTCGAATGATTAACAAATGAAAGGCAGAAATTTCGATGCAAAAAAGAAAAAAGAAAGGAAAGGAAAAATATAAAAAGGTAATCATTTCAATCGCGGGGCCGACGATCCACACATTTCCACGCGGATTCCAAACAATCCTATGGGAGACGAATCAAAAGTAAATTAAATTAGGTCTATTTTTTTTACTCCTTGTACTCTTTATTTTTTAAAATTTAGCCCTACTTTTGATTATAAAACTTTTTTTGGGTACTATACAAATTAGAAGGTTAGTACTTGCAAATACGGTAAGGGAATACCCACACATATACACCCAAAAAAGCTATCCAAATAAAGGTCTACCACTTATTCCTCGTAAGCTCAAATTCGAGTGGGTTCCATAAGTGAATAATTATTGACCACCAGATCAAACACAATAATTCTTAAAACTTCAAATTTTCTCTTTTGATTTTGAAATTAAAGTTTAATTGATAATATTGTTAAAAAACTTATTTGTATTTAAATACCTGACATTTTAATAATTTAAAATTGTTGATATGAATAATTTGATGAGTTTTTTTGTATTTAGTGAACCATAATATGCCGAAAAAATCATATACTTATGCCAATTTAAGATAATATTTAGAGTTTTAAACTGTTTTATTTAAAATTTAAATAAATAGATCGATTTTAGGACATGTGATAAAAATACTCCCTATATGTAGTGTTTTCGTGTGACATGACAAGAGAGAGAGAGAGAGAGAGAAGCTTGGATGATATAGAAGGAGAGAGGATGAAAACAGTCCTTGTAGGACAATAATTGAATATCTTCAAGCTCATTCGGTATACTCACATTACTCGCATAATTGTTTCACTCGTTCAAATAACATGTCATTCAAAAAATATAATAATGGAAAAAATAATATGATTACCATATTGTTAAATGAATGTTACTTTTATTACGAGTGGTAATTAATAAAGGAAGTTCACTCGGGACTTAAAAATGTTAAGAGGTATCATGCTCGTGATTGAAGGAGTATACAACCACCAATTTTAAATTTTTTATGCTTCAATTTTTTAATGCATCTCTTGATACAATGTAATCAAGATAGTTGATCCTCGACTGAGTCTCCCGACTTCTTTTAGGTCGATTAGTATAGGGACTCGGGGAAAATTAGATCATCAAATTAAAAAAAATTTTGCAACTGTTTCAAGTTCTCTTATAAAAAAATTTGAATTTTAAATTTGGAAAGAGTATAGGGATTTGGGGCAAAATTACAGCATCGAATAAAAAAAAATGGTTTTTGCAATTGACTTCAAGACTTTAACAAGACTTCTCCAAAGTCACTTGTTTTTATTTACACGATAAAAAATTATTTTATTTTCCATCAAAACAAACATCTCTTCCCCCATAAAAACTTCCTTAAAAACCATGACTGTTGCATTTTTCCCACTTGTTTCTACTAACCCCAAATATGCTTTCGCTTTCACCACACAACGACCAGCCATTGATCCAAAGGAAGCAAAGTTTTGGGTCTTTGGAAATGGTGAATATGGAGCTGGATAAACAGCTTGATCTTCAACAACCTTTTGGTGTGGAATATGGGAAGCTTGAAAATGGCCTTGTTTATTATGTTAAATGTAATCCTAAGCCCAGAAAAAGAGCTTCGCTCGCTCTTGCTGTTAAAGTCGGGTTAGTTTCCTCTTTGATCTTCTAATTTTCCTTCTTTGATTCATGTTTTTTTGTGTTTAAGTGTCTGCAATTTTGTTTGGTTTTGGAGAAATCTGGGATTATTGTTGTATTTTCTGAAACTGATCTGTTATTGATGGAAGTCAACCCTTACAGTTGTTAGTGATAAACACATAAATTTGAATGTTGATAAATTATTGAATTATTAATTTCTGTTTGGTTATTGCATGTAATCATTGAATTGTTTATTTTTACTAATTAATTATTATAAATAATTGGATAGTTGATTTTCGAGTAATATTATTTGATTGGCTCATTTTTGGTAAAGTAAAGTAAAGAGATTAGTAATTGTACTTTTTTAAAAAAAGTTTTTCCCCTGACGAACTATAAAATTAAAGTTAATCAACTGAAATATATGTAGATAAGAAGGTATTTAAGCTGCTGCGTTGAGTAATATGTTTAGTTTACTAGAGTTTCTTTGGATTTTGGTTTGATTCAATTATCAAATTTTTAGCTCAGCATTTGATTGGTCAGGACTCGGGTCTTTAAAGTTCCTCGATCATTTTCTTCCTTTTTGCAGAATCAGATTTGCTTTTTTACTTGAATCTTGACTTTATAGTCAATTTGGTGGGTCGGGTTGATTTTTGGTTGGCTCAATCTAGATTGAGTTAATTTGGTTTTAAAATTTCCAGTCATTTCAGGTTTGGGTGGTTTCAAGATTGGATAATTCGGGTTTGAGACTCGGTTCTTTTTTATCGTGTCATTATTGGTTCTGGTCATTTGAAGTTCGAATCATTTCGTTTACTTGTTCAATCTATTTTGGGTTTGGATTGTTTCATGTTGAGTCAGTTTTAAGTTTGGTTTTAGGTTGAACAGGTTTGAGTTGTTGACTTTTTATGGTCACATAGGTTTGGGTCTGAGTTGATCAGGTTGAGTTTTTGGATTTTGATTAGAGTTGACAGGTCTATGACTGCACATAATAATATAAAATAATGTTATTCAGATTGTGAGTATCGAATGGGGATATGTGTTTCAATACGGGTTTATTCAAAATTTGTCTCTTCATATTACGTGCTTGTTGGATATGGATAGGTATATGGATCATTATAAAAATGAAGACTTAGAGCAAAATAGATATATAGAAAACTATAAGGCTAATTTATGGGGTTGATGACAGCTCGATTTTAGAAGAGGAAGATGAGCGTGGAGTTGCTCACATAGTTGAGCATCTAGCCTTCTCTGCCACAAAGAAATACACAAACCACAACATTGTTAAATTCCTCGAAAGCATCGGAGCCGAATTTGGGCCTTGTCAGAATGCAGTAACATCCTTTGATGAGACTATATACAAGTTGTTGATCCCCATTGACAAGCCTGAGCGCTTATCTGAAGCCATTCAAGTCCTAGCTGAGTTTAGTTCAGAGGTATCAATCAATTGATATTTATTTTTGTAATTATTATCTATGTTACTCGGATTCGGTAATGAGTATGGTTCCGATACCGACATTTTCAATTTTCTCTTCTAAATTTGTGAGTTGTAATTTGCAGATTCGGCTCTCGAAAGATGATTTGGAGAAAGAAAGGGGAGCAGTTATGGAAGAGTATAGAGATAATCGAAATGCCAACGGAAGGATACTTGATGCATATTGGACATTGATGATGGAAGGGTCCAAGGTAAAGCTATGGAGTCTAAATCCAATATTTTCTTTTATGAACATCCATTTATTTCAATTAAAGAACTTATCAAAGAAATATTGTCATTCAAATATAAAAATGAATCAATGACTTTATCATTTGGTGCTTTTCAAATGCCAGATATAGTCGCATAAAAAGATATTTGAAATAATTTCAACATTAAACATCATCTAATCATTATTGCCTTTTCATATTGCACCAATTAAATATGCCACTATGTAAGGGTCTATGTTAATCAGATTTAAATGTGAGTGTCAGATATGGGTCATATCTCATACACATGTTAATGTATCTATTGTACATGAGTGTCAGGCATGACATGTATGAATAAGCATTCAGCATGGATATGCTCAATTCTTTGTATGTTTTTTTGCATATGTGATCATACGCTTGCATCTGTGTCCAAATATGTGTTGGACACCAGTGATGGACGAGGATACTTAAAAGAAAATGAAGACTTAGAGCAACATTAACAGGGGCGAAGCCAGGAAAAATTTTCAGGGAGGCCGAAATTAAATTCTCTATATCTTTATAATTTTTAAAGAATTAAATAAAAAATTTATCATTTTTAGGGGGCCAAAGTGCAATTTTAACTTTATCAATTTAAAATTTTTAAAATTTTAAAGGGTTAAATTGGAAAAATTCCCATTTTAGGGGGGGGTGGTGGGCAGGTATCCGCCCTTGGCAACATGGAAGAGTACTTCTGCATGCATCATGCAGAGTCCTTAATGTTTTTGAGCAAGTAGTTATAAACACTTTCGACTTGGCTCACGAGTTCTGAACCTTGGTTAATTGCAGTATGCTGATCGATCACCGATTGGACTGGAAAATGTAATAAAAACAGTTTCTTCTCAAACTTTGAAGCAATTTTACAAAAAATGGTACCATCTATGCAATATGGCAGTGATTGCTGTTGGAGATTTCTCTGATACAAAGGTTCGTTTTTGCTAATTTGCGAACTTCTCTACTTGAATTACCAATTATGTGAAATTAATGAACTTTTTGTCTTTCTATCTAGAGTGTCATTGAGTTAATAAACACTCATTTTGGGCATAAATACTCAGCATTGGACCCTCCATCAATACCTCATTTTAAAGTTCCTTCTCATGAGGATCCTCGCTTTTCATATTTCGTGGAACCTGAAGCATCTGGGGTTAGTAAACTCTTAATCCTTTAAATTTTTTCATGCATGCAAACATGCATGTCTATATGTATGGATGAATCTATTATGCATTTGTTGATGAGAATGTTTGTTTGAAAAAGTCTGCAGTGATGATCAGCTATAAAATGCAAGTGGATGAATTGAAGACAATGAAAGACTATAGAGAAATGCTTGTAAAATCCATGTTCCGAATTGCTCTGAATCGAAGGTTGTTTCGAATTTCCCGAAGAAAGGATCCGCCCTATTTCTCGTGTTCAATTGCTTCATATGTTCTTGTTCGCGATTTAAAGGCTTATATAATGAGTTCATCTTGTAAAGAGAAGGGGACTTTGGAGGCCCTTGAGTCCATGCTTATTGAGGTCTGCCATTATTCTCCTTCAACGTTCTGATTTTGCTTAATTCTTTCTTTTTGTTTTCTTCACTGCCTTTTCTGATGCATTGTATTGCAGGTTGCAAGAGTACGTCTACATGGATTTTCGGAACGGGAAATATCTGTTGTTCGAGATCTACTGATGTCAAGTATTGAATCTGCTTATTTGGAACGTGATCAAATGGAATCAACTAGCTTGCGATATGAATATTCACAGGTGTGACCAATTCAATCTCCAATGAGGTTTTTTAATTTATTCAATTTAAACCAAAACGAGCAGCATATGGAATCATGGAAAGGTACTAAGGTTTTTTTTTTTGCAGCACTTCACTCACAATAAACCCATTATGGGGATTGAATATGAAGCTCAGCTCCAAAAATCTATTCTCCCTGGTCAGTGAAATGTTCTGACATTCTTAATTTTTTCTGTTTTTAGGCATTTAAAAAGAAAAAAATAAATGAAATCTCATATCATATATTGTTCAATTCATGATTTTATCTTACATAGATATATTAGCATCAGAGGTATCCAAGTTTGCTGAGAAATTATGGACATCATGTAGCTGTGTCATACAGATAGTTGAACCACAAGCTTTTGCTTCTGTTGATGACATGAAAAATATTGTCATGAAGATGAACAAGCTTGAGAATGAAAGGAGCATTTCTCCTTGGGCTGATGAACAAATTCCAGAAGAAATTGTCAGTTTAAAGCCAAATATAGGGTAAAGTTATATTCTATCTTGTTCTGGCTCTTTGATTTCCTTGAAGTATATTTGTCTAGCACCCATGTCCACCGCATATTCAGACATAGATATGGGGATGTATTCCCGCATCCAGAACTTGCACCCAAATCCAAGTAATGTAGGTATTATGCAACTGTGTACTCAAGCTCTAAACCTATGATCATATGCTGAAATAATATCTATGTTGGACTATTTATTTTTCTCCATAAGTACATGTGTTCAATATGTATTTGGACATGGTACAGGGTATGAACCATTGGTCCTTCAAATATATCAAAAATAAATTGAGTATACCTTTATCAGACATACATCCATATTTGAGCCTCATCTCGAATCCGGGTAACTTAGCTTCTAAGTTTCACTAAGTGCTTCTAACCTTAGCCAGCCTACTCCACTGTCTGATTATGGCCCTGTTTTATACTTTATGAACTGTTGTAGAACAACCTAAATTAATGAATGGGATGATATTTTAACCAATTTTAGCTTATCTAATTGCCAGTGCCTTTCTAAATGAGCTTTATTTTCTCAAAAAAAGAAGAGCTTTTATTATTTAATCTGAATTTTATTATTTACTTCAGGAACTTTGTTCAGCAGCGTGAACATGAAAATATTGGAGCTACTGAATTGATTCTATCCAATGGCATGCATGTTAGCTATAAGTGTACAGATTTCTTTAATGATCAGGTAAACTTTCTCGGTTTCTCTATCCCTGGCAGTATCGGTAGTTAGAAATAGATTATATTGCTCCTACTCTTCATTTTACTTGAAATATTTGAATATCTGTAAGTTTTAACCCTCCTAAAACCTTTCAAATGCATAGAAAAAATTAGAAAAAAAATTAAATATACTCATATAGGACACATAACCATGCTTCATTTTGCTTGAAGTACCCGTTTCCAACATCTATTAGGACATGGGTGTGAAAATATGACCCTCCAAAAACAGAAACATACAAAATTAAATATACCCGTTCTTCATTTTGCTTGTAGTACTTGTCTCAATGCATACAACATGGGTGTAGAGATATGATCTTCCAAATACACAGATAAACTTAGAAAAAATATTAAACATACCCATGTCGAACATAGGAAACACAATCAGTTTTGTCAGAAAATAGTGAATTTGAATCCTAAGCACCATAGTACTTTCCAAATACCATTTAATTTCTTAGACTTCAAAGCATGACTCAGACTTTATTTGATTACCAGTTGATGTGAACCGTATAACTTTTACAGTGTTTTTTCAATAGGTTCTTTTCACAGGTTTCTCCTATGGTGGTTTATCTGAACTCCCAGAAAACAAATATTTTTCATCTTCAATGGGATCAACAATTGCAGAGGAAATTGGCATGTATGGTCATAGACCTTCAGTATTAATGGATATGCTAGCTGGTAAGAGAGTTGATGTGGATGTAGAAGTCAGATCCTACAAGAGATCTTTTTATGGTGATTGTTCGCCCTTTTACTTGGAAACTGCCTTTCAGGTTTGCTTTATTAGATGTTTAACAGTGAAATTGTTGGTTTTTAGTTCCTTTTGTCTTCTTAATTTTAACATTATTTGATCAATTATCTATGTTGTTATGACGCTTCATTTTCTTTGAAGTACCTTTGTTTGACTTTCATGTCCGACACACATGACATGGGTGTGGGGGTATGATGAACTCCAAAACCCCCTTCAAATACACGAAAAACTAAAAAAAAAAAATGTAAACTTACCTGTATTCAACTATGTGTCAAACACGGATTCTTCAAAGATGCATCATATACATCAACAAAGCAAATAACAGAAAACATCATTCACTAGATTCACGCCCTCTTGTTTTTTAAGCTTAAAGTTGCAAGGATTTCTTGATTTTGTAGTTTCTGATTACCCTTATTCTGGCAGCTTGTTTACCAACTATTTACAACAGAAGTAACACCAGATGATGAAGTCATTAAAAGAGTGATGCAAGTGAAAGAAGAAACAATTCTTGCTCGAGAAAGGGATCCCTATACTTCATTTTCTAACCGGGCTAGGGAGATCAACTATGGGAACTCTTACTTTTTCCGGGTAGGAATGATAGTTGCTACCTTTTTCCGACTTTATTTTTTTTACTGGAGTATCCTTGTTTGACAATGATATGGAAATGTGTCCCTCAGAGGACCTACAAATACATGGAAATGCTTAGAAAAAAGTTGAACATACCTAAGTTGGGCTGTATCCAACACTCACACTCAAGTCTGAGTAATGTAGATTAATTGTCTTGAATTTTACTTGTAACTTAAGATTTAATTTTGATTTGCAGCCTTTTGGAATAAGTGATCTTCAAAAAGTCGATCCATTAAAAGCATGTGAGTATTTCAATACTTGCTTTAAGGATCCATCGACTTTTACTGTCGTAATTGTTGGGAAAATCAATCCCACGGTTGCAGTTCCTTTAATACTGAAGTATTTGGTAAGTTAAATATTCTTTTTTTCAATATCCCCCATTCCAAGAATTCATGAAATCATTATTATGTTATGAGATATTGATTTTTTTTCTATGCAGGGTGGAATTGAAAAACCTCCTGAACCTATCTTCCATTTTAACTGCGATCGCATCAAGAGCTTACCATTCAAATTTCCCAAATCCATGACTAGGTAAGTGAAGTTCATTATGTTGCTTCGAGTCCTCATTCTACTTGAAATACCCATGTCTGACACATTCAGAGATGGGTGTTGAGACATGACCCTCCAAAGAACCTTCAAATACATAGAACACACCTGTGTTGGATATATACACTTATCTAATACTCACACTCAGTCCAAGTAATGTAGGAGGTTCATGTCCGATGATAACAGTTTCATGGAGCTCAAATTATGTCCGACATATAGTCGGACATGGGTATAGAGATATAATTCCATGTTAGACATATACCCATATCCAACACTTACACCCAAGACCAAGTAAAGAGGTTAATGTTCGATGATAACAGTTTCATGGAGCTTACACTGTGCATCTTCTGATACGTGATGTGCTTGTAGGGAGGTCGTATGCAGTCCCATGATAGAAGCTCAATGTATGGTCCGGATATGCTTTCCTATAGAACTGAAGCATGGAACTATGGTTTGTTAGCCTTCTTCCAGTTGATCTATTTGAAGCTTCATTAATGGAAACCAGATTCCATTATTGACTTGTTTGATATCTGTCTTTTGGAACAATCAAATTGCAGGAAGAAGAGATTCATTATACTGGATTTCTAGCCAAACTGCTAGAAACAAAACTACTGCAGCTTCTCCGATTCAAACATGGCCAGGTACAGTGTACCATTATATCTATATTGCTTCAATTCTCTTTTTGAAGTACCCATGTTTGAAATTTGTTTTTGACACATTGGTAAGGGGATATGACCTCAAAGCATCCTCTAAATACGTTGAAAAACTTAGAAAAATCTAACCATTTTCATGTTGGATACATATCCAAGTATATTTCCATTTCAGAGCATCATTTGTCTTATTCAATAGCCTTGTATTTTGTGTGAACAATATTGTTCCCTGTGTTCCCAGATCTACTCTGCAAGTGTTTCGGAATTCATTCATGGTGATCTGCCATGTCTAAGCGGAGATATTGGCGGTGACATTCAAATTGATTTTTCCTGTGATCCAAAAATCTCCTTGAAGCTGGTAGGTATCTCAACCTATGTTGTTCAGACTTTCATTTTTGTTTGAGTACCGATATTCAACATTCATGTACAAAATACATGGAAAAAATTACATACCTATTTCAAATACATACCCATATCTGACTCACACTCAACCCCGAGTAACATTTGACCAAAATATCAATAATCTCAAATATTCAATTTGCACAATATTTTTTTAACAGGTTGATATGGCTTTGAATGAAATATTACGTCTTCAAGAGGAGGGACCTTCAGATCAAGATGTTGAAAGCATACTCGAAATCGAACAGAGAGCCCATGAAAATGGATTGCAGGTTAAATTTCTTCTACTTTATGCATTCAACATTTATTACAAGTAAAGAACCCTAAACCTTCATCTTTTACCTTACCAATGAAACAAGTTATCTTCGTTTCTATCATTGCTCTGACTCTTCATTTTGCTTTAAGGACCCATATTTGATGCTCGTATTTGACGTCTATTTTAAGAATTCTCTAAATATATGAAAAACCTTGGAAAAAATTGAATAGAGTCTGAGTAACTTAGCTTCATCTAATCTATCTCCTCTTAATGTTTGCACCTTGTTTTGTAAACTAACTTGGTCTTACACCTTTCAGGAGAACTATTACTGGCTTAATCTGATTATTGGCAGTTATCAGTCACGGATTTATTCCGGCGATATTGGAACTTCTTTCAAGGTCAGTGGAAGGACAGGGGAAAGGTTACAAATACCGAGATTCAAATCCGAGTAAAATATTAAGGAATATTTACTTTTGTTTTTCATTTGTGTGATGCAGATTCTAGATGAAACACGTTCAAAAGTTAGAAAATCTCTAACACCATTAACGATGCAATTGGCATTACAGCGGACAATGCCTCGCAACAATCCTCACACTGTTGTGATTCTAATGCCCGAAACATCTTGGTTTAAGAGGATAAAGTCATTTTCACAATGGAACCTTCATGGGATCGATATGAAGGTTAGTCATCTCACCATTTTCCCCACTATTAACTATGACTATAAGTAGGGAAGGTAACAGGTTGGATATATGCATTTTTCTATGATATCCGGATTTGAGTATTATCTAAATCCTCGATATTCATTGTCATCCGAGCACATTTTTAGCACCCTGACACATTCTCTAGACTTTCAGTACACCCAAATGATTAGAAGTTACCCTTTTGGTATAGATATTGGGACTCAAACCCGAAATATGTTGGATGCCATCTTTTTAAAGATAATTGGATGAATCAATCGAAAGAAGACCCTTTCGAGCACATTTTTAGTGCCGTGACACATTCTCTGAATTTTCATTACATCCAAATGATTAAAAGCTTCCCTTTTGGTACAGATATTGGGATTCAACCCCAAATCTGTTGGGTGTCATCTTTTAAAGGTGACTAAACGAATCACTCGAAATAAGTCCCATCCGAGCACATTTTTTTGCACGACGACACATTCTCTGAGTTTTCGAGACACCCAAATGATTAAAACTTACTGATTAAAACTTACCCTTATTGTATAGATATTGGGATTCAAACCCCATATATGCCGAATGCCATCTTTTAAAGGTGACTGGATGAATCAATCGAAATAAATCCCATCCGAGCATATTCTTAGCACCACGACACATTCTCTGAATTTTCAGTACACCTCAAATGATTAAAAGTTTCCCTTTTGGTATAGATATTGGTATCCGAGCCCGGTATATGTCTGATGCCATCTTTTAAAGGTAACTGAATGAATCAATCGAAATAAGTCCCGGGTCCGGATTCTTGCTTTTCTTTGCTTAGTTTGCAAAACTTGTAGCAATCTATGGCTTCAGCAGTTTATTTCGACCATTTCTTTTTCCTTCTATCTGATCTCATTTATAATTTTTCTAAAACTACACATTTCAACTAGTTTTTTTAATGCATTGAATCAAACAAAACATACTGTTTTTGTTGGGCAGATTTTAGCAGCCATTGCTGGTTTCACAGTTTTAGCTCTCAGTTTGAAGAGATGTTCAAAGAGATCTTAGAAGAGAAAAAGAACTGCACATAAAATGCTTCCAGCAAGTTAAAAAATGTGAAGAAATAGAGTTTCATTTCCACCATATTGATATTCATTACCAGAGAGATTGAATGGATTCAACTACACATCGTGTTCATGTACTTTTTCGTGTCGGGATCGTGTTTGTAGTTTCGATATTTTTTTAGTAATTTGTATTGTATAATTCTTTTCAAGATATTAGCGTATTCATATCGTGTTTGTACTATTCTTTCGTGTGGGGTTTAATAGTCAGGTTTAGCCAAAAACTATGAATTTCATACTCATTGTTTGTAGTAATTCTTTCGTACTGCAATATCATACTGATAAATTTTAAAATAAAATAATGAAGAATATATTTGTTTGGTCATGATTTTATATTTGTATTATATCGTTTAATTATTGTTTTATTTCCTATATTACTTGGGATTTATTTTTTATATTTTAATTTTCATAAAATAACTTTGAACGTGACAATTATGTAAATCAAAATTCAAACAGTTTTTTTTTTTATCTCTGACATTAACTATCTGATAAATTTGGATCTAAGATATGTTTTTCTATTTGTTGATGAGTATTGATCCAATGTATCGATTGTTGAATCATTTTTTGGAGCTTACTTGTCGAATTTAAAATAAAATAAAAAAACTCAACAATCCAGTGACTTAAATAAAAACTTTTGAATAATTTAGTGACTTAAATGAATACTTTTGAATAGTTTAGTAACCATTATGTGACTTTTTGGACTTAAGTGACCAAAACATAAATTTATTAATAGTTTAGTGACCTTGGTTGAATTTACCCTAAAAAATTTGATGAAAATAGCCCTTTTAACAATGGATTAGGATTCGTTAGTAAAGGCCCAATCAAAGTTACGGTCCATTAATATCGATGAACGAAACGACATCGCTTTAACCTTATGTAGAAAGTTATGCAAATTAGGGTTTCGTCTTCCTCGTTTTTATTCAAAGCCCTTTCTCTTCATTCTCGTTTGCCTTCAAAACACCATCAAGGTTTCTCTCTTTTTCTCCCATTTACTTTCTGTCTCTTACTGTTTGGTTCCCGAGAAAACCCAACGAGAAAATGGTTTTCTGATTTACTTTTTTCATTGAATAAGACCTGGTTTTAAAGTGATAATTGGTTATTAAATGCAGGTAAGGATTAACGCCAGAAAGATTTTGAAATGGTTGAGAAAACAAGGAGAAGAAAGGAAGAGGTGGTGACCAGAGAATACACAATCAACCTTCACAAGAGACTCCATGGCTGGTAATTTAACTTCTGATTCTTTTTTTTTTCTTTTTTTCCCCTTCAGCTCATTGTATTGCCGGTTTGGTTTAAAGTAGCTTCTCGCTTTCAAATTTCTTTATTCATTTTTTATTTTTCAATATCTCAATGATATTTGATCAATCCAATTGTTAATTTTTACATCCAGTTGTTTGTAATTAGTGGGTTAGCTGTTATTGTAATCAAGAATTTTAGTTGGATGCACAAATTTTGTATATTGTGTAGTTTTTAATTTCAATTTTCGCATTATATAGATTGTGAGACATTCTTTTTCTTTTGTTTTCATGTTTGCATTGGATGAAAGTATTATCAATGTCTGCCTTTGTGAAAAGAGATTTTGATAGCTATGTCTTGATGCCAAGTATTATATGATTATAGCACTAAATAAGCGTGGTGAATGTACCTTTGAGGTCCCTCTATTATAGGGACCTGATCAAATTAGTCTCTCTAATATTAAATGGATCAATTTAAGCCTTGTACTATTAAAAGGAATCAAATAATTCCAAATTGGAATAGAGTTAACATTTATGGTCTGATAGAGTTAATATCATTAAAACTTTTATGGTTCTGTGAATGAAATCTATCATTTGGAATTGAACTATAATTGAAAAAATAAATTTCAAGACATTTTTATATAGTGAATGTTAACTCTATCACAATTTGGACTTATTTGATTCTTTTTAATGGTATAGGGATTAAATTGATCCATTTAATAATAAAAGGACTAATTTGATACAGTCCTTATAAGGGACCTCCCAAGTACTTAACCAAATAATCATCCTATCGAGGGAAGTAGCTTAGGTTACTCCAACTCTTCGTTTTTCTTAGCAGCGACGCTCGCATTAGAATCCAAGGAACATAGACAGTAGCTTTATGATTATAGCACGATGGAAGTAGCCTATGTTACTCTGACTCATCATTTTTCTTATATAGTATCCCTACAGGATGCATACCTGAACAAGGGTTCAAGGATATTATCCTCTTAAGGACTATCCAAATGCATGAAAATCTGGTGGGAAAAAAAGCGAACATAACCATGTATGACACTCATCTTCGAATCCAAGGAACATTAGACAGTAGCTTTATGGATTCCATTGGTGGTGACCGGCAAAAATTTTTGAGTAACTCATTGTGTTAATCTTTGAAACAGCACATTCAAGAAGAAGGCTCCCAAGGCTATAAAGGAGATCAGGAAATTTGCCGAAAAAGCCATGGGGACAAAGGATGTTCGAGTCGACGTGAAGCTGAACAAGCACATATGGAGCCGAGGGATCCGAAGTGTCCCGAGAAGGATTAGGGTTCGTATTGCTCAGAAGAGAAACGATGATGAAGATGCAAAGGAAGAGCTCTACTCTTTGGTAACTGTTGCTGAAATCCCAGCTGAAGGACTGAAAGGCTTGGGCACCAAAGGCATTGATGATGATGATGATGAGTAATTTATTGGTTTTCTTTTAATTAATGAAAACTTTTAAATTTTGTTTGAGACCCACAACTTTATCATTAGACTTTTTGGGTTAAGTTTTGTAGTAATTTCTTGTGAGACATTAAAATGTTCCTCGTATATTTGGGTTCATTGTTGTTTAGTCTTTTAAGCCTTAATTGTAGTGGAGATTACATATACAAATAGTGATGGGTCGGGCTGGGTGGGGCCAGTGGTATTTTGCCTGCCCAATTACGACCCAATATACCCTAATATAATTCAACTTTGACACGATCCGAAATTAAATATTAATTTAATTACTTTGAACCTTCGAAAAATCAAAATCTATACTCAATTTCAGTCCAATTCAACTTTATATGTCACGATTATTTCTTTTATATTTTTATTAAAAGAGAATAATAATTTTTATTTTTTAATGATAATATTAATTGTTTTCCGTATTATTGTGCTAGAGTAAAAAAATAATATAAATTTTATTATATATAAGGAATGGGGTGCGTTTTTCGTAAATTCAATCTTGACCTGCCTTGATTAAATGGAAAATTAAAATCATTCCGAAAGTAAGAAAAAATTTAACCTCATTAAAAAAGTAATAAAATTTTTATTTTTTAATAATATCATAATAGATTTTAATTATATCTATTTTTTTTTAAATATAATGCATGATTTTCAATAGATTCAATCAAATTCATTTATGCTAGTTGGTCCTCCACCTTCATTGTCTGATCTGTTCTAGTCATTCGCTTTTTCTGAGCTGAAAAATTTTAAAGCTTTCGAAATTAGAAAATCACGATAAAGTTAAAAACCCTAAAAATGAATTTTCTATGCTGTAAGGGGTGATCAGTTGGAGCTAGTGCTACAGTAATTCTGATGAATTCCCATGAGTCTTGCATTTCAATATTTGTTCTCTACACGTGTCTTCTTTTTATTGGGTGGCATAAAAAGATTCGTTGAATCTTTGTCTGAAACAGAGAGATTGACGGGTAATTTACCAAAATAATCCAAAATTTTTGATTATTTACGAAAATGACCCAAGTTCAAAAATATACACCAAAATAACCTGAAATGAACAGTAAAAATTGATATTGGTCATCTAATGGCCGGCACCACCTGGCCAATGATTGGTGTCAGACATAAAAAATTGTTTTTTTGGTATTGGTCATGCAATGATCGACACCTATGTATTTTTTAAAATACGGTATTTTATTAATATATGAAAATACGAGAATTTGAAAAAAAAATCAACACCCCTTTTTTATCAGATAAAAAATACAATTTTTTTGTATTGGTCATGGAATGGTCGACACCCTCTTTTTGAAAAAAAAAATTGCATTTTTAAGTGTTGGCCATTGCATGGTCGACATCCTCTTTTTGAGAAAAAAAAGTTCAAAATTTTTTGGTGTTGGCCATGCAATGACCATTGCAAAAAAAAAAAAAAATTCTCAAATAGGGAGTGTCGGTCATTGCATGGCCAACACCAAAAATTTTTGAAATTTTTTTCTAAAACAAGGGGTGTCCGTCATGCAATGACCAACACCCAAAAATGTAAATTTTTTTTCTCAAAAAGAGAGTGTCGACCATGAAATGACCGACACAAAAAAATTGTATTTTTTATCTGACAAAAAAAGAGTGTCGGCCATTGCATGGCCAACACCTAAATTTTTTTTTTAATTCTCGTATTTTCGTATATCAATAAAATAACGTATTTAAAAAAAATACATAGGTGTCGGCCATTGCATGGCAAACACCAAAAAACATAAAATTTTATGTCTGACACCAATTATTGATCAGGTGGTGTCGGCCATTAGATGACCAATATCAATTTTTACTGTTTATTTTAGGTAATTTTGGTGTATATTTTTGAACTTGAGTCATTTTCATAAATAATCAAAATTTTTGGGTTATTTTGGTAAATTACCCGAGATTGACACTTAGAATTTCCTTGCTGACGTTGTTAGAATCATACTGTTTTCAAAAAGTCAAACTATAAATTAATTTATAATTTATAAATTCATATTTTTTCATACGAGAGACTGAATTGAAAATTTTCATTTTTAAGGAATTAACTTTAAATTTTAAAAAAGACTTTATAATAAATTTAAAATTTAACAAATTATTAATTGAATTTGTATTTTCGGAAAATAAAAGACAAAATTCTTTCATAAAACTGACAACTAACTTTCAAACAAATAAAGCACAGTGAAGATATTATAACCGTCAGTGCGCGCCACGTTGAAAACCAATCCCACTTTCCCAGACTTTTCCTTTCAGTTTTTTGATTTCATAGATTTCTCAACTCCCAAATCCCTAATTTCTCAATTTTTACAGATTAGGTTAGATTTCCCCCTTTTGCGTTATTCCCTTTTTCTTTACTTACTTTTTTAACTCTTTCTTTTTGCTGTTTTCTAGTGATTGATTATGCAACAGTTTATATATATGATCGTATTGATGATTGTTGTTAAGCAGAATATCAGGTGTTTTAATTCGCGGAGAGGTAGCTATGTTTAAAGGGCTTTTTGGGAAAACCAAGCCGGAAACAAATACTCTAACCACGTTAGACAAATTAAATGAGGTATTTCCTCGATTTTGTACTTTTTTTCCCTTTAATCGGGAAAGAAGTTGTTTGTTTGTTGCATTTCTTTTTTGCGTGAACTGTGTGATTGAAATTTGCGTTTGGTGAATTCCGTGGCTTGATTTTATAGTTTAGGGATTTGTTTGAAAGAACTGAGTTGCTAGCTTACCGATTAATGGGAAATAATATGATAATCCTTTTGGTGAATTATTGAATTGATTGATTACATTTTGAATCGATGAAAATTAATGAACTTATGAAGTGGAATTAAAATTAGTTTAAAAAATGACCTTGCTAAAATACATTCAGTAGAGTCAGTTGATCACTTTAGTAATTGGCCATTTTCAAAGGATGATAGTTGTTTACTTTGGTTGATGACTTGAAGGTAAAACTTCTGTATTCATGCTTCCTTTGATAGAATTATTATTTTTTCTGTACATCTCAATACACGAGTTAGCAATAAACTAATTACAGTTGATAATTTTTAGCTACTAATATAACTTGTTTTCAGCAAAGGGAAGGGAAAACTTTTTTCTTATTTTGAAGAGGTCTTATTTTATGTTATAACAAATTATTTTAATACTTATGCAATAATTAAGCTTTTACTTGTGTTAATACACCAAATAACCAAACGAGGCATGTAATAGTTTTCGGGACAGAAAAACTGATTAATAACTGGATTTTGTTTCTTAAAACTTACTAGCACAATTTATCAAGTAATGGCTATTAGGTAAAAGGAATGTTTTGTATGCTTATTCCATGCCGGTCTCACTAGAAGATGGAATATGATCTTTTCTATAAGGTTAGAAATTTGGGTTTAGTGGTTGTGTATCGGAGATGCTCAAACTCCAGAACTGTAATCATAATGCTAATTCCAGCAGTTTTTATTTCGCACGATGCTGCAGCCTGCAAGTCCCTTTATTTGTTTCAAATGATTGAATTACATTGTTTCTCTTCTACGTTTTGCTTAAACTGAGCCCTATATCGGTTTCCATCGTGTAGACCCTTGAAATGCTAGAGAAAAAGGAAAGTGTGCTTCTGAAAAAGACTGCTGCAGAGGTTGAAAAGGCCAAGGAGTATGCCAAAGGGAGAAATAAGAAAGGTATGATTGCAATATATATACACAAATGGTTAATGTTTTTCCCTGTTTTCCATTTTTTATCTATTGAAAAAAAAAAATCTTTGTGAATTATAGTAGTTTTTATGCTTGGTTTCTCGATGCTTTATATAAATATGGAATATATTGTAGGATGTGAAATTCTTCTCTCACAACAGTATAATATCATGGCTTCTAGCTTACTCATGTTGGAGCTTCATTTTAATTAGTCATATATTTTTTTTAGTTATTATAGTACATATTTAATTGTTCATCCATAATAAACCCCCCCCCAGGGGTGTAATCGAGCTGAGCCAAGCCGACCTTGAATACTGGAAAGCTCGAGCTCGACTGCAAAATTTGGAGTTCAATAGTTGACTCCAGCTTAATCGAACATTTATTTTTAAGCTTGAGACTCAAACTCAAGATCGAGTTGATAATTTGACTTAGGGTTAACAATACATATTAAGGGCAATAACGTAACTTAATAATATAAAAATATATAAAATTATTAAAAATGAAAAGCTTGATAAAGCTCCCAAGCCATTCACGCAGAGTATTACTAAGCTTGAATTCAGCTTAATTGATAACTCAAGCTCAGCTCCATAGTTACCGAATCGAGTTCGAGTTTTTTTTCGAGTTGAACTTAAGTAGCTTGTGAGCACCAATGTCTTATTTACACATTGAACCCCTCCCCCCTGCCCCATTACACTTCAATTCTCAAAATGAAGGAAAGACCAAATTAGAGTGAAGATGCCCCCAAAAGAAAAGAAATAACACCTTGATGTTTTACAGCATTGCAAGCTTCATTTTTGGGGTCTTTTGGTTCAATCACTGTCAGCTCGTAATGTTCTTTGGACATTGAGTGATGACCTGATGCAGATTAACATTGCCATACTAAAATATGATGCTGAGTTTCTGATTTATTATGTGCTCATGCCATTTGAAGGTTTAACAATCAAAGATCTTCCAGAAGAAAATTTTAAATAGATCATTTGAATTATGAGTTAATTTAAAACCATGTTATTTAGTTTGATTGCCATATTTATATCGTTTACTTAGTATTCATTATGCTACTCTATGCAGCGGCTATACAGTGCTTGAAGAGGAAGAAACTGTATGAACAGCAAATCGAACAGCTTGGGAACTTTCAGCTTCGTGTTCATGATCAAGTAAGCTCTGAATTTTGTTAAATTTTTAGTGCTTTAGCCATGTCCTGAGAGGCTTTTTTGAGTTTTTTTTCCGTTTCATTGATCGTTCTAAATCAACTTATGCAGATGATAATGTTAGAAGGTGCCAAAGCCACCACTGAAACTGTAGATGCATTGAGAACTGGAGCAGCTGTGATGAAGACGATGCAGAAAGCAATGTATGTAACCTACATATTTTTACTGTTAGCTTAAAATTTTTCTTTTAGGCTTTCTTCATTGTACTTGTCCCTTTGCATTGCCATTTACTGAACGTGTGGTGCCTTGGAAATTAGCACTTATTTTTCGACCTTCATGAAGCTCGGGAAGTATCCAATTCTCACTATTTTACTCAAAATGGCTTTCGTACAGTAGCATAGATGATTTAGACAAAACAATGGATGAGATCAACGAACAAACCGAGAACATGAAACAGATTCAGGAAGCATTATCAGCTCCTATCGGAGCTGCAGCTGATTTTGATGAGGTTATTACTTTCTGATGCACTCTCATTTTTTCCTCTTCCTTCCTATCATCAGTGTTCACAAATACATTGTCCGGCACTTATATGCCTCTTAACAATGAGTCGAAAACTTTTGATATCGTAGGATGAATTGGAAGCTGAACTCGAAGAACTTGAAGGTGCTGAATTGGAAGAACAGCTTCTCCAGCCTGCAACAACTGCCCCTGCAGCCCCGGTACAGGTGCCTGCTAGCAGTCAACCAGCTCGACCCGTTCCTCAAAAGTGCACAGCCGAGGAAGATGAACTCGCTGCATTGCAGGCTGAGATGGCACTTTAAGGTAAGTCATTCTAAGTTCAGTTTAACTCTATGGGGGAATCACATATAGAGCTTTAAAATATGGGTAAATTACCTGATAGTGTAGGTCACCATTGCATCCATAATGCCATAAATATTTGTATTATGAAATCATCTTGAAATTTATATGCATGAAACTAAACGAATCCCCCCTTATCTGTATTCATAACCCCCTTTGCCTAACAATTTATTAGTCCCCAAAAAGTTTTAAAATATCATTGAACACTAATATAAATTATGTTATTTAGCTTCTTCTTTTTTTCAAAATGTTTATATTTAGCATTTGTATTTGATATATATTCAAATATGGCTACAACAAACAATCTGTAAATACACATACTAAACCTGTGATTTCAAAGATCTCATGACCTCAACTTCACCAATAAATCAAGGCTTCATTGGCAGGTTTTAATTATTTTAATTTTAATTTATTTGTCATCCGTTGAAATTTTAGTTCATTAATTTGTATATTAGATACAATTCATTAATTTTTTTTCATGTGATGCTATTGGAATATGATTAAAATTTTTATATATTAGATAATGTCACATTCATGATGTAAGTGAAATAAAATCATGTAAAATATATATTTATGGATAACTGGATTTTGGAATAATAGATCAAACTTTTTTACTAAAAATTTTAAAATCTAGTACTTCTCTTTTAATTTTTGAAGTACTTTTTGTTTATTTCACTTATTTATTCATTTTTTTGGGCTCAATATATTAAAAAAATTGCTAGCCATGTAAGGCAGCATAAATGGTGGTGAACGGCTAGCTGCCAATTGTAGTGTTTCTACCACTAGTATCTATTTTCATTTAAAACCCATTTACGATGGAGAATGTATTTTGTGAAAATATTTTGATTTATAAATAATATTATTATTGAATTTTTTTATATTTTTAATAGAAATATTTTATATTTTTCAAATTTGAAATAAAGTAAAAACTGATGAATTTTAGTAAAAATTAAAGAAAAGTTAACCCTACGATATTTCATTCTTGTTCATATATAATATATACGAGTTTGAAGAAAAATTTAATCGATGAGAGTATTTTTTTTATTATATTATTAAATTGACATCTAAATAATTTCACCAAAAAAATTGTCATCTAAATATAATTATAAATTTTAAAATAATTAAATAATTTTATAATATATATTTATAATGATATTCGTCCCAATTAGATTTAATATGGAGAGACTCTTAAGATTTTCAAATTTAGTTTACGTAATTAATAAATATATAAATAATATAATGAATTTGTATACTTCAAGTTTTTGATAAATGAGTAAATATAATATATGTATATATTTTTATAATATTTTTATATCAAACAAAACTATCGGGTTTTTAATTTGAATAGAATTTTAAATATAATATAAATAAAATATTAGAGTTATATATCAATTAAACTTTTAGTTTAAATTTATAAATAATGTTTAGCAGTTAGTTATGTTTAATTAAAAGATCAAAAGAATGGAGCATTAAATTAAATCATGGGATTTTTTTATTGAGGTAATATTAAATTATATTCGAACAACAATAATATAGAAAGATGGAAGGTTATTTTAATTGATAATGAGAATTATGATATGTTTTCTAAATTGATGATGAGAATTATGAAATTGTTTTTTAGTTGTTTATATTTTACGAAGCAATAAATAATGAATGAAGTATTGATTTTAAATAAATTTAACCCTTAATATTTATATATTGTATATTTTGATTTTTTTTTTGTAGTTTTACTTTTCTTTGTGACATTGAAGGTTAATTTTAAAAGAATGAAAAAGTGAATATTATTATCTTGAATTTTAGAGTGTTTCTATTTTTTTGTATATTTTCAATAAAAATTAATTGATAATTTTTTTTTAGCTTTTTAGGTGAAAGAATCACCAAAAAAAGTAGAACGGCAAAAAATAATAAATTACATAATGTGCAATTATTGAGAGTTAAATATTTTATAATCAAAACTAAATTGACATAATGTATAAATGTTGAGGGTTCAAATTAATATTATGTTAATTTTAAAAGTTGCTACCATTGGCATGTTGGTACTAAAAAAGACAAAATTAAATACGCGGATAATCATTTGTAACTTTTCATACTTGGGTAACAAAAAAAAATTTACTAATAGTTGGGTGATAAATTTATAACTTTTCTTAATTGGGTGATAAAAAATAATTTATTAATAATTTACTATTTTGTAATTTATCATAGTTAAATAATAAAAAAATATTAATAATTAGGTTACTAATAATGTAATTTTCCATTAAATTTTTGTGTCTAAATGCTCAACCTGTAAGCTACGTAACATCATTATATATGTTTGTTAAAAAGGACAAAAAAAAAGTTGTACAATGCAAAAAACGAAAAAATGCATAGCCTTACCAAATTACTTACATTATTTGCTTCTAGAGGCATAAGGATGTTGAGCACTCAACGTCTATCCAATTTTCTTTTTTGACATAATAACAAAATTAGTCCCTAACGTTTGGGTGTTTGATCACTTTGGTCCTTAAGGTTTTTTTGGTTCACTTTCATACATAAGCTTTTTTTTTTGGTCAAATTGGTCATTTTTTAATGGTCTTGCTGATGTAATTGTTAGTTGACTAACAATGCTAACGTGGTAATTTTTTTTCCACCTAAGCAAGTCTACATACGCAGTTCTTAAACGTGGCACTATTTTATCTTATATATCACATCAACAAATGATTTTAAAATTATTAAAATTATTTTAAAAATAATTTAAAATTATTAAATAATTTTAATTTTCACCGCATTGTGTCTTTCTCAATTTCATCTTCTTCCCCATTTTTGGAAGGATTTGCTTTCCCGGTATGGAGATCGAAAAGTCGGTTGTTAAATTGGAAACCCTAAGGATTTTCTTAACCAAAACCGGCATGCTTAAGGCATTGTTGCAGGCCATTTGTCTCCCTTCCTCGTTGTTGCATATGCCATCGAGAACACCCAAGGCCTTCTCGCATATGCCTCTTTCAGAGTCTACCAATGTTTCTAGCAGCAACGATACTATGCCTAAGCTTACTAGCATTTTCACTTGTTTCCCCTTTGTTGAAGATGATGTGATTATCTAGTAAATGACGAGTAATGAAGCTTTTGTTGATGTAGGGCAAATTGGGTCTTTAATAAGCTTGAACAATGCTTCAATGGCACCTTCCATGTCTGATAACTCGTTGACTTTTCTCTCATCTGTTAAAACAAGCTCTCTTAAGTCCAAAACTACGTTTCTAGACAAGTCTCCATTGCTTAAAAACCATATCAAGCTACGCATGGCGGATGCTGATCCTAAGAAACCTTTGGCCTCTACATCAAGAGGGAACATTATCGTCAAAGTTGACAATATCTCCTCTAAAGCAGCAACGTTTTCATCAAAAGATGCCCTGGAAAATGCTTGGAAAGCTGGGGAAGAAGATGAAATTGGGAAAGAAATAATGGGGAAGAAAATGAAAATTATTTAATAATTTTGAGTTAATTTTAATAATGTTATATTTAAAAAAATAATTTTAAAATCATTTGCTGATGTGGCATATAACATAAAATAGTGTCACGTTAGCAATTGCGTATGTGAACTTGCTTAGGTGGAAAAAAATTGTCGTGTCAGCACCATTAATCAACTAATAGTCACGTCAGCAAAACCGTTAAAAAATGACCAATTTGACCAAAAAACAAAGCTTATGTATGAAAGTGAGTCAAAAAAAACTTTAAGGGTCAAAGTGACTAAACACCTAAACGTTAGGGGTTAATTTTGTCATTATGCCTTCTTTTTTATCATTTTGGAATTCAATTTTCCAATTTTAATTAATTTATTTTTCGAGATAGAAAAAATGATCAAATTATTTGTTTAAATTTCAATCATACTGATGTAACAATCAATGTGGTCGTTCACATGTACTTTAATATTAATAAAGATAATTTTTAAAAAAAGTTTTTATGATTTTTTTCTATTTAAGAAAATAAAATTTGATTAAAATTTAAAAGTTGAAAGAAAAAGTAATAAATAAACATTATATACTAACCTAACCAAAATAATGCTCGAAATTCACTCTAACAATGATAATAATAAATTATGCCAAGAAGCAATAATTTCATCTTTTCTTTTTGCAATTAATTTATACTTAACAATTTTTCTAGATAATAAAAGGATTCAATATTAAAGCTAGCTATATATGTAGGGGAGATTTTCTTATAAAAATTCTTTTTAAAATTTATTTGTTAAGAAAAAAAAAAGCAAAGAATAGTGTAAAAACTTGGTTTAAAATTTAAATATTTAATATTTTTATCAAAAAGTACATTTGAGAACTAAAATATTCACTTTAAGCATGATATTGTAAAGTAAAAATTATTCAATGAAGGGGGCATGACAAGGTAATAATTCAATCGGATAGCTTGGAGGTAATCAAAGCTATTCATGATAGCGTTTTGAAGAGCTCACATTCTACCTTAATCAGAAAGATACATAATATATTATTCCAAGAAAATCACTGAATCTTACGATATATTCTTAAGGAGGAGAATCAAATTGCAAAAAAAGAAAATTTACAATTGATTGAGACCCCTTCAAAAGTTATTTCAACATTTCTTCAAGCAGACAAAGAGAATAATTTTTGTATTTCTCGTTCTTATCATGTAACTTAGTTCTGTAAGTTTTTTTATTCATTAAAAAAATTATTCACATGCTTCATGTTTTATAGGTTTTATTCATTATTTATGTTGTAATTAATTTTATTTAAAACAATGTTAAGATTTGAGAGCTTGATATATTGAGATTGTGAATATGTTTATATATAATGGATAAATATTAAATTTATACATAAATTTTGATTTAATGCTTAATTTTATATATTAGTTTTGATTTGCATCATATTGGATTAATATAATTATCTATTTATGTAATATATCAATATAAAACGGTCTAATTTGATAATATTGTTGATGATTTATAAAAATTGAATTAAATTGAAATCTTATGTATAAAATTACACAAAATTAAAATTAATGTATGATATATAATTTTTAATTTTGAGATTCCCTATCTATAAATTAAAGATCTTTTGAAGTAAATTATTTTATTTTATGTTTATCAATAATGTATATTATTAAATATATAATATTTACTTATATATGGTTCTTTGTTTGTATATAATAAATATTGATAATTTTATCTGAATATAATATGTGTATTGTTAGTAATATAAAATTTATGTACTGTCAATGAATAATAACGACACTTCACCATGGAGTAAATAAAAAAAATTATGTATTTATAATAATATATATTAATATTTTTACTTAAATGTATTTAACGTCAATTATAATTAATATATATTGTCTCTCGAATTTAAAATTTAAAATTGGAAGATGAAAAATATAATAAAAATTATATTTAATTATATTTAAATAAAAATATTGGTATTTATTCATAACTCTTTTCTTATCTTTTATTTAGTCAATGATAAGATATTACGTTATTATTTAATGATAATGTATAAAATTTTGACGCGTTTAATATATATATATATACGACCCTGTTTGATAATATTCAAAGTATTTGGTTGGACGGTTTCATCTAGATGATCTGACTTTAAATTTTATAATATTTTTTTCCATATTTATTTTTACATTTTATGAAGAATTTCACTAGTGAGAATTTCTAAGAAATTATGATATCTCTTCTCTCGCATTTAGAATTTAAGGTTTAAGGTTTAAAGTTTAAAATTTAAAATGATAAAATATAATAATAATAGTATTTAAATAAAATTATTAGTATTAATTCATAAGTCGTACCTCTTTCTTTATAAATTTTTTCTATAATTTATTTAATCAATGATAGGATGTTATGTTATTATTTAAGGACAACGTATAAAATTTCTACGCATCAATTATTTCATCTCTCTCTCTATATATATAGATGAAATACAACTATGTCTAGTTACATTCAAAGTATGACATTGTGTCAAAATTTGTTTGAACAATTCCGGGACTTTTGTCTTTTATTTAGAATCTAGATGGTTTGAATTTAAATCTTATCATCGATTTTCCTTCTCTCTTTTTTCTTCTATCAATATATTGTAATATTTATATATATTACGAGTAGTTTTGCTCATGAAAAAAATAAGTAATTATACATTAAATTTTAAAATTACATTTTTATTAAAAGAAAATTTAAAGGTAAATAAAATAATTATACAATGTCAATTATAAATAATATATACGACAGATAAAATAAGCTTGAAATTTAATTATTCTGAATAAAAAATAATACTGAAAAAGCTTGTTACCTTTTAATTTAATTAAAAATTGGTTCAACTCTAAATTTAGATAAAGGTAAATAAATATGTTTTTATAGCATATTTATCTGTATTGAATTCAAAATTAAGATTAAAATATGTCATAAGTTTTTATACTTTTTATAAATTTAAAATTTAGTTCATTTATTTTTATTTTTTGGAATTTTATTTTTTTATTTTTAAAATTTTAAAATTTAAGTTCAATTGTTAATATTATTAATTTTTTATTGTTAAATTTATTGATGTGACATTTTAAAATTAAAAAATATTTAATAACTTTATAAATAAAAGAATGACGTAATGAACAAGGACAAAAATCAATTTTTTTAAGGGATTGAAATTTAATTATAAATTCTTACAAGAGATAAGTTGTCATTTTTCAATTGCAAGCTTATAACTTTATAATTTTTAAAAAGATTAAATTACAATTTTATCTTTTAATATGTAAAATTTAACTTTATTATGAATTAACTTATATTTTTTCAAATTTTAATAGAATTAAGATAATTTTTCATTTTAAGATGTCAAATAATTTTTTACTGTTAATAATTAAACTCAAATTTTAAAATATGAAAAGTTAAAAATTAAATTTTTAAAAATAAAAATACAAGATTAAATTACAAATTTCTAGAAATAGAAATAAAAAAATAATTCCTAAAAATAGAAATAAAAAAAACTAAATTACAAATTTATGAAAAGAAAAGGAGTTATGGTATATTTTAAAGGACTCATCTGCTGCATATTTTCAAAGATGTTCCTTTCTTGCTTATTTTCTTACACACTTGATTGCCACCATGTCCCACCCATTGACTGCCATCTTTAATGACTTTCTCTTTCAATCTCTAGATTATTCATTTTATTCTATGGTAAATTATACTTAAAAACCCTTAAATTATTAATAAATTTAAATTTTAATCATTTAATTTTAAAAATTATGAAATAATTAATTTATTTAAAAGTAGGTTTTTTTAATTTCACTACTTACTTTAATCAAAAACTATTTTTTAACAATTTAACTTTTAATAAAATAATTTTAAATATATTGAATTTACAAATTAAAATTAGATAACTGCTAAATAAATTTTAATTTAAAATATATTTTTAAATATATTTTTCAACTCGATAATATATACCATCTATTATATTAATTATCAAATCATCATTTATAATACGATAACCAAACATTTAAAAATAAAAAATTAATAATTCAATAACTTCAATAAAAGTTATTCAATTATTTGAATAATTACTTAAAATTAAGTGACCAAAACCTAACTTTCTCTTAATTTAGTCACTTCAAGAAAACCTACGCTCGATTTCCTTAGCTTTTCCCTCCCAAATATTTTTCCCGGAAAATCTCCATCTTTAACTCCAAAACCCTACCGCTTGCGAGAAAAAGCTGAGTACACTAAACTCAGCTTCAAACATTCATCATTCTTTGAAAGCTATGAAGAACACTAAAAAAAATTACTTGAAAACAGCTTTTAATTTACATTATACTAAGTGATTTTGCCTTACAAGAACATACAAAAAAAAAGCAATGAAATTTTACAATCTGATCATCTAAATAAAAATAATATTTATATATTTTCAGATATTTTCCTCTTCTTTTTCCTAGGGAGGAGAAAATAATACCCAGAAATAGCTTCAAAATGAAACCAGAAATATACTAAAAAATTTAAATATTTCAGTTCACCAGATCCGAAACCCAATCCAAATTCGGATCTCCAGAACCCTGACCCGGAATACCCCTTTCCAAACAATTCTGTTTACTCAATTTCTCAAATAATTTTGCACGTAAATCCCTTCCGGATTCAACTCTTTCCATGGCTGGTTCTTCTTCACACCAATTTTCAAATAAATCCAAGCATCCACAGAACCCATGACGGGTCAAGTTCTGGGTCGGAGTGTTGGGAAGGCTACAAAATCCAGGTAGGATCATTGAATCTCTGGGTGACCCGAACATGGAAGGAGAAGGTGATGAGCAAAGACCAATAGGCATGGACTTAACTTTCCCAAGCTGTAAATTCCTTAACATATCGTTAATGGAAGGCGAACCGAGTGACCTACTCAATGAGTCAGAAATAGGTGAAACCGGCGGTGATGAATCGGTCCGTGGGCTTATAGGAGGAGAGCCAGAACCGGCGGAGTTCACGAACCTAAGCTGGTCCAGACTATGAGCAAAGAAACAAACCTTACGCTTACAACCTGGTCCATCTTTACACAGTTCGGTCCGGTAACGAGCCGGGTGGAGCCAACATTCGAAGACGCCGTGAGCGAACTGACAACCGTCGCCTTTCCGGCAGTTCCCTTTCCTGAAATCAGCACAAGCCGTGCCGGAGTAATGATACTTCCTCGGATCCCTCCGGCGAGCTTTCTCACCGGGATGTGCGTACGGACACTCCGTCCAGTCGTGGGCTCGGCCACGTGTACACTTCCGGATTTTGAACTCGAACATCCTGAAATGATCGCATGAGCAAGCGTCAACCGGAGAATCCGGGTTTTCGACAACCGGAAGATCGGAATCCGAGTAGAGAACGTCCGGTTCGTTCGACTGCAAGTAATGTTGTAGCGCTGCTAACGCTTCATGGAGATGAACCAGGTTGCCACCGTTGTTGTTGAAGAGACTATCGGCTGCATTGTAGTTGAGTGGAGAGTAAATCTCGGCCGTTTGATCATCGTCAAGGTTAGGCCATGGAGGAACATGGACCGTCGGATTAAGTCGGTGAGTTTCTCCGACCATCATATTTTTCAGCTTGTGATTTATGTATACATATTAACCGGCAACGTGGTGGTGTTTTATAAGCAGAAGATGGTAATGAAAGTAAGGAGCGAATTAACCACGGTTAGGTTCGTTTTAACCATGGTTAAATAAAAATCTAGTAGCTGTATTTGGTTTAGGGTTAATATAATATTTGATACTAAAGTTGGCTTCAATATTCAATTTAGTACCGGCGTTTTTTCTTAATTTACTACTTCAGTTTGGCTTAGATGTTTAATTAGATACTTGAGTTTTTTCAATATGATACTTAAGGTTTTTTTATCCCCAATAAGTATATGAATTTGATTTCAATATACAATTTGGTACTTAAACTTTTCTTTATCCCGATTAAATATTTATGTTTTTTTATTAGAACACAAATATCAAACATTCATTGAATTACGTGATATCCTTTAATTTGGGTACCACGATAAAGTTAAATTCGGTTATCAATTTGAAACAAAAAATTTAGATATCAAAATAAACATAAAAATTAAACTTACGTGCCAAATCGTATATTAGCCTTTTTAATTATGGATTAATTTTTCAAAATTTTAAAAATTGTAACGGAACTATCAATATATTAGTACTGTATTAGTTAAACCTTTTTCATCCATATAATGTCAGATTAGGTCTTAAAGTCAACTTGAATTTTACATGCAGCATATTTAATTTAGCAATTTGTGAATTAAATAATTAATAAATAGATAGTTTGAATATGATATGATAGAAAATATACATTGTCGTTATAATTTAAGAGAGTTGTTTCATTTCTAAATGTAAGGTCTAAGTTATTCATATGATAGGTGTAAATATGTTTAAAATTTGATCACGTATTTTAAAATTAAAGACTAAATTGATTGATACAATACTAATTGAGAATACATAAAACTAAATATAAAAATTATACATAAATTATTGTCTATATGCAAGATGCACTAATTTTTATGACAATTATATATATAAATTTGTGATTTGATTCAATTTTTAAACCCCTAATATTATTATCAACATAGCATCAGTTTATGTTTGCATATAATAAAAAAAAATCAGTAATGATACATTTCCAACGTGTAAATAAGTAGATCTATTTATTAGTTTTATTGAAATATGTTTTTATTTTTTATACGTGTACACTTGAGCACTAATGGAGCGTAGTATTAAGTTTTCAGAGGCTTAATTATAATTTTTAGAAAATTTAGGGATCTAATTAAATTTTCTGAAATTTTTGAAAGGATTAACGAGAAGTTTTGAAATTTTAGAGAATCAAAATTAAAATTTTATGTACATACTTTTATCAAATTACAAATTTAATCAATGTTCATGTCTAAATTTGATAATTATCCCTCAATTGCAACATTTTGAAAATTTGAATTAATTTAAAATTTGTCAGAACTCGAGGACATGTGATGGAATTAATCCTTCAATTATGGATTAGTAATTATTTACATATTTTAGTAAATAATAATTTAGGTGAGGTAGTGTTGCTGTTACGAATTTGTTATTTAGGCAGACCTGAAAATGCTCGTGAAATCGCCACGTGTTGAGCCGAAATACGATATCACGAGACAATGGTGTTTTCAATGCAACGTGGGTGATCGATGAGAAAGCTTTGGAATTTGTAGCGTGACAAAGCTGTCAGGTTATCGAGTGTTTGGAATAATTAACCCGCCGGGCCCCTAATGTTCCAAAGGCGGTGAAGCTTGAGATTAATACATACATATATAACATAAAGTAAATTAAATGCGTTTAAACAAAATCAATACGAATAAATATAATTTGTCTATAAAATATCATAGTTTGAAAATATATAATAACATTTTTAATATCAAAAAATTGAAAATTTTAAATTTATTTAATATCAATTTAAAAGTTAGTGTAAAATTATTTAGATTAAATGTGTAAATTTTTATTATGGATAAAAGGAAATGTATCGTAGAATCAGGGCAAACAAAGGACTTTTCTCTTTTAATTTGATAATATTATTTTTTAAACTCTCAAAATAATAAAATTGTATTTAATCTTTTTCTTAAAAAGTTATAATTCAATCTCCACTTTTAATATAAATTTCTTATTTTCCTCCATATATAATCCATAAATTCGTTTACATTGACTAGGGGTAAATTTAAAAAAATTAAATTATAAATATTTTAAAAATTAAATATAAATTTATCGTGGATTATTTAATGATTTCATATTTTTGAAAATAATAATTAATGATTAAAATGTAATTTTAACAAATAATTGATTATTTCAATATAATTAATTATTACAAATACTAAATTAAATAATTATAATTATAATTAATTAATTAATTCAAATAAATATGAATAGAATTCTATATTTACACAATCAAAATTCTCAAAACACAGACATTAACATTGAACCAAAAAGTTTGAAGTCATTTAATGTGATTAGCACATCACATCAAAGACACCACATGTATTAAGTAAATTAAATATTGGTTTATAATCGTATCTAATTTTTTAATATAATATTTAAAATTATCATAATTTATCTTTAATTTATAAATAAAAAAATAATATGTTTCAATATATTTAAACCTGTATGTTTTTATATTGGTAACAATATTTTTACCAATTAAATTAAAATCCAATCGATGATAAACTGAATACTTTGTTAAAATCATAAGTCAATATATTATATAAAACTTAATAAATCATAAACTAATATCTATCATGTTAAGTTTTCAAGAATAAATCAATAACAAAATTAGATGCGAAAACGTACCTAAACTTATGAATTCCTAAAATTTTTAGATTTTAGGGTTTCGATATTCCAAATTAGCATACAAATAATCTTGAGAGGGTAACTCTCTATTTTTCAATGATGTGATATTAAAAAGGTATTCTTATGTGTAATTTAACGACCATAACCCTACTATATATAATTTTGACACATTAGTCTTAATTCCTAATCAACTCATCATCAATTAAGAATTAGTCTTCAATTAGAATTTAGTTACTAAAGTATCTACATATAATTATCTCATATTTTATTTAATAATTAAACCCCAATAAACTTTAACTAAATTAGATCACTTTTAATTTGAATTAACTTATTATAATAATAAATAATAACATGTAATTACTTTTATTATATGTATAATATCTATATTTTCCGACGTACTTAAATTAATTTTTTTATTTGAATTATAATAAACCTTTTTTCTTTCCAATCTATATTTAAGTAAATTTATATAACGACGAAACATCAACTTCTAAAAGAGAGTGGAAGAACTAATACTTTCGGTTTTGCAGTATATGGATAATAACGAGGAGTTTTTGGTGCTTAGGGTAAATTATAATTAACATCATTAACCTGCTTTCGTGATTTAATTTTAAAAAATTATAAAATGATGATTAAATTATTTAAATTTTTTTATTAAAATTATTAAATTATTAAAATTATTGGTGTATGATATTTTCTATTCGAATCGCTTGTACTAATTGATAACTCTAATTTCTCTTTTATTCTACAATTTAATTTTTTTCATTAAATAACTTTGAACGTAATGAATCTGCGAACTAAAGTCCAAATAATTTTATTCTTCTATTTTTGAAATTGGATAATTAAATTGATTTAGATGTAATGTACGTTCTTATACTCGTTAATGGGCACTGATCTTTTTCATTGACTCGTTGTTTGAATCATGCTACTCAAACTCTCAAAAAAAATTCACAACTTAATAACTTAAATAAATTTTTTAAAATAATTTAATAATTATTTTATAATTTTTTAAAATCAAATAATAAAAATATAAATTTATTAATTTAATGATATAAAATGTAGTTTACCTTTTATTTTATAGTTTTAAAATAACCTAACATCACCTCAATAAAATCTTGTTTTTAGGGCAAAATGTCTTGTGGCTATAATTGATTCCTTTTCTACCAAGGCTTCCCTATCACATCAATGTCTCATCTGCCGCCTCCTATACTAAGAATTATTCTTTCTGGATAAATAATAAATAGGATTATTTAAATGTTAAAAAGTTTTATAGTAAAATTTAATCGATTTAAAAAGTAATAAATCAGCTTTTAAGAAATAAAATTTTTTAATTTTAATATTTCAAAATTTAAATTAAATTGTTAATTTTATTACGTCTATAATAATATTAAATCAATATTTTATTTTAAAATATTATACTAATAAATCTTTAAAATTTTAGAAAAATATATATTAAAAACAAAGTTCAACCAGTCCGTATCGATTTCTGAATCAATCGGTTTATTTTTTTTTTGAATTGGTTCCCGATTCAATTGACTGATTATATATGATTTAAACAATCTTACTCATATTTTTTCGAATTTAATCTATCACATATGAGTTTTGTCTAAATTTATTTTAATCAAAATATTGATTTATTCTAATTTTCAATATATAACAATTATTTTAATTTACATTAATTAGACATGAATTATTTGTAAGTTGTGAGTATACATTAATAGTCACACTTGTAAGCTCCTTAGAAAACCACATATTAATTTAAGTTGATGACTGTCTATATATGTTATTATATTCATAAAAATTACTCCAATTATATAAATATTTTATATTAAATCTCGGAATGCTTGTTATCCTTTAGAATATTTAAGTGTTAAAGTAAATTAGTATGTCTGTTTAAGAGGCTACAATTATAATAAAATTATATAATTATAATTTTGACTTGGACATCATCAGTCCATGTGGAGGAAATATGGGGTTTGAAGTTTAAATATGAAATTAAATTAACATCAAATAATAAATAATTTACGTAAGACGGTTTTGTCATTCTTCACTCTAGTTTGATAAGTATTTGGTTTTTTTTTTTCCGATTTTATTTATTGTTTCGGATTATTTGAGGTTAATTTTTTTATAGTGATAATTGTGTAGAATTACTTTAAGTATGTCGTGTTTAAATTGTGATTAGATTTATTCATAAGTTGGATTATCCACTCAAGCCCATCCAAATTTAGTTAAAAATATTAGACTCGAAAATTTAATTTAGGCAAAAAAAATTAGGTTTATTTAAAATATAAACTAAACTCGCTTTGAAGTTTATAATATTTTATATTATGTTATTTTTATATATTATGTAATTTACAGGACATTAAAAAAAATCTATATTAAATATATAATACTACTCTATTATGAACAAAATAATGTTAATATATTATATGACTATATAAAAATTTTCAATAAATAAAAAATTAAATTATTAAATATTAAATTAAAATAATATAAATATATATTTTAAAAGTAATATGGAAGGACATAAAATAGACTTGGTTAATCTTTTACAAATATGAGTAGGCTTTGACATAATTTTAAGCTTATATTTTGGACTAGGCTGTGCTTAAGCATAAAAATATTAATATCAAGCTTAGGTCCGGGCCCAATTACACTCAACCCGACCCATGAGCACATCTAATTGCGATAAAATCGATTGTCAATGTGTTGTAATATTTTATTGATGTTGAGACTGAAACATTTTATGTGTTGATGAAACTTTTTTTATTATTATTGAGAATGATGTTTATTGTTTTTTTTTTACCTAAATTATATGGTCTCGTTTATAGAATGAATTTATGAATATTTATTTTAAAAAAATATAATGTCAAATTTAATGCTCAACATTTATATTTTTATTAATTTAACATTTTTGAAAATTAAATTTCACCATTAACTTTTCAAAATAAAAAAAATCAAATCGTGAATATATATTGTGTGATTGTAAAATAAATATAAATGGTTTAACAAAATTTAACGTTGCCCATGTGCCAAAGAAGAGTGAAGTTGTAAAAGTAAATTTTATTCTAAATTTGATAATTGAGCTTAATTTTTAAAACTCAAGTTTTGATTGGAAAATAGTGATTGAGAATTTTCTTTTTCTTTTTCGGTTTTACAAAGCGTTTTAAATAAAATTTACGATCTTTTATCATTTTCTAATTTTTAAATGTTTTATTTTTAATTTTTAAACACGTTTTATTTGATTTTTTATTTTTAAGAGAAAAAAATGATTAATATTTCCTCAAAATCAAACGAAGTGTGAATTTTTTTTTGTTTATATATTTTTTAAATTTTAAATATTTTTATTTTTTAAAATTTCAATCAAACATGTTTGATGTTTTTTGTTTCAAGGAAACAAAAATGTCTCCTACTTCCTATTAACCAAACGGAATATATATATAATTTTATTATTGAACAAGATAATGTGTTTTAAGTTTTAACTGTTTTAAATGTTGTTATAAGTTGATTAAGTTTTAATTTGGTTGATATTTGTAGTATTGTCAACGTAAGAATATGTGAGTTTGAGTGCGTTAAATGCATTATCTTTCTATTTAAAGGTTGAAGAAATATTATGAGTATTTCTAAACATTATATTAAAAAGAGAATACATGATAATAACTTATAATGAAATTAATATTCAATAAAATTTGTTGTGACATATCTAATTTTTCTTTTTCGAAAAATAATTTATTTATTTTATGACACCTTCAAAGTATAAGTTACACCATTTGAATTTTACCATAAAATAAGAAAAAAGAACCTTCACTCATAGAATAATTTTCCCAATATGATATACTTATTTCTTTAAAAAAAATAATGGATTTTTCTTTAAAAAGCATGATCCAACTTTTCTTTTCTTGGTTAGGGCACGTGGAAGGATCATTTAAAATGGGGCCATATAAATATCTTTCCATTTTTAGGTGCAACGAGTGACCTTAACTTTCAACGAAATATGAATTAAATAAATTTAAAGGTATAATATTAATCATTTGAAATTAGTTAAAATCGTTTTTAATAAAAATTATTACTAAAATATTATTTTTTAATGATAACGACATAACAATTCAAGTGACAGTTCAAGTATATTTCATATTAATACGGTACTGTTTATTTGATATATCACGTTAATAAATAATTAAATTTATTAATATTCAAAGAATATAAATATTTAGAAATATAAAATATAAAAAATTCTAAAATTTTAAATAATTAACATGAAATATATTTGGATTGTTATTTAAGATGTAATACTTAAAAATTTAATGTTTTAATCAATATTTCAAATAAAATTTTGATCTTTAAAAAAAATATAAAAATTAAATATGACATTATACCAAAACTTCAAAGCACCATTTCCGAATAACTGTTAAGTGAAGTTTAAATATGATTTCTTTTTATGAAGGGAAATAATATTTCCTTTCTATCAAAAACTAAATAACTGTCAATGTTGCTGAGAAAAAAAATATTTAAATATGATTTTAACATTTTTATCAATCAATCATTAAAAGTTCAAAACTAAATCTATTTGTTTTTAAAAGGTTAATTGAAATAGTGTTATTTATCAATCGATAAAAAAATTTCAAAAATTAAATTACTTTATAAAATAACAATCATCACTATAAGATTATTTATTTTATTTTATTTAAAATCTAACAATCATCACTATAAGATTATTTATTTTATTTTATGTAAAATTTAGAAAAAAAAATGTACATGATTATATTTGAACGTAAAATAGTATACTTTTTAATATTTTAATTTTACTATTTCAATTAAAGGTGCATTTGTTTCATGAAAAATTTGAAAAATTATTTATAGAAAATATTTTTAACATTTTCATGTGCTTGTTTAATGAAAAACAATTCAGTCAACTGAAAATGACTTACTAGTCAACAAAAAATTTTAATATTTTATGGATTGTCATGCAGGGCCATTGCATTTAAAATTTTAATATTTTAGTTAATATTATTGTTAAAAAATATAAATTTGATTCTTTTTAAAATATTAATAATTAAATTTGACTATTTTTAAAAAATTGGATGTCAAATTTAACTAAATAATAATAAAGGTTAAATTGACAAAAAAAAAAAAGTTAAAACTAAATTTCACATTATATCATAATAAAATTAAAACAATTTTTTTAGGTAAAATATTTTTAACCGATAATTATATATTAAATTATAATTATAATTATAATTACAATTATCACGCTTTTTTTATATTTTATATTTAAAATTTTATATAAATAATAATTTTATTTTAAATTTAGCACAAAATTTTAATTAATAAATTTAAATTAAATTATATATAATTTTAAAACTAATTTAATAATTTTCATACTTTCCAAATTCATACATTTATATATATATACGATAGTGTTATTATCAACATCAAATAGAATTTATTATTAAAAAATAACTAGAATTTATAATGAATCCAACATAAATTTTAATTACTTTCTTAGAAAAAGAAAACGGAACTCCACGTGGCGGAATTTAGAGACAGAAAATCCTGTCGGGACCCGAGAAAGAACGGCGTACGAGGAAAACGATTTATTTTTTTTCTCTCTCCCCGTGATTTGTTCGTGAGATCTCAACCAAATGTGATATGGCTATGATAGTATACGTGGAGTCATTTTTGTCCACATATTTTGGAGGTAAACAGTGCCACGACATTAATGAAACGACTCGTGGCATAATCTGCTCTTACCTTTCTTCCTTGAGATTGGTGTGACAATGACGTTTCCGACTTCCTTTTATTTTATTATATACATTTAATTTTTGGTTAAAATTGCTGGCAGTCCTTGTATTTGTATGGAATTTGAGATTCAGTTTTTATTTTAAAAGTTAAGGGTAAAACTGCACTCAAGGTCACTAAACTATTAGTAAATTTATGTTTTGATCGCTAAACTTCAAAAAAGTCACTAAACTATGTGAAAGTTTTTATGAAAGTCACTGAGTTGTTAAAACCATTGTTGTTCAGTCTTCTTTGTTCGCATTCTCTATTATAATTTAGTTTTTTTTTATGAAACAACTTTGAACATCTCATATTTGAAAATCAAAATCCAAATAGTTTTTGCTCTGATTTCTGACACTAACAGTCAAGTTAATTTAGATCTAATATATGTTCTTCTACTGGTCGATGAGAATTGATCCATCGTATCGATCGCCGAATTGTCGCTTGGAGCTTACTAACCGAAATTTTAAAAAAGAAAAAAAAAATTAACATCCCAATTTCACTGTCCATTTTATAATTTTTTAAAATTCAATGACTAAAAAATAAATTTACTAATAGTTTAGTGACATTGGTGGAGTAGTTTACTCTAAAAAGCAAGTGCAGAGACCTTTACGACTTAATAATCTCTACCCAATTGTTAACAATATTTGTATTTTTATCAAAATTATCACTTGGCTCGATGATTATAGTTTACTTTGGGTTTTAGTGTTTTTGGTAAAAAATAATTACTATTATAATTATGTTAGGGATTTTATGATTATTTCAGAATAAATGTGAATTTGTTTAATTTTATATTTATTTTTATTAAATACGATATGATGGCTGCTTTTTTTTTTTGGTATTTTAGAGTTTATTTTATATAAATTTATAATAAAATTTCATTAAATTAACCCTGAAATAAATATTAAAAATTTGATATAATTATTTTATCAACGCTTATAATTTTCGTCAAATATATATACTATATTAATAAAAAAATATAAATATCATATTAAAAAAAATTATCAAACTCAAGTATTGAATAATGTATTAAGTTTTTATTAAATACAATAACTTATCCATGACAAAATAATGTGTTTGGTAATATGAAGTATGATGTAAATGCTTTAGCAAAGCTTATGGAGTTGTTGCTTTGGAAAAGTATTGGAGTTGTTGCTTAAGTATGATGTAAAAAATTAAGCTTTCCTTGTAATTGTGCGAAAATTTTGTTCATTTAGATGATTTTTTTTTTTGACAATTATGCAGAAAGTAGGTTCAGTTGAATGTATTTTTCATATTATTTTTTAAAAATCGATTTATTTTTTAAATTAAAAAAATCATATATAATTAATTTAACCTCGATTTAGATTAATTTTTAGTTTCTCAATTTTTTTACTTAGCATAAATTATCTAATATCGAGGAATATAAAAAAGAAAGTATACTGCATTGCTTTTATGCAGGGTCCTGAATCTTTAAAGTTCTAAAGATTTGCATAGAAGATACAAGAACTTGGTAGAAACTTTTTTCTTGGTTAAATGTGTTATTAGTCCTTGTTGTTTTTTTAAATTCAAGATTTAGTCTCTATACTTTAAAAGTTAAAAATTTAATTCTCTTACTTTTCTGTTTAAAAATATTAGTCTAATTATTACCTTTGTTGTTAGTTTCTATTAAATTTTGTCAACTTAATATGTTTATTTTTATCAATAAAATGACATGTCATATAAGGATAGCTTAATTAACATGCTAATTTGACAACGTTTGATAAAAAAATATTTACAATTTTAAAGATTGGACTAAAATTTTCAAATCAAAACAATTGAAGGACTTAATGTCTAATTTTTTTCGTAAAATAACTAAATCTTAAATTTTATCAAGATAAAAGGAGTAGCAACAAATTTTATCTTTCTTTTCCTTTCTTTCTTTGAATTCTAAAGCTGAAGTTCAAAGGGAATGGTTGCCTTTTTGCCTTTGATAACCATGTTAAGGAGAGTATTGATTCCGTCTATAGGAAAAGATATGGTCGTTGCTAGGATTAACACCGAATGATTGTTGTTAGGCAATTTTAATATTTAGCAATTTAAAAGTGTTTACGAGTGGAGTTAATGCTTAATTGTAAATAATAATTTTAAGTTTAAGTTTGTTTTTTTTTATCTAATATGCCTAAAAAACTTGTTTTGCTATTGAAAAATGATAAAATATTAAAAATATTTAATTGATATTTTATAATTAAAATAAAAAATATTATTTAAATTGAATTTGAGTTGAATTAGATTAACTCGAAGTGAATTTTTTTTTTATCTAAATCTGACTCAAGTAGGACGAGGTGATTACCCAACCTATGGAGAGGTTTAAGCCACTGCTCAGCTCGTGTTTTGATGTAATAAATATATTCCAAACTATTATTTAATTTCAAAGAAATATTTATATTTAAAATTAATTTTAAATATAAATAAAAGAAACAAAACGGACTGCAAGTTTACCTCCCGTCTCTATAAACCCGACAAGTTAAATAACCAGGGCCCGTGAGTTGAAGGGCTCAGCTCAGATCCATAAATGGAACATAAAACAGGCCTAAGGCCTAAATCCATACACAATTTTATTTGGGTTGCAATTGAGTCCAATTAACTTAGACTATTTATTTTACTTGTGAGAAGTGTATACGTATTTACAATTTAATTTAAGTAATTTAGATTTTTTACTATAAAATTGAGATAATATTTAACACTCATATTAACAATGAAATTAATAAATGATCCTAATTGATATAATATTGTTATTTTTATAATTCAATTATAATATTTTAAAGTTTAATGATTAATTTAATTCTGAACTATAATTGTGTATATAATTTTGAAAAATATTTTAAAATAAGATTGAATTCTGGTGAATTGAATTCATGTTCGAGATTTGATTATTACGCAAGCTTGCTCTTAATAAATAAGTATATATATATATATATATATATATATATATTCTTTTGTTTTGTAATAACGAGATTTATTGGTTCATTATTATTTGAGTGATCTACAATTTAATGGATCGTTGCTCCTTGTCTTTTTTTTTTTTTGCTAGGGCTCTGCTCAGTTTGATTTGTCTTCTTTTCTTTGAATTTTCCTTTTCTTTTCTTGATGTGATAATGAGGTTGGGCTTTTAACCCCCCTGTATTGCTTTTTGGCTTGCTTGAGTATCAAGGTTCGAAGGTTTTTTTTTCTCTGTAGCCCTCCCAGTGGGTGTTATGTTGCTCCTTGTTGGGGTTTTCTCCACGAAGGCAAGGATGGGCTTTATGATGGATAAGTAACGACCACGACCTCTCCTTGGTGTTGATTTCAAGCCAATAACTCTGAAACCACCCTTGAGTTGGGTAGTTATGATGTCGATATGTGCCTTAGTTTTGTTGTGAAGTGCTAACTATTCCATATTGATTGTCAAAGAAGTCGAGGGTAGAAGCTAACGGTTTTCACTAGCATTGAAGGTGTTGATCTAACAAATAGGCTCCAACTTGTTGTAATGGTTCCATCGTTAGGCAAGTATGACATAACTAATTGTTATGTGTAAATTGATGTTATAGATAAAAGTATTTTCTCGTACTCGTGATAAGTTTGACTTAACATAATTTGTTTCTATCCTATCGAAATATGATTTCAGAATCACAAATTGAGTTTAGAGTTGATCCGTTTGTAATTTCTATAAGACGATGAAATAAGATGAATGATGATAAAAGTACTATAGAAGCCTTAGTTTTAGGATTCAAATTGTATTTTGTTTCCTCTACTAAAAATATAAGCAAATTAATACTTGTATATTAGATTAAAGAGTAAACCGATTTATTTATATAAACATGAAATACATGTAACATATCACGTCTCTCTGTTTGATTATTCCATCTGATAATAAGAATCAAAGGTCAATCCTCAACTACACATGATACACAATTGCATCCCATTTATTCTCTCACACGTGCCTAGAGAAAACTCCAAACGTATCAAGCTCCTCATCATCGGGCCAAGCAAGCCCCTACGTGTAACCAGAGAGCAAAAAAAAAACACACCCAACGGCTCAAACCAGTCGCTCCCATCTCCCACAAAACCCTTCTACATCCAAACCAGGCGGAATTTCATAGCGTCCGTATTTGAATTTGGGTCTTGGCCCAAATAGTATATTGGATTCACTGGAATTAGGAATTTTGACGAATGGAATCCAGAAACAAACATATTCCCACTTATACATTGGAAAGGCTGAAGAGTCCGAAGTAAAGCCTAAGCTAAGTTAAGATCGAATCGAAGGAACGAAGAGGCATGGCAGACACTGAAGTGAGCTCCGTTGTGTCTGACTTCATCGGCTTCTTAAACGCTTCTCCTACTGCTTTCCATGCCGTCGGTAATCTTTTTCTTCTCCATTTTCTGTTTGGTGGAAGCTTAACTTATTCTAGTCCATTCAACATTTACCATTATATTCTTTGTGTATTCATTTTTTTCTTGGATTTTATTGAAACTTTTTTCTGTGTTTTTTTGATTCACAGATGAGGCCAAGAAACGTTTGCAAAAGGTTGGGTATGAACAAGTAATAGAGAGAGAGGATTGGAAATTAGAAGCTGGGAAAAGATACTTCTTCACCAGGAATCATTCAACCATTGTTGCTTTTGCTATTGGTAAAAAGTAAATACCAGGACTTGTTTGTTTACTTTTGTTGTTTTATTTGTTTGGCAAGAAAATTTAAGGTAAAAATGGAAGTAAATATACTCTCTCTCTTTCTTTTTTTTTTTTCTTGGCTATTATGGACTTGAGAAGAACTGTGGTCTGACTAGGGATTGGGGATTTTGTTGTTGTCAATTACTATATAAAAAGATTGAAAGGTTATGTTTTTATTGTGATTAGATGATGTTTTTGTTGCTTATCCTCTAATATTTTTTATGCTTAGATATGTTGCTGGAAATGGATTCCATGTAGTCGGTGCGCATACTGATAGCCCTTGCCTAAAATTGAAGCCTGTTTCCAAGGTAAAAAAAAAAGTTTGCCCAATAATTTATGATTGAAAAAAAATGACTTGTGGAATTGATTAGGTAAAAAAAGCCGATTATTTGGAGGTCGGTGTGCAAACGTATGGAGGTGGTTTGTGGCATACATGGTTTGATCGCGACTTGACAGTTGCAGGAAGGTTGATGATAAGAGAAGAGAAGGGTGGTTCCGTTACCTATTCACATCGGCTAGTTAGAATTGAAGAGCCTATAATGCGTGTCCCTACCCTGGCTATTCACTTAGACAGGTGGGCTTCCTAGATGAATTCCCGAAGTGTTATATGCTTGTAATTGGTGCAAATAACTGCTTTGTGGGATTTAATTCACGTTACTCTTTGAGGAGTTTGACTTGTTTTTGTACGTCTTGTGAGCAGGGGTGTTAATGATGGATTCAAGGTCAACACACAGAGTCATCTTTTACCTGTCCTGGCAACATCAGTTAAGGTGATTTTTTATCCGTGCTTTATCACATCCTATATCTCTGATTGTAGTTATTCATCATTCCTATATCCTAACTTCGTTTATTCCAGTGAAATGGGTGCAGGCCTTTTTACATCTGCATTTGGTATTTCTATAGTTGCTTTTTGACTGGAAACTAATAATATAAAATATCATGTGACTATATTGCACATTTAGTGATCCATTCATATTGTTTCTGGAACCAAAGCCACATCAGGTCTAACAATTTGTTTCTTCAGCTTTGGCAATTCATGATGGTTCTTTTTCCAGTTATAGTCTTATAGAGCATGTAGTTTAATTTCAAACTTGTTTAAATGAGTTTTCTCTCTAAAATGACTGAATAGAGCATCAAATTTTCTGTATTTCTGCTGGACTAATAAGTGCTTTCCTTTGTTCTCTTTTCAATCTGTTCAACTGCTTTTCACAGGTGGAGCTCAATAAAGAGTTTGCTGAAAATGGACATCATGCAATTCTGATACAGGTTTGATAATTTTTAATCCCAAGTTTGATCAAGTGCGATAATCTACATATCGGAACTCTTTTAAAAATAATAATAAATTTATTACTTTTTTTATTTTTATTTTTGCATCTAGATGATTGCAAATGAGCTCGGATGTCAACCAGATCAAATATGTGATTTTGAGTTACAAGCATGCGATACCCAACCAAGTATAGTAGCCGGTGCTGCAAAGGAATTTATCTTTTCTGGAAGGCTTGACAATCTTTGCATGTCATTTTGCTCTCTGAAGGTATGTGTAGCTTTTTGCTGATCTTTCCTGGTTAGCAAAATTATAGGTTTATGTTTGAGTTTCTTTTTGTTTTTCATTCCAAATGGGGAATATTTGGAACCGTGCTATATTAAACCTAATAATGGCATGCACATTGTTTGTTTCATCCCTTTGTCATGATGTAATTTCATTACAGGCATTGATTGATGCTACATCAGCTGAGAGTGACCTTGAAAATGAGAGTGGTGTTAGAATGGTGGCATTGTTTGATCATGAGGAGGTTGGATCTAATTCAGCACAAGGAGCTGGATCTCCTGCAATGTTAGATGCTCTATCACGAATAACTAATTCCTTCACCTCCGATTCTAAGGTGTTTACTGCTCCTGTTCCTGTCTTCTTTTCAGTTACCTTGTCTGATTCCTATCAGGTGAAAATTTACCTTTTCTGAGCATATAAATTGGCATTATTTCTTTTTCAGATGCTAACAAAAGCAATCCAGAGAAGTTTCCTTGTTTCTGCTGACATGGCACATGCCCTTCACCCAAATTACATGGTATGTTAAATGTTGGCAAACGAATCATAACTCACCTTTCCAGATAATTTATTTTCTTGCATTGCGGTAATATGGTGTTATGTACAGGACAAACATGAGGAGAACCATCAGCCAAAGTTGCACGGGGGCCTTGTTATCAAACACAATGCAAACCAACGTTATGCGACCAATGCAGTAACGTCTTTCATATTCCGGGAAATAGCAATGAAGCATAACCTTCCTATTCAGGTTAGTTCCATACTTATCTTAACCATAGAGTGGCTATGAATTATTTGATATACTAATTTTAATGAGAAAGAAAACTTCATGTATTTTTAACTTCTGGAAGAGCTTTTGATCCCTTCAAACTGAATCAGTGATAATCATCATACTTCTTTAAATAAAACTGAGTGTAATGAGAGGTGAGCTTTTGCTGAAAATAAGAAATTTATTGTCCTCAAAATCTATATTACTTGGACTTACAGTGGTGGATTTTGAGACTAAGTTTTGGGGGACCTAGTAAAATTTTCAAAAATTTAGGAGTTCAATGAGAATTTTGTTAAAAAAAATTGAGGGTCCTATTAAAATTTTTAAACTTTTTGAGAGATTAATGAGAATTTCCAAAAATTTTAAGAGAGCTTAATAAAATTTTCAAAAAATTTCAATGGGAGAAATAAAAATTTCCCAAATTTTAGGGGGGCCAAACCGCCAAGGCCCCCATAGGGATCCGCATCTGCGAGCTTAGCTGTGAGTGCCAAACACAGGTATGAGTCCGATATCCCCCGCCTCGCCCCCCCCCCCCCCCCAAAAAAAAAAAAAAGATTTCTATGTGTTCGGAGGGTCCTTAGAATCTCGTATTACCATACCTGTGATTGGATAAGCATTGGATGTAGGTACGTAGAAAAATGAAGAGTAGGAACAGCATAACTGAAAATTTTACTTATGATTCAGGGGAGATGTTCTGGCTTCATGCTTCTGTTATAACAAATGGTTTAATGCATGAAAATTGTATACATGCAGGATTTTGTGGTGCGGAACGATATGCCTTGTGGCTCAACCATTGGTCCTATCTTAGCTAGTGGTGTGGGGATCCGCACAATAGATGTCGGTGCTCCCCAATTATCAATGCATAGCATACGAGAAATGTGTGCTGTTGATGATGTGAAGCACTCATATGAGCATTTCAAGGCCTTTTTCCAAGAATTCTCTCAGCTTGATACCAAGATCACCGTTGACACTTAGATCCTCTTATCCTTGAAGGGAAGGTACACAGTAAACCAAAAATAACACTTCTAAATGCCTGCTTTTTTAAGACATTTCTCAAAAGTGGACTGCAAATAAGTTTCCGGTTTAGTCCGTGAATATTTCTGGATCTACCATTTGTAGTGGCTTCAGCTTCTAGTACTTGACAACTATAAGCTTGCAGACGTTTTGAACGTGTCTAATTTTTAATGTTTTTCTGCCACAATAACTATGTTCTGTCAATCACCAGCAATCTTTGGATGTGAGATAAAGGTATCATGGAGGTTTTTATACTAGGAGTAAAATTAAATATTAAAAAAATGAGTAAATTAATTTTTATACATTAGATCAAAGAGCAAATTGATTTTTTTTGTTAATTTTTTTTTTCATTTTTGCTGTTGAAAATTAATGTGATTGATAAAATAACTAAACAACGTGTCACGTGTACATTATTCTGACATATATAAATCAGCTTTTAACAATGAAAATAGATAAAATCCTTGATAGAAAGATCAGATTGTTCTTTGATTTAATGTACAGTTGATTTAATATACAGTTTTTTAATAGAAAAGATAAAATGTAATTTGATTTCTAGTACAAAAATTATTTTTCGTACAGCATGTGCAGATTTGATTCTCAACCTCTGCCTATGCTATATTATTCTTATAACAAAGTTAGTGTAGAGAGCTCGGATATAGTATGCCTATCGACTACTTTTGCTATGGACAACATGGAAGCTTTTAGATAAAAAAACCCAAGAAAAGATTTGCGGTTAATCTAAAGAATCATCATTACTTTTTTTTTTATTTTTATTATGTTAAAATCAAATAGTTTATACTGTAAGTATATACATGTTGATAGTAGTATTTTAAATATTTTTCATTTTAATTTTAAATTAATTTTTAACATTCAAATTAATAATGAGATTAATGAAAGATCATGATTGATATAATATTGTTACTTTGAAATTAATTAGACTAATTTATCATTCAAAATTCTAAGCCATAGTTTTATACAATTAATTTAAAAAAAATAAATAAGATTCTAGGTTAGTCAATTGAATTCATGAAGACTTTGACCAGGATTTGGTTATTTAGACAAGCTTGCTCTTAACAAACAAGTAATACATAAATTAATTATATTATGGGATAAGACGAATCTACTAATTGAGTTTAGAGTCAATCAGTTTGTAAATTTTGTTGGTTAAAGAAATAAAATGAACAAAAATGTCATAAATATATTTTTATTAGAAGTTAGATCATATTTTATTTTTTTATTAAAAAATTAGTAGATTAATTCATGTATATTAAATAAAAAGAGCAAATTGATTATTTTATTAAAAAATCCACCCATTTCTATTGTTAAGATTTGATCCAATTAGAACTTAACAAATGGTTTCAATGGAAAAAAATATGTTGTTCATCCTAAGGGTTTCAGGTTTGAATATTTGTGTGTGCATTTTCAAAGGATTAAGAAAGTATGAACAAATATTATCATGTAATCACACCAGTATATTCAAAAAAAATGTTTGATCCATTTACGTCATCATAACACATCACGTGCCACTATGTGGTTATTCTATCAACATGTTGATTTTTAATGGTACATTGGACGAAATTTAAAAAAAAAAAAAAAAATCTATTCTTTGCTCTAATATATAAAAATTATTTTATATATTTTTTAATTAAAGAGATAAAATGCAACTTGATTCAAAATAGAGAGATTTCCACTATATTTTTACCATAAGGAAAAAAAAAAGTACACCAATCAAACGGCTCAGCAACTTCACATGATCCAAGGCTCAGATTGCATCCCATTTATTCTCGCACACGCGCCTAAAGAAAATTTCGCACGTGTCAATATCCTCATCATCGGGCCAATCAAGCCCCTCACATAACCTGAGAGCAACCAACAGCTCAAACCAGTCGCTCCCATCTACGACAAAACCCTTCGACATCCAAACCAGGCGCAGTTCCACAGCGTCCGTACGATCTAGGGCTTTCCCGATACCAACAATCACGATGTACCGTACTGCAGTTTCTCGCCTCCGAGCTCTCAAAGTAAGTTCAGTAAATCCCGAAACCCTAATTTATGGTCGCTGATGATTTGATAGGACTATCGTGATCGATCTTCTATCTCGAATAAAACAAAGCTGATTCGATTCGATTATGATTTCAATTATTCTATTCATTAATTTTCCGTGGCTTTCCTTTTTAGTTGATAGATCTGTTGCTTTATTCGCTACAGATTCTTAGCTTGTTACTTGCATTTATAGTGAAATATATTTATCTATTCTTAAGAATTCAGAGAATGGATTTGATTATGAATCTGAGCTTTGGTCGGTTTGAGATTATATGTTTCTCGAGTGATTGCCTTGTTTTTGTTTTTCAATTTGTTCAGGATAGTGTATATATACTCTCATTAATATATTGAATGACCAGACCATTGGAATTTAGCTTTGAAAACGGCTTCATAAGTACAAACTAGCTTGTTAGGATAAGTACAAACTGTGAAAAAAATTACACATCCATAATTGCATAATTACTGTAAGAAACAAAAGAGAGACTAGTGAGCTATAATTTTGTCCTACGATTTTGATTCATGTAAAGCAACTGATTAACTCTCTCATTAACATCATTGAGAGATGGTTAAGTCTAAGTTTTGTTATTTTTATTGATGAATTAACATCTGTCTGGGATGATATGTGTCCTTTATCCTTTTTCTTCCAAAAGAAGTTGATATAAGCAGGCCTAGAAAGCCTAAGGTTCGAGGACCAAAGCTGGATGTGTATATCCTTTTAAGACCTTTTTTTAGCCCTTTGAAATTTTGGTGATCAATTTTGACCCTTCTATAATTTTGAGAGATTTGCCATGCTTTTTGCTTTCCCCGTTTAAAAATTTTGTTATTTTTATTGATGAATTAATAACTGTCTGGGGTGATTTGTGTCCTTTATCCATTTCCTTCCAAAAGAAGTTGATATAAGCAGGCCTAGAAAGCCTAAGGTTTGAGGACCAATGCTGGATGTGTATATCCTTTTAAGACCTTTTTTTAGCCCTTTGAAATTTTGGTGATCAATTTTGACCCTTCTATAATTTTGAGGGATTTGCCATGCTTTTTGCTTTCCCTGTTTAAAGAAAGAGTAGGGGAACATCTGATATCTAGGCTTATCCAACTACTTGCTTAAAGCTGCTATTACTTGGCAAAGAAATTTCCAACAGTTTAATCTGTGTGGCAAAGGAAGCTTGTCCAAGATGAATCTGCCCATCACCTAACTGATACTTAACCAAAGGGTTTGACCATGTATTATTTATTAACTTTCTTCAGCTCTGTCTACATTTATGAGGGGGAAAGCCTGCCAAAAAAAACTTATATATTTTTATTTTATTTATACTTCTCTTCTGCTTGTTTCATCTATAATTGTTTTACTTCTTAGGGTGGAAATTTTTTAAAACAAGTTAGATGTTTCAAATTCAAAGTGTTATTATTTTGAACGTAGCCATTCCTTCAGTCATTATTTATTTGAAAAATTCACATATTGATGGTCTGACAGCTTGAAAATGTGCTATGTTTGAATATGCAAATATAGGGTCGCACGAGCCGTATAACACCTGCAAGATTTGCAAGTTCAAGCACTGTTGTTACAACATCATCCTCTTCAGGTGGCCTCTTAAGTTGGCTGACTGGGAGTCAATCCAAGTCTGTACCATCACTAGATTTCCCCCTACCAGGTGTTGCCCTACCACCTTCATTGCCTGATTATGTTGAACCTGGTAAAACTAAGATTACAACTCTTCCAAATGGTCTCAAAGTTGCTTCAGAAACCTCAGCAGTACGTATGCTTTTTGTTAAGAATGTTTTACTATATAAGGTCTCTTCTTTTGGAAGAGATTTGATTTTCTAATTTATTGAGGAATTGGCTATTTGTTTTTGTTGCCAAGCAGAGTCCTGCTGCTTCGATAGGATTATATGTCGATTGTGGTTCAATCTATGAGTCACCAGCCTCTTTTGGGGTCTCACACCTACTTGAGCGTATGGCCTTCAAAAGCACAACAAACCGAAGCCATTTGCGTATTGTGAGGGAAGTAGAGGCAATTGGTGGCAATGTAAATGCTGCAGTTTCTCGGGAGCAGATTGGATATACCTTTGATGCTTTGAAGACTTATGTTCCTGAAATGGTAGAGTTGCTTATTGATTGTATGAGAAACCCTGCTTACTTGGATTGGGAGGTCAATGAACAAGTAAATGTCTTGTTGCTTTTTTGCTAAATAATTCTGTGCAGCTTCATATTAAATGCCCTTGTGAGATTACAATTTTTTATTTCACCTTGTGCAGCTTCAGAAAGTGAAAGAGGAAATTGCTGAAGCAGCAAAGAATCCACATGGCTTGCTTTTAGAAGCCATTCACTCAGCTGGTTATTCTGGTGCATTGGCAAATCCTCTTTTAGCCCCAGAATCTGCAGTTAATATGTTGAACAGTACGGTTTTGGAGGATTTTGTTGCAGTAAGTCTAAGAAAACTTAATTTTCAAGGCTTTCACTGCTAATTGGGCATTGTACTTTAGATTGTATAGCTGACCATTGTGTATACTCACTAGTAAGCTTGTTTTGCTATGAAAATATTAGGAAAATTTTACTGCTTCTCGGATGGTACTGGCAGCAACTGGTGTAGAACATGAAGAATTGTTATCTGTTGCAGAACCACTTCTGTCAGATCTTCCCAATATTCCTCGTGCTCTGGAACCAAAATCTGTGTATACTGGAGGAGATTATCGTTGCCAGGCTGATTCTGGGGTACTTATCATAAATACTTAAAAATGAGTTATGCTTTTATTTTTCTTCCAAGTCTGAGGTGCTGATGATTTTAAATTGCAGGACCAAACTCATTTTGCTCTTGCATTTGAACTTCCTGGTGGTTGGCACAATGAGAAGGAAGCTATAATTTTGACTGTTCTTCAGGTTCTTAACATTGGATTTCTCTATTTGCATGATGCTTTAATTTCTGATGTAGCTCATAAAAAGTCTTGCTAGGGTTTTGCTATCTTGCTTGATTTTTATTGCAATTTTTGGTTCTCCCATGCTTGTTACTGTGGCTTAAATATAGGAAGATTGATAAGTGATAAATCTAATTGTTCTCTAGATTCTAATGGGAGGAGGTGGATCATTTTCAGCTGGCGGCCCTGGAAAAGGAATGTATTCAAGATTATGTAAGTTGATCTTGGTGTATACTCTAATCTTTTGGCTTATGACATGTTATAGTTACAGAGCAAGGTAGAAAATTTTCCTTATTCTAGTGCATGCTTCATTTGCAAATTTCTTCTGCTACTGTAAGCCTAATTTCTTTTAGTAATATAGCCAATGTGTATAATTTGGCTTGAAATAGTTTTGGTTAAATCTTGAGCAGATCTTCATGTCTTGAATCAGTATCCACAAGTTCAGTCCTTTTCAGCATTTAACAGCATTTACAACCATACTGGCTTATTTGGAATACAAGCTACAACTGTAAGTCTACTTTTAGACCTTCCATTACTAATTCTTTTACGGTCCGTTGATATCATAACATTTTCTTATCGGTTTTCACATTGTTCTGCATAGATATTTGGGTCTTTTTCTTTTGATCTGTCCCCCTTCCCCCCCTTCCTCTCTAGTTTATGCTGTTCACTTCTTTCTTTTTGTCTGGCTTTGCTATTTCTTTTGGTACTAGAGATGTTGAAGCCACAGGCTTTGCTATCTCCCATGTAAAATAATGTTTGGGACTTTCACAACCATATCATTGGTAGCTGATTTTCTTGCAAGACATGTATTTATTAAATGCTATTAATTGTCTTGGTTAGAAGGCCACAGCGACCTGCATTTGAAGGTTTTCATGGCATAACTAATTGTTCTATATTGTTGCGTATGTAATCTCTCAACTCTCTTTCCTCAGCCTTGAACCAATCTTGATGACACTAATGTTTCTGAACTCAGGGTTCTGATTTTGTACCATCTGCCTTTGATGTTGCTGTCAAGGAGCTTATTGCTGTTGCAACTCCTGGACAAGGTTAGCTGCTCTTTATTCCGGCAATTACTTGCTATTTGCCGCAACATTCACTCAATGACCGGTTGTTGAAATGCTTTTCATGGTTTCTTTGCAGTTGAGCAGAAAGAACTGGAGCGTGCTAAACAGTCGACCAAGTCTGCCATTTTGATGAACTTGGAATCCAGAGTATGTAAACTGATATCTTTAGTTTCTTGATGATAATCAAATTTAATCATGCCCATCAAGGATTCATATTCTCTTGCCAAGTTCTGCTGTTAACTCGTGAGGTGTTTTTCTGCAGGCGGTTGCTTCAGAAGATATTGGTAAACAAATCTTGACATATGGTGAGAGGTACGGCAGTTTTATGATGAGCAATGAACTCCTAATTAGTTTCTCCACTTTGACTTCTATTTCTATTACAATTTGCTTTTCATTTTTCGGACTACTACGATATTTTCTTCTACCTAATAAAATTGTTTCAAAATCATCAGGAAACCTGTGGAGCATTTCTTGAAGGTCGTCAACGAAATTACACCAAAGGATATTTCTTCAGTAGCTGAAAAGCTTCTATCTTCTAATCTCACAATGGCATCATACGGGAATGGTAGTTAACTATTCAGTTGAAACTCAAAAAGAACACCACGTTTCATTTATTTTATTAGAATGCAATCTTATTTGTTTTGCTCATATTTTGCAGTCATTAACGTACCAAGATATGATTCCATTAGCAGCAAGTTCAAGGGAAAATGAAAACTGCTTTGCTCCGTCGAACTCGGGTATTTCATCTGTCTTTCAACAGTATTAGTAAGAGTTGTTTTTCATAAAAAATGATGCGGTTGAAAATATGAAGTTTTAAGCTCTTCTATTTTGAACAAAATAAATTATTTGTCCCTAGCTAGTGAGCAAAACATATTAGTTAAAAATAATAGCTTCTGCAAACAATGGGGTTCGCATGTTTTTGCTGAATTCCATGATTTTGGTCATGGTTAGTCCAAAAATAAATTCTCTGTATTCTTTTTTTTCTTTTGTTTTTTAAACCCAAAGTAAATTCTACAATGGTTGTGGAACTTAGAGCACAATTTATATACGTCAGTTCATGGGCTGTTTATGGTTCAGTTTGTTTTTTTTTCAAACAATTTATTTCAGCTGGTTACTTGAATTTTATGATGGATGCTTTTGAATTTACCTTTTCCTGCTTTATATGATGATTTCTTATTATTTCCTTCTTTGCATGGTTTTGGATGGATGGAGAATTTGGGCTCTTTTTTGTTTGGTTTGGAAACAGAAGCCGTTTTCCCTTTTCTTGGTTAAATTTTGAAAAATGAAATTGTGTGAAAATTAAAAAACAAAATTGTTTTCACTAGAGATGTTTTGCAAAATTGGAAAGATGAAAACAAATGTTTTTAGGTTGGTTCAGAAATAAAGTCCAAGTGTTTAGCACTTCTAAAATAATTTGTTAAATGTATGTTTATTATAATATGTTTTTAGTTTTATGGTTATTAAGTGAGTATTTGTTTTTTATTTCAATATGTTGACTCCAGCATAATTTAATGAATATGGTCTAATAATATTAATAATTGGATTTGAATTTTTATAAAAAAAATAATTGGATTTAAAATTTGAAATCTGAGATTAGAGATAAAAGTTTTTAAAATAAAATTATAAAGAATAGATATCAAATTTAAGAAGAGTATAGTTAAGTTCGATAAGTTGGCATCAGTTCAAATCTATATAAATTAGAAAAAGAAGTCATTTTCAATAATTTTAAATATTAATTTGTTAGAAATAAAATTTGAATTTTTTTAAAAAAATTAAACAAATTGTTTTTATAAACCAAACGGATTTAAGTATCAAAAGGATCAAGGTTGGCGTTTTTGAAGTTCATGGTTTTTAAGCATAAACTTTCAATGTACGTACAGGAAGGTTGTAAAAAAGGTGGGGTTACGTGTACGCTCAATAGGAACGATCTATACGCGTCAAGAACTTTATGAGGATTTCATAAATTCTAGTTGGCTCATTGCACAGCTTACAATCTTGTTTACTAATAACAATATGTTAATTTTTTTTCTAGAATAAAAAAATTGTTTAACAATCTTATAACTTTCCTTATTTTAAATAATGAATGTTCACCAATATTAATATATATGTTTGAGATAAATTTGGTTAGCACAATTGGATTTTTTGAATTATTTATGATAATTCGATTTAGATTGATTTATTTTTTATTTTAAATAATGAATGTTCACCAATATTAATATATATGTTTTGGGGTTAAATTTGGTTAGTTCTATTGGATTTTTTGAATTATTTATGACAATTCAATTTAGATTGGTTTACTTTTTTTTTTTTTTTTTTTTCATATGGAGTTTTGGATTTAATGAGTTTTTTTCATGATTTTTTTGGTAAAATTTAAAAAAAAGAAATCATAAATATTTCTAGAAAAATAATAAAATATGATTAACAATTCTTATATAACTTTTTAAAAAAATAATTTTATATAAAAAATAAGTCGTTTCTAATGTCTTAATTATAATTTTTTCAACATTATAAAAGAATTAAAATGAATTATAAGAATCAAAATTTTTTTTAAAAATTTATTTGTATTTCAAAATTTGAATAAATTTTAAATTATTTATTTATTTTTCTCCTCTATAATAAAGGTTATAGTGATATTTCTAGGTGAAAATGTTGAATTTTGATGGAAAATACCAAATTAAAAAATATATATTTTCTTCAAGAATGATGGACGTGAGCATGAAAGAAAAATAGAAAAATTTCCATCATCTTTTTTTTTTATTTTTTAACAATTAATTAAATAATAAAATATTTTATATTAAAATAATAATAAAATAATATTAATCAATTAAAATCTACTACCAATATCTATAATTATCATGATGTTTCATGATAATTGTTTTAATTGAGAAATGATTATTTTATACATTTTTTTCGTTGAATCATCATTTAATTTGGTAAAATTATAATTTAGTCATTCATATTTTTTCACTTATTCAATTTGATCATTGCACACCACTTTCATGTCATAAGAAATTAGATTATTTTCAAGATATTATTATTCAATAAAAACACTTATTAAAAGTTATGTCTCTCAAGATGTCAACAAAAAACCTATATAAAGTCGATCTTGAAAATATCATCAAATTGGTAGTGTTGGATTGCGACGTCAATCTGCTAATCATAAAAGCATATGATTTAATATAGTTTTAAAAAACACATAAGGAATTAGTTTGAAGAAAGAACAGACCACATTATCGGCCAAAAAATTATATGTTCGGGCATAAATATCTTGGGTTGGGATCCAACCGAAGCTCATTTCCGTTAGTACCTCTTGCTTCCACCAATTCTTCATTTCAATATCCTAATAACAAAGAAAAGATAATTACTTTATATCATAAAAAAAAAAAAAAAAAAAAAAAATAATCAGTAAAAGATAATCTACCTTATATAATACTTTGTCGAATGCGGAAAATTGAAAGATGTTAAAAGATTCAACTGCCTATAAAAATATTCATAACAATAAAAAAATATGTACCAAATGTTTTCGACAATTTATATTTGAAGATAGCTCACCAAACCGTATGGGTTAACACTAGCTTATTTGCACACGTAAACACCTGTCAAAACAAACCAAAAGTAATATTTTACAACTAAAACTTTTAAAAATGGAAAAATAGTTTACCGTTTAGAGGGCTTCGTAATAAATCCCTCCACTGCCCGCGTACCGAGGGTTAAGGGTGAATAAAATTTGATTCGATTCGAAAAATTCAATAAAAATTTTAAATTTTTAATTAAATAGTTTGGGTTATTTGAGTTAATCGAGTTATTCGAATCAACTCAAATAAAAAAATTAAGTTTTTTGATTTAACTCGGATACAAATTACACAATTCGAGTTTTCTGAAAATCCGAATAAGAAAAGGTAAAATTACGTCATTTTGATAAGTATTTACTCATTAAGTTAAAAGTGAAAACCATTATATTAATTATTTAGTTAAATAATCTTTTACTTCGTTTACTAGTTAAATAATCGGTTTATGTAAACATAACATTGAGTATAAATAATAAGATTCGTTAACTCGACTCGACTCGATTCAAAATTTTTTGATTCGATTCGATTCGAAAAAAATTTCAAATTGAACTCGATTGCAAAAGTAAGATTCGTCAACTTGATTAACTCGAAATTTTTTAACTCGATTCGATTCGACTCAACTCAATCGAATACTCACCCCTATTGAGGGTAGCATGTCTAGCAGGTATGGACTGGTCTTTACAAAAACCTGTAAATTTAAGAAAAATAAAGACAATTGTGTAAAAATCATATTAGCTTTTTTAAGAATAATTGTGTAAGAATCCAATCATAGAAACATATTATTTAATATAATTTAAAAAAACACATAAAAAAAACTAGTTTGAAGAAATAACAGATAATATTATCTGTCGAAAATGTATAAGTTCCTTCATAAATATTATGACTTGTGCTCCTTCGAAAGTCATTTCAAAAAAGAAATCATAAATATGTCTAGAAAAATAATTGGTCAAGTAAATAAAATATAGTTAACAATTCTTATATATATTTTTAAAAAAAATAATTTTTATATATATAAAAGAAGTTTCCAATATCTTAAATATAATTTTTTAACACCAAAAAAAACTAAAATTAATTATAAAAATTCAAATAAATTTTCAAATATTTATTTGTATTTAAAAAATTTGAATAAAAGATGATAGCGATATTTCTAAAAAATAAAAATGTATTTAATGTAAAAAGTTGTAATTAATAAAAAGGATTAAAAGAAACTTCCTATGAAAAATATGACATGATCTTCTAATACGTGCTAGCTTGCAGACATTATTTTTTAATATAAAATTTCAGCTCCAAAACAGGGAACATAGAAACTCGTATTAACCTTAGGAGTGAAAAAAAAAAAAAACCAAATTTGATAAGCGATTTTTACAACAGGTTTACATGGGGTACTGTTTCTTGTATAACAAGTCATCAAATAGTATCTAACCATGAATCAAAATCATTCAATATTTTTGACTTCGAGACAGGTTGGGAAGATGAAGAAGAAGATTGAACATTGTTGTCCGAACCAGGTTTGGCATCTACAATTGTCGATGATGTTTCTTGTAATAAATCATCAAGCAAATCTTCGTAAGTCGAATTAACTGCAGAAGTCTTCGATGAATCTATGCCTCGATTTACTGTCATTGATGTTTCTTGTAATAAATCATCCAGCCAACTGTCTAAATTGGAAACATTGAATGAACCGATGCTTGAGGGTTTTTCGGAACTTAAGTCGGAAGTATCGAGAAGTTTAGTCTCATTGAAAGAATTAAGAAGCATATCCAAATTGGCTTCAACGGCTGCTGCTTCAAATTTCGGGACTTTTTTGTTGGAGGCAGTAGTGGAATTCAAATTGTCTGGTGCTCTACTTTCACTGGATTCGCCGTGTTGACCGGAAATAGAAACACTCTGAATTTCAGCCATCGAATCCAATCCACTGTTGGACAATATTGCATCTATGGCCTTGCTGCTGGATAAATCATTTGGAGTTGGTCCTTCAGTTATCTTTGCAACTTCTTTTCGAACAGGTGCTACTTGCATTTGATCAGGTTCCTGATCATTTTTTACCTTTGATCTCTCAGAACGCTGGCATAAAACCCGGATAATGTGGCATTAGATACTTGACTGTAAATTGTAAACATATTTGTTACAAACAAACTTGTATTATACTCAGAGTGTAAATCTCTATACAAAAGCAAAAGAACTACAGTGAAAATGTAAACGAAATGCTGAGAGTTTCGAGATGAAGCTGTCTCCTCATATTACCTAAAAGATGACCTTCAATACCAGTAATCTCTTACGGCTTCCGAAGAACAAACTAAATGGGTTAAAAGAAAAAGGTTTAAGTATGCCTATAGTCCCTGCATTTTTCGAAAATTAAGAATTTAGCCCCTCTACTTTTCATATTTCAGAATTCAGATCCAACAGTATCTGAATTCTGAAATCTGAAAAGTGGAGGGGCTAAATTCTTATAAAGACAAATACATGGACTAAATTTCTATTTTTTGAAAAGTACAAGAACTATAGGCACATTTTAACCAAAGAAAAACTCTCTTTTAACTCCATGTTTTTACTTTTAGTGAGTGTCTGGAATTGCATCTCTGTCACCTTTAAGGCGTTAAAGTATAGATATGAATCAACACTAACTTGAATATCAATGTAAGGAATTGGACTTACCAGATCTGGTGGTAATAGATCTTCTTCAATGAAGAGCCTCTCAGATAAATCTACTTTTTCGAGTTGTTCACCAAGAGCATGCAAATTAAGGGAGAGAAATGAGGCCTACACAAGATAACACGGGAAAAAAAGAGGTGAAACAAAAATAAAAAGACAAGGTAATTGATTCAAGGCCAGTGGCAAGCAGTCTTGAGCAAAAAACAATGGCCTACAGCAAACGAGCACCAGTTTCATACTCCTAAAGCGCTGTTAACAAATGCATATAAACAGTGTATTTCGATTTTCTTGGCTTTTGATTTAATAAAATTCTATGAAAATTTGCCAACAGCCTACTTAAATAAATAGCTTTCAACAAAATATCATCCCGTCTTATACCATCCAATGAAATTAAGATAAGAAAAATCCAAAAGCTTTAAACACGTGTACTTTCGACATGGCTACAGATTACGGAAATACATTCTATGTGCAGTTAACAATTAGCAAAGGGTGGATATTTATAACTTCTAAATCAGAATGACAATTATTTCCCTAATATCAAATACAGACATCTATCGTATTCAAACTTGATTTTCTTCCATTTATAGTCCTGACATATAGAGAGAGATATGTATCTGTATCTATATACCAGTAGCAGTGAACCCAGAACATTGCTAAGTTGGTTCAAAGTGGTGACGTGTAACAGGTCAAGTCCGGAGCCGGAAAACAATACAATCAGTGGTGGTGATGCACAGATAAGAGTCATGAGTAAGATATCCTCATCTGTATATGGGAAGCAGCGAATGCGGAACTTAGCTAAGTTGGTTCAAAGAGGTGACATTTAACAGGTGAGTACAGAGCCAGAAAACAATAAGGGCAGTAGTGATAATGCACAGGTAAGATCATGTCTTAGATATCCATATCTATTTATAGGTAGCAGCGAAACCAGAACTTAGGTAAGTTAGTTCAAAGTGGTAACATTTAACAGGTCGAGTCTACTGCCCTAAAATAATATGAACAGTAGTTAAGATACATAGATAAGATCATGAGTAAGCTAACCATTAAAACTTTGCATAATAAGATTCCTAACACAAATATCTTCATCTAAATTTGATCCTTAGTGATTACAAATTTATAATTTCTTGCTCTATATGAAAAATAACAGATAAAATAAAAGCAATTTTACCTCAGGAGTTGCAGTCGTGCTATCATCCACAACGAAATTATCATTTCCAGTCCATGATAAAATTCCCTCTCCTCTTACTGCAAGCATTGAACCTACAAATTGATTAAAATCACCTGAAACATTGAAAAAAAAACACTAAAAGTCACTCAATAAACGTTCATTTCATAACTATCTAATTATCATTGTTTTTTCTTAAATTCTGCCATAAAAGTACCGGGAAAAACATCATCTAAAGAAGGAATGTTATTTGAACAAGGATTTGAATGCAACTGAGATTGAGCCTCGGAAATCAAATGACGAAAGTCTGCTCCTTTACTCTTTGGCACGATAACATCGGGAGTTTGGCTTGGATCTTCAGAACCTGAATCAAATTCTTCCTCATAACGATTCCAATTCGATGGTAATGCGGATATACGCTGAGCCTGGTGAGCTTTCTCTTTGACTTGCTTGATTGTTTGCTTTTTCGAATTTGAAGGTTCATTAACACCAGGTGATGGTGGTTTCGATTTTTGAATCGAATGAGGCTTTTTACTATGGTGTTGTGAATGAGCTCTTTTTGATTTCGCCAATGCTTTAGCATCCATCATAGCTGCAAACACTTCTTAAAACAGAAATGAAAATTTGAACTGTAATCTATAATTTTATGCAAAGATTTGATGCAGATAGAGGCTTCGATGCCATTAAAGGGGGGCCTTCAAGAGGAAGCAAGAAATTAAAAGAAACCTAACGAAAAACAGAATAATTTTATAGAATAATTTATTGGTCAAATTCTTCCATTAGTCCCTTTACTATATGTAAGTTGTAAACTTAATACATATTGTTCAATTTGATTTTTTTTATTGTATATTTTATTTATTGCAAATGTACAAAAAAATCAATTAACTAATATAATGACTTCATAAATCTAACTCGGTCAAATTTGGTCAAAGCTCGTTTCTTCGTTTGTTTTCATGCTTTATATTGGTTTAATTCTATTACATAATCACTTGAAACATATCATTTTTATTTTATTGTATTTTGATTTCTTGTTTATCTTTGCTTTATATTAATTTGATTTTATTTTGTAAATACTCTAACACATACTTATAATTATATTATATTTTATTGTGATATTTATTTTGTACTTTTGTTTATATTTTTATTTGTAAACTCTCTCCAAAAAATTTTGATAATTTTAAATTTAGATTTATATTTATTTTAATTGATTAATGTATAATATTTAATGAATTTTTTGGTTTTAAATATTACATATTTAGTTATTAAGAGAGTTAAAATATTTTAATTATTATTTGAAATAAATATAATTATCAATTTTTTTAATTATAAAATAAGTACAAAATTCTGCGATTTACATGGGGCCTTGTTTCCAAATCAATGGCCGAGGACCCAATTTTCATATCATATTCGGCCCAAATTTCAATACACGGCAGCCGGTTAAAAGACAACCGGTCGAACTTTCTAGGTCAACATTGAAGAATCCCCAAGCTTCTTATCTAGATCTTCGGCAATATCTCGAAGCGTAAAATTTAAGTGAAGAAAGAGAGAAATCTTAGGGTTTTTGTTTTGGTTTCTTCTCATTTGACGAATTCTGTTCAATTATTGCAATGTCTTCACCGGCTGAGTGAGTCCCAATCATCTTTCCTTTGATAAATTTTGTTGTTCCCTTCTCTGAATTAATCGTTTTAAGTTGGATTTTGCTGCCCTTTGCACTGAATTTTGTTAATTGGTATATTTGTTCTTTGGTTTCATTTTTCTGGGTATTTTTTGTAGTTTTTTTTTTTTTTTTATGTAGTTGAATTCATATGTTTTGGTTAGAATTTTGCAGCCTAGGATTTAGATTCATAAAATTAGTGTAAAACCTTGCTTAAAAATGCAATAAGAGCACTCTTCAATGGATTTAGATTTAAAAAATAGTGTAATTGTGGTAATAATATACATGTTAATAGAATATTGTTCATATATATATAGATGTATATATATTCAAATTCATGGGTTTGTTGGATGACAGTGAATTTGAAGTACTTACATATAAATCTGTCAACTTGAAATTTAGGTTACCCTACTTTTCAAATATATAACTATGTTGAATTTTAACTAATTTATGTATAATGTATGCCCTTTCTATTTATATAGCAAATGAAATCTGAATCTTCGAAGTTATTTTCGTGAGCGTAGCATTAATTTTTAATTACTCCACAATGTTAAGGAGCAAGGGATGCCATTTGTGGGATTTTCCTTTTCAGTCTAAAAATGGGTAGAAGATTGCACTGTAGAAAAATTATTGGAAATTTTCGTCTAGTTCTTGTCTTTTTTCTCGGTTTTACTAAAGATTGATTTAAATCTGTTATGTTTGATATTGTTGAAATGAAGCTAGCAGACGGCTGTTCTGTTGCTATTCATAACCATTAGTATAAAAATCCATTTAATAGAGTATGAAAGCTAACATATTGAAGTAAGATGATTCTTTTATGGTGTAGATTTACTTAAATGCGAGTTTTCATGATAAAGCATCATTATTTTGTTTGTTATAGTTTTAGAGTACTGCCTCCATTATAGACCTTTTCAAACTGATGTACATGATCTTGATTGATATTAGCATATTTGTGCGGTGATACTGTCTCGTTATGCTAGTATGCTTATTTCTGATATACTGTTTATTGATATTAGTATCCTTTTTTTAATTAATTCTTTTATTTATTTTCTTATTTATTTGACTGGGTTATTCATGTTGTTTCAGATTTTATAACTCTCTTCCACCTATTAGCAAGGCTTATGGGACTGCGTGCTTATTGGCCACAACAGCCTTTCAGTTAGGACTATTAAATATTTTTTACATTGCGTTGATACATGAATATGTATTCAAGTACTTTCAGGTATGAATTGATTCATAGTTTCCAAATCCCGATAATTTTCACCAAAAAAAGAAAAAGGTTATATTGCTCTGCGAAATTTGTTTATAAATTAAAATTAATTTTAATGTTTATTTCAGGCTTCTATGTATGAAAATGCATATGTAATTCTCGAGACAATGTGAAATCTCATTTTATTCATAAATATTTATGCATGTTTTAGTTAATCAAGATAGTTCTCTTACAAATTTGTATATAAATGTAGGTGTGGAGGCTATTTACAAATTTCTTTTTCCTCGGGAAATTTTCTATCAATTTTGGGATACGCCTTTTAATGATGTAAGTATTGGTTTTTGAAAGCTTAAAATCATTTTTGTGTTCTTATCTAGTCTGAGAAGGTTATGGTCGGACTCTTCAAGGCTTTAAGCACTGATTATTTTGTGGCAATCTTTATGATTATACAGAGCAAGATACGGAGTTCAACTTGAGAAGGGACCATTTGAAAGGCGGACAGCTGATTTCTTGTGGATGATGATATTTGGTGCCTTGTCATTGTTGGTGAGTGAGACCATGATCCTCTCTTATTTTTGTTTCAAGATTTAGTTTTTCAAATTATATAAGGGGCAAATCATCCTATGGCTAGGAAGGCATGAATTTTGCTTAAAGAGCTAAGCAAAATGTATAACCTAACTAGGGGGTGTAATCGAGCCAAGCCAAGTCTGTATATCTATTTTTAAGCTCAAGCTCGGCTCGAGATATAATTGAGCTACTCGAGCTAGAGCTCGATTAAGCTGTTTGACCAATTTTCTTACTCAAGCTTGAACTTGAGCTCAAGCTTTGGTTCGATAATTAAACTTAGGATTAATAATATATTTTAAGGGTAATAATGTAATTGATAATATAAATATGAAAAGCTCGATAAGGCTTGCGAGCTGTTCGAGTTGAATATTACCTAGCTCGGATTCAGCTTGATTGATGGATCGAGTTTGGCTTGATAATTATCGAATCAAGTTTCAGTTTTTTTTCAAATCGAACTTGAGTAGCTTGTGAGCACTAGTGTCTTATTTATACACTTAAACCTAACATCAGTTATTCTCTTATTATAGCACTGTTCATTTCATTATTATTTTCTGCCATGGTTTTAGGTTTTGTCAGTGATCCCGATATTCTATACCCCTTTCCTAGGGGTATCTCTCGTTTTCATGCTTCTTTATGTCTGGAGTAGAGAGTTTCCAAATGCTCAAATCAACATATACGGCCTTGTAACTCTTAAGGTAAGCTTAATTCCAACTTTGCCACATATTAATGGGGGATTCTATAATCTTTACATTAGCTTTCAGGGGTTGACTTTATGTTCTTATATTTATTTTTTGCATATTTATTGCTTTAGGCATTCTATCTACCTTGGGCAATGCTTGCTTTGGATGTTATTTTTGGCTCACCTCTTGTCCCGGATCTGCTTGGGATCATTGCCGGACATCTATATTACTTCCTGACTGTGTTGCATCCTCTTGCAACTGGAAAGGTCTTGCTCAAGACGCCTATGTGGGTGTATCCTTACATTGTTTTAATTACTCGGCTTGAATTGCAACATAATTTATCAACTCCTTGCATGCGATTTTCTGGTTTTTCTGTTATTGAGATATATATATATGCATGTATCGAAGGAACAGGTAAATTGCACCACTAGTCCTTGTTCGTAATTCATCTTCATTCGTGATCATTAAAAGCTTATTGTTTTGAATTTCTTCATCCATGGTAAAAGTACCGTAGGGACTCGTGTACTTGAAGTTGGATTGCATTTTGCCCACTGTACTAAAAAAAAGGCAAATTAGTCTGTATGTTAAATAAAAAGGCAAACTAGTCATTCTGCTAAAAATTTCATTTGTTTCAACTGTTAAAAACTAGTATTTGTTCATCAACATGATGTACATGTGGCATGCCATATAGTACTGATTGTTTATTCAGTCAACGATGCTAACTTTTAACAGCACAAATGAATGAAATTTTTAAAACAAAAGATCAATATGCTTTTTGAATTAATGCATATGGATTAATTTGTTTATTTTTTGAGTGGTGGGGATAAAATACAATCCGATTCTTATTACAAGGGTTTTTATGATACTTTTACCGTTCATTTTTCTGTCAATGGTCGGTAGAATTTGGACATACACGTGGCAAATGCCATCCAAATTTTAATGGAACGTTGATGGAACGATGAGCTTTCAAAAGATCACGGATGAAAATGGAACTTTTCAATCACGTCACGAGACGTATGTTCACATTTTTTACGTAAGAACATCATTTTCCTTGTGTTGGTAGTCGTATTTTCCTTGACAGTCACTGTTACAGACGCAAACTGGTTGCAAGATATAGAATAGGAGCTCCATCACAGCCAAGTAGTCGATCTGCTGCACCGTCTGATAGACCAACAGGTGTGGCTTTCAGTGGAAGATCGTATCGACTTAATGGATGAGTGCTGATAATATGAGGTTGGTTGACAGTGTTAGGGTTTGATCTCTGATTATCAGAACTAAAAGTCCGACACGAACAAAGAAGCAAAAAGTGTTACATAATGAGATCCATAACAAAAGGAAGTTACCAAATGGGTTCTTCCTATTACTCATGTAATTTTCTTAGGTAAATTAAATATTTTAAACAAAGCCAAAATTTATTTAGTTAAGTAGTTGTGGATTGATATTTTGGAAATGAATTTTTTTTAAATGTTATTGATAATCATATTGCTATTTTTGTTACTTTTTCTTTGTATGTTTGCCTTCTAGCTGTTCAATAATTATGATAAACAAAACATAAATAGTAAAAATCTAAACACACAAAAATTAATGGATCGAGTGAGATATTTTCAAATATATATTTTAAATTTATATTAAAATATAAATTATTTTTAACATTTTATTATTGCACTTATATATATTATTTAAATTTTTAATTGAGTTGTCATTAGTTAAAGAATTTAATTGAAACTTTATTTATTCTATATTCTAAGTCTTTGATTAAGGAAATATTTTTTTTTTTGTATTTGGCATAAATACAATTTTTTTTTGTATTCTAAGTCTTTGATTACTAGTCAATATCAGAGAATGTGTATTTAAGCGTGTTAAAATGTATTATTTTTTTATTTATAAGTTTGAAGAGAAGCTGTTGATAATTTTAGTTATTGTGTTAAAAAAAATTGGATATGATTAAAACTTATGATGAAATTATTAAAAAAATTTAATGTTTAAATTTATTAAACATGAATTATTTTGAATAGGTCCAACATATATAACTTGAATTTGCAATTATTTGAATCTGTTTAATTTCAATCTCTCTTAAACTAAAAAAACATTATATATATATATATATATTAAACAATCTCATTACAGATTATGCTTATATCTATTTTTTTTTTGACATAATAATTAGAATTATTATACTTCCTTCTCAACTTATAAATAAAAGGATAATATGTTTCAACATACTTGAACTCATATTTTTCTGCATTGACAATAATAACATGATAATCAAATTAACGCTCGATCGATAACACTTTCGAAATAATTTAACCATAAATTAATTTCATCCCACACGAAATCGGATCTTACGATCGAGCAAGAAACTTTTATTTGCTACTTCTAAATATAAATCAGACAAGAACCTTTCCTTTGGTTTTTTCCTCTAAATATAAGGGATTTTTATTGGTTTAACTCCGCTCTTCAAATTTTCCGAACCAATCGTCTACCCTTGTTTGACGAAAAGTTCCGTTTTCCGAAATTTTAAATTATCGTCTATAAATTTCAAAGTAGATCAAATTAAATAAAAACAGAGAGAACAAAAAAGAAATAAAAAAAATGGCAATCATTAATACGAACCGGGGAAGCAGATTTGTTTTAGTATTCATTTTAACGGTGATGATGACGACGGCGATGTTAACGACCGGCGCAGAAGCAGTAAAGTTCGGTTGCATTTTAAAATGTAACCTTTGGAAATGTTTATTTCCAGGATCAAAATCCAAAGCACAATGTATAGATGATTGCATGGATGGATGTCATCATAAAAACAAACCTATGGTCTTACGTTGACTTTGGCTTAGGTAAGTGAAACCATTTTTTTTCTCGCCCAATTACGATTATTTTTTCAATTTTTTTAGTCCAGTAATAATAAAAAAATTATAAAATAGTTACTAAATTATTTAATTTATTTTTTTATTATTAATTGATTAACGTAAAAAAATATTAAAAAATTCAAAATAGTTAAGTGATCAAAAAAGATAATTGAATAGTTAAGTGATTATTTTTTTTTATAATTTTTCGTATTATGTGGCAAAAAAATCATAGTTGAGTGATTTCAATTGCATTTCATCATTTTTCATTAAAAAATTGAGATTACGGATTCGAATTTACGTTTTAAAATTACTATTTACTATGGGTTTAGAACGGATGCGAATAGATACCTCAGATATCTATTTATCCATATCCGTATTGCTTATTCAGACAATGAATGTGGATTCGGATATCCAAATTCATGACTTACAAAATGTTTATAATTTCAATTATATGTATAATAATTTTAGAATATTCAAAATTGATTTTTTTTATGAATTTAATAATAATAAAATTTCAAATTTCAAATAAATTTATAGATTCGAATTTGAATAATTCAAAAAATACAAATAGCTAACTTGTTGCATTCGTTTAATTTCTTTTGATATTCCTATTGATGCATAGATTATGGATTCTTATATTGTTAATTTGTTTTTGGAAAAATGCAGATAAAACGGGCTGTTATTTCAATTAATACTACAAGAATTGTAATAAATTTTTAATATATATAATTTTAAATTTTATTATTATAGTATTGTGTTACACATTTTTATGTATGTAAATAAGAAAAAAATTTTAAAGATATTTTTTTGTAAAGTTGAACGGTAAAAAGAAAAAAAGTAATATACCTTTATTTTTTTGTTCCGGAGAATTTTGTTTTTCGATCTCTCCAAAGGAAACTTGTGTTGTAAATAAGTGTAAATCTAAATAAAAAGAAAATTTTTTGGATGACATTAATTTTTTCTCTTTTATTTAGCTCTTTAATTGTGTTTTTTTTAATAATCTTAGTAAAAGTTACGATCATATTTGTTTTTTTTGACACAATATTTAGAACTATCCATAACTCCTCCTCAATCCATAAAAAAAAAGATAATGCATCTCAACACATTCGAACTCACGTCATTCTTCAATGATAACAATTTCTGTATCGATCGAATCTTATATTTATGTTGTATATCTTTGTATTTGTATTTAAGTATGAGTTGAAAATACCAACAACCTCTTATGAAAAAAACAATCACACCCTAACACATTAAATCGAGTCAAATAATGAATGGGTGATTGATCGATTTCGATATATATTAAATTTAATAATTATTAACTCATAAAATATATAGATATTCTTGTCCATAAAATATAAAGAGAATTTTTTTTATAAGAGAAAAAATATAGAGAGCTATTTAATTTAATAAATTAAATATTGCAAACTTCACACCAAACGATCAATATTTATAAGATACTTTAAAATAATAATAATAATAAAATCAATTTTCACTTCGAGTAACCATTCAGTTGAGAGGCAATTACAAAATCAACATTTTTTTAATGAAAATTACCGTGTGGAGTTTTTTTTTAATTTAATTAAAAAAATAGATTAAGGTGCATAATTTTAATATATACCAGATTTTATCATAATCACGATGTGAGTGAGCAGAGGCGAAACTAAGGGTTAGTAGGAGCTTTGATCTTTTCTAAAAATAAAAAAAATTATAGTTTAGTCCTTTTAGAAATAATAAAATTATAAATTAATTTATGATAAAATTACATTTGACCCTCTAAATATGAAAAAAAAATTCTATTTAGTCCATTCAAAAATAATGGAATTATATCTTAGTACATGATAAAATTATATTTTGATTTCTTGAAATTTTATAATTCAATTTCGATCCATCTTAAATAATTTCTGGTGTGGGTGGACGAAAATATATTATATTAAAATATATTTATAAAATTATTTCAACAAATGATTATGAGTGAACCGGTAAAAAATTTTAATTGAATTTATTGATCTTATGTTTGATTCTTAATAATGTTTTAAATTATTTTATTTAAAATATTATATAAAAGTATGAAATAATAAAATGATCTTCATAATAATATTAATTATTCTTTAAAACAAAAATATTTTAATAATTTTATAATTAAATTGGTGTAAACTTATACTAAAAGTAAAGTAATTATTAGTTAGGATTGTTCCATTAACTCATGGAATTCTTAAATAGATTCTTCCATGATTGCACAATCCACAAATTGATCCGTATTATATATGCCTAAGACATATAACCCCTTAAGATTATTTTGAGACACTTATACTTAGAGTCGGATTGTATTTTCTCTCGTTTATTAAAAAATTAGGTAAGTTAATTCCTATACGTTAGATCAAATAGTAAAATATATCGTTTCTATTAAAAATTTCATCAATTTTTACTGTGAAAATTTAACGTGGTTAACGAAATAATCAGACAGTTAAACGAGGTGTGTTATGTATACCTAATGTACAATGATCTGTTTTTAACAATAGAAATGGATAAAAGTTTTAACAAAATGACTTGTTTTCTATTTGATCTAATGTACATGGATTAATTTACTTATTTTTTGAATAGAGAAGACAAAATGTAATTCGACTTATAGTATAAAGACCTTTATGGTACTTTTACCATCATTTTAATTAGTTTCATGAGATAAACTCAATAATATATATTAACATCAATGTTGTTTAAATCAGACCGATGGTCGAACCAGTAAGACCATCGATTTATCGGTTCGATTGATCTGATTAAAACATTATTAAAAATTTAAAATAAAAATTAAAAAATCTGATACAACAATTGATTCGTACTAGTTCTCAATCTAATCGGTTCAAAGCCACTATTCGGATCGATCTCTTGATCGATTTTCAATCCAATCGATTTGATCAGTTAAATCAGGTTCAAACAACATTGACTAACATACAAAATTTACAAGGCACAAATGATGTTGAAAGAATTGAATCAATTGTTCAAATCATCAATTCACAGTTTAGCTGGTTAAATTATTACAAATAAAAAATTCAAAAAACCTAAAAAGATCAAATAAAAAATAAGCATAATTGATAGTAATATGAACATAACATAAGCATTTATTATCCATTATATGCGTGGGTCTCGAAGTCTTTGTGTAGCTGTTATATGTGGGTTTAGTTTGATTTTAGTTTGGATTGTATTGTTTTTTCGTCTGATCGTGTTGTAATAGTTTGATTTTACTTTATGATTTTTCGGATAGTTTATATTGTAATAGTTTGATACTTACGATTATTCAGATATGTATTTGTATTTATAGTCTGATTGTACTTGTAATATTTAAAAAAGAAGTTAACAAAAATCCGTTTCAAATGATTTTTTAATCGAATTTTTATTTGGTTCAATTTTTTTTTACCAATCTAACCAATTTTGCAGTGATTAATCTTACCGATTGAGCCAATTCAACTGTCAATTTTCAATTTATCTGATGACTAATCTATCAATCCATCCCATTTCTGATAACCATGGTCACGAGTTCAAATGGTAGGCATTATTCATAAAAGCAAAAGGTTAAAATATATCATAGATTTCTGCATTTTTCATAAATATATCTAGGTCTAATAGTTAAACACTATTAATTTTTTTTTTGTTAAATTTATTTGTGTGACATTTTGAAATAAAAAAATTACTTATTTGGTAGCAACGTAACTTCAAAAATGATAATGCAATAAACCTGAATTTAAGAAAATAATTTTAAGAATTGGATCTGAATTTTGAATTCTGAGAAGTAAAATAAATAAATTTCTAAAAATAAAAGTATAAAAATTAAATTTCAAATTTATGAGGAGTATAGGGACTTAGAGCAAATTTGACCAAAGCAAAAATAGACACGCGAAAGGAGAAAAAATGGCGGTTGGCAAGGGAAGAGAGGGTCATGGGGGCAATGGTTGCTAAAATAATGGCGGACATTAATGGCATAGATCAAATTAAAAGCTCCAAAACAGATGGTTCAGATACCCCACCAATAACCCTTAATATTCGCCATTGTCATTCAGACTTGAAGCCCCCTCTCCCCCCATTGCTTTCCCCCTCATAGCTCCCCCAATAACATCATTATCATCTAATGCAAAACCTAACGAAAGAAAAAATGTCGTGGAAAACTTACGTAGATGAGCACTTGATGTGTGACATTGAAGGCCAAGGCCAGCATCTTAAAGCCGCCGCCATCGTCGGCCATGATGGCAGTGTTTGGGCTCAAAGCTCCGCCTTCCCTCAGGTCATAATACACCATAGTAATGTTAACCCTTTTTTGGTATTTGAAATGTGGTCGTCATTTTGTTTTGGTTGCACGATAAGTGTTTGATTTAATTTTTGTTCTTATTTGCAGGTAACTGCTGGTGAGGTCACTGACATAATGAAAGATTTTGATGAACCGGGCCACCTTGCTCCTAAAGGGTTACATCTTGCCGGTGCAAAGTATATGGTCATACAGGGTGAGCCTGGTGCTGTCATTCGTGGAAAAAAGGTTATTTGCTTTTAACCCATAATTTTGGGAGTTTATTTTTTTAATTTTGGGATTTAATTAAAAAATTTAGAACTTTTAAGAGTTTAACAAAAATTTTGAGGAGGTTCAATTAATTTTTTTAAAGTATTTAATGACAATTTCTCAAAATTTTTAGGGGCTTAGGCCCTAGTTAAGTACACAATCTAATAGTTGGTTAATCATTGTGACTTGTTTTTTTTTCATCAACAAAATATATATTCATATTTGAATGTGGGTAATGTTTAAAGATAATTTACTAATGTTTTTTTTATGAGATATTTGTCAACATTAAAAGTTTAGAGATGTCAATTATAAATAGAATTAAAAAATAGACAACCTAAACACATTTAATTTGAATAGTTTGACTTCAACTTGAAATAATGATTTAAACTCGAATTTATTTATATTTGATCTTCAAACTCAAAATAATTCGAATTCAAAATAATCTTGTTGTGGGGAGGTCATTTTTTGGTTTGGTCTTGGACCCTCGATGTAGGTATTGTTCCCAAGGTGCCTCTACTTGGTTTTAATATCGAGTTTTTGTCTCTTGACTGAATGGAGAGCTATCGACGGGTTCATGGGGTTGAGTGGGAGTGCTTGGTCCACCAAGGAAATGTTTTTGCATTCGCCTTGGTGGGGTTTGAACCCATGCCTTTGTAGGTCTTAGTGAGTAAGGCCGAAAATGCTAAAAACATTTCCATAATGGATTAGACACTCTCACCAAACTCTATGAACTCCTTTAAGTTCTCCTCATCTTAGAAAGACAAAACTCGAGGCTCAAAAGAATATTATATTCATGTTACCAATAGGTGGTTAGAAGGAGTGGAGTGAACATTTTCTCCGAACATTTAGATTGAGTTCGAACTCAAAACATTATTATTGAGATGACTTTACTTAAATACCATTTTAACCCAAACTTAATTTTAGAATTAAACCCTAATACAAATATGACACTTATAGTAATATAGAAAAAAAACTTATATTCAAGACTCGAATTCAAATAATGTAGGGTAACTAGTATTTGAATGGAAAATTGTGTGTACATATGTTGTGGCAGGGAACAGGAGGAGTGACCATTAAGAAAACAGGTCAAGCTCTTATATTTGGTATCTATGAAGAACCAGTGACTCCAGGACAATGCAACATGGTTGTTGAAAGGTTGGGAGATTATCTTGCTGAACAGGGACTTTGAAACTAAAAAATAAAAATAAAAATAAAACCTGCCCTTTTTCCCCCAATTTTTTAATTGAAATTTAATTTTGTCATTAAGAACTATGGATATATTAAAACTGTTTTAAATTTAATTGGCAATATTGGTTGATTGATTTGCTTCTTTCACCATATATGCCCCCCTTTTATTTCCTTCTTGGTTATATGTAATCCCCATCAATGGTTACCTTATCTATTTTTTGTTGCCACTTTTCTATGCCAATTCTTTAAAAAATCTTTACTTTTTCATGCTTTCAATATCGCTATTTTTTAATAGAAACACTGAATAAACATTAAATTTTTAATCAAGTTAGTCCATATGATAATCTATATGTATTTTGTGTTAATTTTTTTATTTTTAATCTTAAATTTAATTTTTTATAATTATTTATTGATGTGATGTATAACAAATAATTTCATATCAATTTAAGGAACACGTGGATTAGCATACAAGTGATCATGCCAACATCATTAAAAAATTAATGTTTTAGTTAATATTTCGTTAAAAAAAAAGATTTATTTCTTTTCAAAAAATTAATTATTAAATTTAACTCAGAAAAAAAAATTTCAGTAAATGAAAAAAGATGTATACTTTAAAAGAATAAATTTATCATTATAGGTAAACTTAAAAAGTGTATTTATAGTGTTTTGAGTATTTTATTCATACTTTGTATTCTATTTATATATATTCCTTTTATGTTTGTTTTATTATTTCATATCATGTTGTATTTTTAAATATAAACAAAACAATTACATTAAAATACTATGAAAAACGAAATCAACTTATTGAAACAAACTTTAAAGTTATGATCTCCTCAGGAGCTTCATTGAAAACCTTAACATTTTCATATTTATTCTCTTCCCTGAAAACATACTTAACTTCCATTGCATAATATGTTTTAAAATTTGAAGAATTCTTCTTAGTGAGACAGAATTTGAAATTATCAATTGTCTGTCTTGAATGGCTTTAATCGCTTCTAGATTATCAATGAACATCATCACTTTATCAAATTTTTTCCTGTAAAAAAATCAAATCATTCAAAATCTCTCACAATTCAACATCAAATATTGAGCATTCTTCCAAATAGCGATTTTAACCAATAATCACTCACCATTATAAACACTTACTAACTTTTAATTGTAACATCTTGGAAGTTCTGTTTATTTAAATATGCAGAGGCACAGAAAATAATATTTTAAAAAATCTATTTTTAAAAGTAGAATATATATATATATATATATATATATATATTTGTGTGTATGTGTAAATAATTTAAAATTTTTTTGTGTTCTAAACATTAGATAATATTTGGTTTTTCAGAAAGAAAAAAAATCTAATGTCAATATCGATTTAATAGTTGAATTAGTAAATGATCAATCAATCGTTTTCTTTTTTCTTTTTAAAATTTTTGTGGCTCTAAAATCTCATTTATTCATCATAACATTAATCCCTAGTGAAAGGGTCAACCTCAAAAATAAAAATAAAAATAAGTGGTCAATAGTCAACGTAATCTCATCTATTTTGATGAAATATTGGTTAAAATCTCGTGCATAGAATTCGATTCTATTTTTGTAATTTAAATATGAAAAATAATAATAAATTACAAAAAAATTTAATAATTAAAATAGAAGTTAAAAATCGTGGATCTCGAATTTTATTTTATTTATAATTATTTTATTTTTATGAGATAAAAATATAAATTTTATATTTTAAACAGTGAAAATGATTTAAAATTCTATAAAAAAATTAAAAAATATATATAAGAGTTATTGATTTTTTAATAAAGAAAAAATGTTCATGAAAATATTTTTAAAACTTTATCAAACAAAGTAGAAATATAAAAGTTAAAATTTATTAAAAAAATATTATTATTGATATTAATATAAAATAATATAAAAAACTTAAAATAAACTGAATTGAATTTATCATAAATTTAGAGCAAATATTATTCAAAAAAATATTTCATACGCTACTGCTAATTGAGTCTTAGTTTGATTGACATGAGTATTATTATCAGTGTAGGAAGACGTGAATTTGAATCTGTTAAAGCACATTATCCTCTTATTTAAGGGTTGTGTAGATATTATAATTAGTTCTAAATATTACCTTACAAAGAACATATATGATCAGAACATATTATCGAATTTTTTTTAATTAAACAAATAAATTAATTTTGAAAATATTTTGGAGTAAAAGCCCAATTAAAATTTTTGGGCTTGAAAAAATGGCCAAAAAAAACGTGTGTCGCGCAGATCTCGCAGATTCTAACATCTTCAACGCTATATATATGTGTCTAAAGCTCACACAATCTTGTCTCTTCAGTCAAACATTTTCTCCTTTTTATCTTTAAAACACACACCCAAAAAATAAGACCCTTTGAAAACCAAAGGAAGAAGAAGATGTCGTGGCAAGCTTATGTAGATGAGCACTTGATGTGCGAAATCGAGGGAAACCATCTCTCTGACGCCGCTATCATCGGCCACGACGGCAGCGTTTGGGCCCAAAGCGCCAATTTCCCTCAGGTGTGGGTTTGGGATCTGAATCTAATGATTGATTTCTGTTTCTGCATGGGTTTGTTTGCTGTCTGATTTGCTTTTTTAAAAGGATTTATGAACTTTGCTTCAAAGTTGGGATTTTGCTGTGATTTTGTTTTAGTTTTGTGTTGAATGAATTATTGACTGATTTTTTTTCCTTTTTATAATTGGAAAATCTGTATGATTTCTGGGTTTGTTTCTGTTTGTTTATATTTCTTCATTTTGGATCAAATCAAATGAAGTTTTTTCTAATGGATCTATGTAGATGATAATAAATGTAATTAAAGAGTGAAAATGTTTTTGAGTACCTACTAATCCAATTTATTTTAAATTTAAATCGGTTAAAATGTGTCTTAGGTCCCTGTACTCTTCATAAATTTGGAATTTGAAATCTGAGATTAGAAATAAAAGTATGGGGACTAAATTCAAAATTTATCAAGAGTACAGGGACTTATAGCATATTTTAATATTTTAAATCTAGTTCTCCTTGTCTAAAAATGGTTTAATTTTCATGAGTCGTAATAATGATATATTAGTTCTAAAAAAAATTGATTTTTAATCTCGATTTTGTGTTTATTTCAGTTGAAGCCCGAAGAAATTAATGCCATCATGAATGACTTTAATGAACCGGGTTCGCTCGCGCCGACCGGGTTGCACCTTGGTGGCACGAAATACATGGTGATCCAAGGCGAACCAGGAGCTGTTATCCGAGGGAAGAAGGTGATGTTTTTGATCTGTTATTGGTTCTGCTTCGTTTATTAACATGAAAATTCTCACTTGCATATACAGAGTCTATTGCATTATGTTGAAATGGGAATCGTATTGTCGGTCTTACATTTCTTAAAAATTATGAAAATAACACTCCATGTTGCCCTGAACTTGTATTGGTGAAAACCCAAAACATCGGCTTCAAACTTATGCATCGCTTAAGCACGCTATGATGTGATGTTAATTTTGGATAATTTGCATATGCAGAGTCTCTTACATTATGTTCAAATGGAAATTGATTTTTTGGGTCTTATGTTTCGTTCCGAGTGTAATATCTAGTTCAGCCTTCTGATATCATAAAAATTATGAAAAGAACATTCTGATGAAAACTCGAAACATCAGTTTCAAACTTATGCATCACTTAATCACATTATGGTGCGATGTTATTCCGGATTAGCCACTCAAAATTAGGTACACTAATGATGTGCCCTCCGTTATTTCGTCTGCAACTGTTTTTGATGTTACGTTTTCATATGCAACTGTTATTTTGCAGCCATTGTCTTGTAAATTTCCTTCTGTCTATTATACTTGTATTCCAAGTATATTTTCTTTTTTAATTTCAGGGACCCGGAGGTGTTACTGTTAAGAAGACCACTATGGCCTTGATCATCGGAATCTATGATGAACCAATGACACCCGGCCAATGCAACATGATCGTCGAGAGGCTAGGTGATTATCTCCTCGAACAGGGTCTTTGATTCTCTTCGGTGTGTGTCCTTATTTGAATGCATTTCTTCTCGGGTTTTTTCTATACGAAAAATAACATGCAAGCATCATGGTATTACTCGTGTTTACATGGAAAAAGTTTGTAATGGTTATGTTTTATGATCTCTTTGCTTTGTTTTTATGTATTTTGTTTGATGGATACTATGAAGGTTGTGGAGTGAGGTACTTCTTTTTTTACATTTACAGTGGATAATTCTACTGGATTTGTTTAATTTGTTTGACCTTCTGTTTCAGTTTATTTGTGTTTTAGGGTTTGAATTTTTGCTTGTGAAGATTGAAAAAAAAATCTTTTGACGTTAGTCTTTTAAATATAATAAAATAATTAAAACACATATATGGAACAACTTTAAAATTTGTGATAGCATTTATCCTTTAATTAGTTTATAGAATACGAGGAATTAATTATTTAATTTTCATATATCAATTTGGTTAATTTTAGCTCTTGTAATTTTTTTAAATTTCAAAAATTTGATCTTGACCTAAATAATAGCACTTAAAGGTCTATTAGTCTAGTAAAGTGCTTAAGTTGTAAATTTAGGACGTGTGTGATAAACTATTGGAAAATTTCAAGATTTAATAATTTAGATGTGTTTGATAATTATTTTAAATTTTTTACTTGATATAAAATTTTCAACAAAAAGATGTTGAATAAGATAAGTAGGTAGGAAATTATTTATCACTTAATGTAAGAATTATATTTTATGGAAAATTTAAAATAAATTAACTTTTATAAAAAAAAATATTTAAATTAATATATTTATTTTTTATTCTAAAACCATCCTAACAATGTAAAATATTATATTAATAAGATTAAAATTAAAAAATAAATAATCTTTTTGAAATTCATATTTACATTTACTGAATATAATTATATTCAATATTTATATTTTATTAATTTACCAAATATTTTTTTAATATAAATTCAATATTTATAACATTTAATAATAAACATTTAGTATTTATATTTTTAACACTTGAGTTTGTAGTTTATCAAACACACATTCGTCTCTCTATTCTTTAAATTGATCATTTCTCCAAAGCCAAATTGGAAGCTTAATTCTGATGGAGCTGTAGCAATGGATGGTCAGAATGCTGCGATTGGCGGTGTACTTCGTGACGCTTCTGCTCATTGGTTGTTGCGGTACAAAATGTGCTTTGGCAATGAGTCAATTCTCAAGTGGAGGTACATGCAATGTTGGAAGGCTTGTTTCTTGTTGGGATAAAGGTTTTAAAAAAATTGAATTGGAAAGCGATAATGCTTTATTGGTCGTGCTTCTCCAGTCCGGAGGTGGGGTCAGGAGCGATGTGATTGAGGTGCGACTTACAAATCAGACATTACAGAGAGATTGGGAAATGGTTTAGGCATATTTCGAGGAATGCTAATAAAGTTACCGATGTCATGTTGAAACTTATGGTTAATGGAGATTCAATGCTTCACATCTTTGCAGAACCTCTACACACAAATGACTCGATTCCTTCAAGGGACAAGTGTGTTGCTAACTCTTCTATGCTATAGTCTTTAATTTGTATCCGCATTAATGCTGTTTTTTCTACCCAAAAAAATGATCATTTCTAATTTCTTCACTTTTTGAACGGAGTAAACTATACTTAAGGTCACTAAATTATTAGTACATTATGTTTTCATTATTCAACTTTAAAAAATTACAAAATAATCCATAGACTTCAATAAAAATTTTTAAATAATTTAATAATCATTTTGTATCTTTTTTAAATTGAATAACCAAAACACAAATTTATTAATAGTTTAGTGACCTTAGATTATAATTTACCATTTTAAATCTTGAAAATCCAATCTTAATTTATCAGAAATTTCAAAATTCAAAAAATCGAAAATTAAAAACCAACAAATTAAAATTTCGAAACAATAAAATATTCGCAATGGCACTACATTCTAATGCAAATCAGTAGCAATAAACGCATTTACATGATCGTTTTTACAGCATTTCATCATCACTACCAAAAAACAGGGAACCATAGAAAAAACATCCATGGCCTACATTCTCAACTGTTACCTTTTTCAGAATGATATATCGAACACATCGACCGGGTTCAAGAAAACAGCGATCAAAGTCGTCAAAAGGAAAACGCAAATCCACGAGCACACGTCGGTATGTGCGGACGAAGATGTGTTGGCAGTGGCAGTCATATTACTTGATGTGGTTTTGTTGATCCTGCATTGTAATCATAATAAGAAACCCTAGTGCATTCAACATCCGATCATCGAGAAAGATTAGGTCAACGAAAGTCGGATTCTAATAAAAAGGGAAAACATGTTTCGGGATATAATGCTTACCCTCCGGCGGTCAGGTAGATGCAATTATCGTAGCCTGCATATATGTAATATAATAAAAATAATTAGTTTCTTGGTATGCAAGATCGTCCCGGAACCGGATTCCGAACGACAAACTTGAATCAACAAACAGATAACAAAAAGAACTAGTTTCTCGGCATGCAAGATTTGTCCCGGAACAAATTCCGAACAACAAACTTGAATCAACAAACAGATAATGGTAGTTTTTTAGACTTAAAAGTTCATGCCAAGTCAAGAGGTTAAAGAATTATGATCTGATTTCAGGCATTGTTAATCGAAACATAGTTCAAAAAAGTTCACTTAAACACGATATAACCGAAATAGACTTACTAGGATCCTTGTCAACTTTGACCCCTTTTCCTCCAAAACTGCATGCGACATCACTGTCCCCATTTTGTTGGTAGTAACTGTTGAATGCAAAAGAGGCGTGAGAAACTAGATTATCTGGTTCAAAACACGGTTGGCTAGGCTGAATGGCAGAGCAATCCACATTCCCGGGGCCACAAGCCCAATCTATAGCATTCTGTAAATCCGCTTCAGAAGCCTTGCTAGAAGCGATACACCACGTTGTTCCATTTTTGGAACCATCCGTACTATTAGTCACATCAAGGACACCTTTTCCGGTGAAGTCCAAGTTATATATACTTGTCTTATCGGGATAGAATAGGCCCCAGTTTCTCTCCGATTCCAATCCGGGCTTCCTATTCTCATTGAACAATGAGAAAATATAAACATCTAGCTCTTCACCGGGCTTGGCAGGAGTGCCGGTATCATTCAAAACATGTTGAATTAGATTGGTGTTGTAAGTTTGAGCATTGTCCGGAGTTGCACCCTTCTCTTTCGGTGAACCTTTGGAAGGCCAGCCGGTTTCGGTAACCATAACCTTAATCGTTTTGAAATTTAAAGCCATCAAGGCAAAATAAAGGGCATCTATCTGAGCATCGAACATGTTTGTGTAAAGTAGACCGGTATTTGGATCTATGACTTCCGAGGATGACTCGAACAACGCATAATCCAAAGAGACTTTTTTCGGAGAATCTCTATAAGCATAATAAGGATATAAATCGATCATAAATGGTGATTGATTCTCAGCTAGGAATTCCAACATCGGTTTCAAGAACGATGCATGGCTGCTATTGAAAGCCCCGGCAGAAGGTGGGAATGATCGGGACAAAACCCCGAGAGAATGCGTACTCGAAACTTTAATCCTTTTGTGTAAACCAGCCTTTTTCAATGCTGTAAGGACATTGTGCATAGCAGGTACAACCAAAGCCGAAGCATTATCGGGGCTCTCGGTGACTTCAAGACCTACAGTGATGTATGTGATCTTCGTGGCCGGGTAATACGGAAGGATACTGTTCTTTAACCATGAATCTGCGTTCGATTGGAACTGAGAGAATGCTAATAAGTCCGAATTCGGAACTGCAACCATAAGTTCAACTCCTGTGTTTGAGAAGGCCTTCAACACTTGGATATTAGATTCGTAAATCCGGACATACTTAATTTTGTGAAGTTTTATCAGTTCTACGACTTTATCAGGTGTTGGAAGATCATCAGCATTCCTTCCATAGCAAACTCCGACTATGCTTCCCCTACAGAAACCTGCCATAACAATCGGAAATTAGATAAAAGCTAAGATAATCTACATTGCAAAGCTTCATTAACAACTCAGTTTTAAGAGATACATAAAGAATCCATGTCAGTGTTAACCCGATTTAATTTACCAATCACACATAGGTTCAAGTAACAACTACCGACAATTGTCTTGAAACAAAAACATAACAAGAACAAGCATGAAGGAGCTGCAATAACAACGGAAAGAATCACATACTAAATAGTCCGATATTCGGAACATCCACCGTACAAGATTATCAAGTTCAAAATCAATTTTCAACTTCATTTGAGTTCGAGGGGAGTCACCTATTCTTAGAAATGAACTAATAATCATACACTACATTAGTTCGATTCTTCATTTTCCTTGAAATACCAGTTTTCAGACACATATTCAGACACTGATAAGAGATAATATCTTCTAAATACACTAATAAACTTTGAAAAAAGTCGAGCATACTCATCTCATACACATACCACTATCCAACACTCATTCTCGAGTCCAAGTAACAATGAAGAAACACGTGATTGAGCATTCAATATCAAGGGATCCACCAACTAATAATCACACACTACATTAGTTCTTCATTTCCTTGAAATGCCGGTTTCCGACACATTCGGGCATAGATGTGAGTTGCAATCTTCTTAATACATGGATAAATTTTGAGAAAAAAAATCGAGCATACTCATCTCATTCACATACCACTATCCAACACTAATTCCCGAATCCAAGTAACAATGAACAAACACATTATTTAGCATTCAATATCAAGGGATCCACCAACTAAAACATTACATCTTAAATGCAAATGAATAACAGCTTGGATACTAATACATCATACAATGGTCTACAAACATATAACATTTCTTACAAAACTAAGAAAAACCCAGATCAAAATAATGAAGTCCAAGCAAAAAAATGGTAAAAAAATGAAATGTGGGTATTCAAAAATCAGAGATTAAAAACCCAGAAATATAACAAAGATCTAAAAGCAAAGATGAATACACAAGGAAAAAAAAGGTTGTGAGAAAAGAGAAACGTACGTAAAAGTAAAGTAAGCAAAGAAACTGCAAAGAGAAGCTTGAATGTTGAAACCATTGTTCATCCAAAAAAAACAAAAGAAAAAAAAACCCGAACAATCTTTTTCTCTTTTACTTTAATATTAGTGGTTTTTCTGGGAACAGTTGCTAACGTTCTTCTTTCTAGAGACTTGAACTAAGGCCAGCAATGTGTGTGTGTTTCTTTTCCACTTTGAGGAGTTCAGTGTTTTCAAAATGCAAAGGGGAATAAAGCTTTTTTTGCTGCTCTAGGAGCCGGAGAATGAGTGAGAGGGAGCAGCAATGGTTGGCTGGCTGGTTGAGCTTTGATTGTATGGGTTTGAGGCTGATAGTGGTTCGGACCGGATTTTAGTGGATTTTTTATGAGTTGTATTTAATAAAGTATCTCGATTCCGGTCCTTTTTGTCCGTTGAGGATGTTTGTTCTCTTCTATGGAGAGAATATAATTTTAAACTAGATTATAATAGGATTTGGGTGGAAAATGTTAAAGTTAAAGATATCGGTAAAGATAAATTTAGTCTTGTTATTTTGATTTGTATTTTTTTCAGGTTCTTTTTCACCATCCATTTTAAAATTTTAGTTAAATTATTTATTTTGTCAGTTAAATGGACTGAACTCATGTAGCATTTTACATAAACTTTACTGTTAAAAACATTAAATATTTTTATTTATTTATTATGAAGTATAAGTTATTGTCACACAAATGGTCAACATCAATGTTGTTAAAATTTTAACAATTCAATGAGTTTTCCATCCAAAAATAAACAATTTAATTAAAATTTAAAAGTTTAGAGCCAAAATAATTTAACAAAAGAATAAGGGCTAACATGATAAAATGGTAATGTTTTAAATTCAAATCCAATCGTGAGTATTTTTTATAGAGGATTAAAATATGATTAAGTCCCTGTACTTTGTAAAAATTGTAGATTTAATCATTATATTTTTTAACTTTTAAAATTTTAATCTTCACAATAAAATAACTATTCTCAACAAATACATATATCATGAATGAATTTTGCCCATTTTTTTTTCACTTTACTTTGTTTTGGCTTGGTTCTAAGATGTAATTGTTTTATTATGTCGGTTCTAAGTTGTAATTGTTTGATCATGTCAATATAGGAGAAGTCTACAAACTATCCACCAAGAGCTGACAAACCCCTCAAGGTCTCAAGAACTGGAATACTTTGAGAAGTAGCAAGTTCACACAGCAAAAGAGTACTTCATTTAATATTCTCACCAAAAAAATACCTTACATGTTACGGGGATGAGTTAAAATCAATATTGTTCAATTAAATTAAAAGAACATTTCGAAAACTAGCTTTGAACCAATTAGATAACAAATGATACAAACCGATTAAAAAACTTATTCAACCAAGATTTTTTATTTCTTTTAAAAAATTTTAAGGCATGATCGGTTTGCTGTCGATACTTGAGTTCCTCAAATTTCCACAAAATTAAAAAATAAAATTCGACAAACTACAATTCACAAATTTCTCATCATAGAATTACCCTCCCCTCAGCTATATCATACGTTATATGGTGACGCACTAGTGATAGCTTTAATCCCGTAGTAATATTATCATATATACCAATGATGATGGTGTTTAATCAGGCGAACTATTTTTGGTCTTTCCAGTAATTTATAATTTATTTAAATACAATAACATAATTTTTTTAGCAAACGCCGACAGCCCATTTTGTTGCAACAAAAAAATATCCTTTTTTGGGGGTTCATAAATAAACTCTACTCGAACCCACCTTTTCAAGGTAATTGCATGAACCAACTTAACTATTCGAGTTGGTTCAAATTGCATTAACATGTTCAACCATTTCATCGAGATTGCATCCCGTTTGTAAACTTGGAGTTCGTCCAGATTGTCGAAATCCTTAAATTGCAATGAGGAAATTTTGAAATATGCTTAAATTGCAATGCAGGTAATCCAAAATGAACATACAAGTGGAAAATTCTCAAGCAAACTGAACAGATGCTAAAATTAAACCAAGCACCTCGTGGCGTAATTTAATCGAAGACGCTTACCGCATGTATCTGTTGATCTGTGGGAGTAATGAGATCTGTATACAATTGACTTGATATATGAATTTAAAACCCTTTCTCAAGAGGTTCCAAATTACCAAAGATCAAATCTTGTAAATAGGTGTGATTCCCAGGAGATCAAAGCATTTTCTCATAACCACGGCAGTTGCTTCACATAATAGTAGTCGACTCGTTTCCATATCTGACCCAATAACCTGACAAATTTTATCAATAGACAAGTTAAATCAAAATGAATATTTGTTCATGTCTTCCAAGTACTATCACAACGGTTTCACAAAAAAACTGGCTATGCCAATGAAATCATCGTAATTTTATGGTTGAAATGGTTTATCTTCTAAGCTTAGTTTATTCTAACGTCTTGTGAGGGAAGATGATAATCAACGAATTATTTTTACTAAGAAACTATGCATTTAATCACATGGATCATACCTTGCACTCAGGGTTACTGTAAAACTTTGAGAAGATTTCAGATAAATTATAGAGGTAGTCACACAAAACATTTGGCAACAAATTGGTGCAGGCCTCTTCAACAACCTGAAAGTTAGATAAACTCTTTAAAACCATGCCCTGGTTAAGAAGCAAGGAGCAAATCGGGCCATAGTTCTTACCTCAGCAAACTGCAGCAAGTGAAGCCCCAAATCACGCTCATCCTTATGCCCCAATACTAATGTCCCCTTCTGTTAAAAAAAAATGGATACCGAAGGCAAAAGTTACATACGTTGAATCAGCTAGAAAAAGAGTAGTACTACTACTCTTAACACAAGCATACATAAATAGAAACTAGATGCAACTCCATTGTTTGAGTGACAGTTATTGATTAAGACCAGTTGTAAAAACATTGCAAAATATATTCCACTGTTTCAAAGAGACTAAACTATGGAACCTCAATTCACTCCACAAAAGGAATCGTTTGTTTTATTTTCGTGTTGATAATTGCACAAAAATGAGTGCAAATGGAACTAAAAGCTTTAGAAAGTGACAGCTTAAGTTTGAGAGAGAACTTACGTTCTTCAGTTCCTCTATGTCTTTACCAGACCTCCGGATGATTGAACAGATACGAGCGTGAGCATATAGCAAATAAACAGCAGTGTTGCCCTGCCATTAAAATTTTAAAAGGGGAATGAAACCACAATCGTAAAAATGTTCATTAGAAATCAAAATGATGAAACGAGTTTAGCTCAAAGTTGGCAGTTTAAAAGAGAGAAAATTATCTGGGAACCTTATCATTAAGCATCTGGTCAAAATTAAATGTGTAATTGGTCAACCGGTTGTTTTTCAAGTCAGCATACCTGTAATCAGAATTCATGAATATTAAAACAATAACAACATGAACAAGAACTACAGAGAAGATAATAGAAAGAACAGTTGAATTAGACAAAGAAGTCAGTATGTAACAAATAGATTACTTTACTGCACCATAACCAACTGCTTCAGCAGTACTCTCGATCTCCTCCTCAGTCCATTCTTCACCCTTACCTGATCAGCACACAAAAAAGCAATTTCAGATGTAAGAAGTTCAAAGGTTAAAAGGCTACGCTTAACAACAGCAAGAAATTGCATTAACACTCGCATCACAAATAGTTTTGCAAACGTAAGAGCAGAGAAGCATTTATAACAACGGATAAGGTTCAATATTTCACCACGCTCAATAAGTGCTGCTTTACTTCGAACCTTGGCTTCATCAAGTAGATCAACTAGTCGAACAACTTCAGTGTTACGAGTTCGAAAACGTTTTCCATCTTCTCCGAGGACAAGGCCAAAACCAACATGGCTGGTTTTGGGATATGAACTATCACCTTGAGGAAGCCACCCTGCACGTTTGGCTGCCTGAAAAGTAAACCAAACTTTGAATAACAGTTTATGATCCTTAATTTGTGGTATTTAGCAAGCATCAATCTATTTGTAGTAAATAGAATAAAAACAAGGAAGTTTCACTTCATTAGTAAAGGATTCAAAAAATAACTCATCAAAAGAATTCCAGGAACAGCTTTGAGAACATACTTTGAAAAACATATCAAAATGCTGCTGCTGGCCTACATCAGTAACGTATATAATCCATTCAGCCTTCTCTTCATTGAGGCGATACCTACAGATTAAAAGTAAAACAGTTGAAGCATAAGTTGATTAATTCCTATTCCTGAGCTTACATGTCCCAACATCAACACAGTAAGCAGTAAACTTTATGAAACAAATGTCATAATCAGTAACACATTAAACTCCTCAAAGCAAATTGGTATAACATTAACAAAGTACCCCATGAGATCAGCACGGAAAAGAAAACAATAAGCAATAAATCATCTAAAGTTTAGACACTACTCAAGTCATCGAACCAGCTGCATGTAGATATAACTCGTCGCACATATTCCACAAGAAACGGAAAACAACAATAGAGGAGCATAACATCATATTCACGGAAGAAAACTTACCAAAGAGCAGCCAGATCAGTTGATGCATAGTTGAAACCACCATCACTCTTCACCACAATAAGAGGTATATTTACGCCTTCAATAAAGATCACTTGAGCTCCCTGACTTTCCTCAACTAATCTTTGTTTAGTCAATGCTTCTATTACCCCCAGAATGTACGGGTTATAAAAGCTCTCCCCCTGGCAACAAAGAAATATCCGTGAACATGTAAATTCGGAGATCATTTGCACTACAAACAAAGCTTGCTAGTTTACGCAAATTTAATGAGGTTATAGGAAACTTGCATCCAGCAAGAGGGGACAATTCCTTCACTAGCTCAGCAAAAAGTCATCAAAATTGTGTAACCATGTATAATTGCTTTTGTGCAATATTTCAGGTGATTATATAAACGTTAAAGTCAATAAGCATACACATTTACACTTTGTAGTTGCTTGAATATGATTATATAGCAGGAGAAAAATATAAAGACAACTTTAAAGTAAATCATAAATCAAGAGATCTCCGGTGAATGTCATACAAAGTATTTTATAAGGAGTTGCATCTGAAAAATTACCTTAGCTGGCCTAAGTATCATCAATACATAGAGTTTAAGGCATATTACTCACCTTTTCCTCTAGATGGACTCCAAGCCGTTGATAGACCTTATGAAATTCAGTCCGGCTGATTTGACATATATGTGCCCATGCCCTACGATACTTGTCTTCACCACCCTGAATGAAAAGAAAATTAGCAAATGGCACAAATAGAAATCAGGTATTAACAAATCCAAATACAATCAGATGGGAAACGCAACAAAGAATTAACAAGGTAAATTTTTACCTGAAGGCGCACCACTGCCTGTTGAGCTCTCTCCTTAAATGCAGGATCAGCATCAAATCTCTGCTTTGAAGCTTTATAAAATGCCTAAGAAAGTAAGACAATTTCAAACTAGGATTACAACAATCAATTGATTAGTTTGTGGGAGAAACACAAAGATAAAGAAAAGAATTACTACTAAGCTCCAATATGGTTTAATCCATCTACAAGTATATAGTTTATAGAAGTTCAAAACAATTAAAAGAGAACAGTTACAATAGTTATTCAAGAGATATTTGCTTAATTATGTAACAATTTCCAAATAAAACATCATTAAAAGCTAACCAAAATAACATATGTTGTTGACAGGTCCCATAAAAAAGCATAGCCTCTAAATTTTAAAAAGCGAATCAGCAGTTATTTGCTGGCTTCATGCTACCGCCTACCGGTGCTTAGTAAATTTTGTCTTAAGGTTCAAATTCAAAGGAATCAGAGAGTATTCACTCACCTGTAGATCTCCAATGGCTGTTTCAGTGGCATCTTCAAAGTAAGGAAACTTTTCAAAAAGGAACTCAATCAGCATGCCAAACTACAAGACAAATAGGATTTTTTAAAACAAAAGGTGTTATTGAAGGGTACATGCTAAAAAGATAAATAAGTTTCTGCAATAAGTTTGGCAGACTCCAAATGGAAGTGCAAGACAGATTTAGAGAGACTAAAATAAGATGAAAGGCTGCAGTTTCAATCATTTTACAACACACAAATTAGATACAAATTTCACAAGAAGATGAATGATTGATCCTTTATTGAGTGAAAACAAGAAAATATGCCTTCTGTGTACAATCAGGAAACAACACCAACCTGTGTCCCCCAGTCACCAACATGGTTCCGCCGAAGAACTTTCACTTTCGAAAATTCTAGCATGCGAGCAAGTGTGTCACCAATAATAGTAGACCTCAAGTGACCAACATGCATTTCTTTTGCTATGTTAGGGGATGAAAAGTCAACAACTGCTGTTTTAACCAGTGGCAATGGTGCCCACGTGTCAATACCTTCAATTAGCATCTTTTGAATGCTCTGTCAAACAATAAAACAGCCAAGCTATCTTATAAGATCAATGCAATAGCCACAACACATAAAGCCAAATCAAGCTGAATAAAAGAAAACTATTCATGGAAGCAAGTCAATGACATTAAATAAAAAGGGTGAAACATGCGAACCACCTTAGCCATCCAATTCTTTGACAACACTACGTTTACAAATCCAGGCCCAGCTATGGAGCATGATTCTATCATTTCAGAGGTTGGGAGATTATTCTTGATTGCCTAACAAAAGAAACAACGAAATAAAAAGAATAAACCAACAATTATCTATTGATTCAAACTATGATACTGGAAACATGCTCCTTCACTATCAAATAATCCCCACCTCTCCAACTGCAGGAGGCCCACGAAACGGAGCACCCTTCCCTTTTATTTTAGACCAGAGGCCCATGGCATTGTTACTGCACCAAAAAAATTCCCATTTTGCCATAAAAAAGCCAGTCCATGCAAAAGATTGAATTAACCCTTACATCTAATAACAATTAATCTACCATTTCATAACAACATAAAAAAACCATCTATAGCAATTGGTCTGTTTTTGTAAAAAAAAAAAGAAATATATATCATACCACTGGTAATCACCAAATTTGCCATTACAGGCAGCAACCAATGGCTCTACATCCGGCTCGTTAGGAACAGTCACTTTAAGCGAAACTTCAAACAATTTTGCTAACTGTGCCTTCAAACTGCCCATATATTCATCGTGTTCCTAATCACATCTCAAAATAAAATAATTAGTACATTATCAAAATACAAATGAAATACAGTTAGAGCATGAATTTTCAGCTGATTGAACTTACAGTTGCCATGGCCGATAATGACTGGGTCTTGATTGCCCGAACAAGTCTTCTAGATGTCAATCTCAGTAAATCTGTCTAATTTTTGGATTATCAAAACAAAATTATTAAGAAAAATCAATAAAATATTGAATTTAAGTAAATATTTATAAAGCAGAAACCAAACAATTTAACAAATGTAAAAAAAGTTGCAATCAAGTAAAGTCTCGATATTACATGCAAGATATTACTGCTACAATTTAACACCTTCCTTAATGCATTCTAACAAGACATACTGAACAAAGTTTTAAAAAAACACGTTTAGACTTCTCTTTTTCATAGAAAAATTACAACCAAGACAAAATTAAACTTCACAGATATCATCCATTAAGTGATTTTACTTCTGAAACTTGAAAAATAAAATAAAAATCAAATAAAACGTGAGACTGAAGCTTCAATCTTAAAACTTACATAAAAAAAAAAAACAGTACAGAGAATTATGCATGGATCTAAAGAAGAAAAGTTAAAAGACGTGAATTGCCTCAAACATGCAGAGCAGGGGATGAAGAGAGAAAGAGTACTGACAGGAGGCGGAGGCGGAGGCGGAGGCGGCGGAGATGGGAGCAGAGAAATGGAAGTGAGAACAGCGATGGAAGTAAATCAATGGAGAAGATGCCGGCGGTACTAATAGGGTTAAGGACGCGCGCATATCTATTTTTCTTTTTATTAATTATTTTTCAATATTTATTTATTTTACTTAAAAGCAAACGAAGAAAACCCTTTTCTTCTTCTTTTCTCTCCCGCCCCCTCCAAAGTCCAATCCAATTTTTGCTGATATCTTTTAGGGTAAATTGCACTAGTAATCACTCAACTATTAATAATTTTTTTTTAGTTATTTAATTATAACAAGTTACAAAATTACCACCTAATTATTTAATTTCATCTTTTGGTCATCAACCTGCTAACAACTTGTAAAATTGACATAATATCAACTTTAATCCTCAAATTTTATAAATTAGTCTTGATTCTAAAATAATTTAACCCTCAACATTTACATATTATGTAATTTGGTTTTTTTTGCAATTTTACTTTTTTTATATTGAGGGCTTATTTTAAAAGAATGAGAAAAGATAATAAGTATTATCTTGAATTTTGGCATGTTTTTATTTTGTGTAAATTTCCAATCAAATTTAGTTGATAATTTTATTTTTTTTAACTCTTTAAATAAAAGGGTCACAAAATAAGTATAATTATAAAAGAAAAATCAAATTACATAATGTGTAAATATTGAGGATTAATTTTTTTAGAATTAAGATTAAATTGACTTTATATATAAATGTTAAAAGTTAAAATTACTATTATGTTAATTTTAAAAGTTATTATCATTAATCAACTAATAATTAAAATAAAATAAAATGATTTAATCACTTTTCATAGTTAATTTTTCCTTTAAATTCGTTACTAAGAAGAAAAGTAAGAGCGGTCAACAATGATGCAATTGTAAGTCTATTAAATTAATTAACACGTACGCTTGCAAAATGCAATTCTTGCTTGGGGTTAACGCCAAGCTAAATATTTTATATGGTTTTATAACTAAAACTAAATTTAAATATTATATTATATTATTAAATGATCATTTTAGGTAAGGGCAACTTTAGTTGACTTAATACTAATTAAATTATCATCAATATTATTTGCTGATTTTTTAAGGAGAGTTTGAGTGGATTTAAATTTTGAGTATCTGTAATTATATAAATTCAAGCGTAAAATTTATTTATCTTTTTATTTAAATATTGGGTATGTATTATGAATAACTTTAGGTAAGGGAAAATAATTTTTTATTTTAATGGAAAAAATGACTCATTTGGTTTTTTCAGTTTCGTATTAATCAGTTGGGGTGAGTTGATCGGTTTTAATCTTGGTTTAATTTATTAATTCAATTAATTATCAGTTTTTGAATACTAAAATTGAACAAACTGAAAAATCGGCTTATTTTATATTATTTCAAAAACATATTTATATTTTATGATATATATAATAGATAATTATTCATATAAACTCAACCCAATAACTTAAGATTGATTAATCGAAAACATCAACCGAACTAATCGAATCAAAGTCGATTCAACTTGGTTGGTTTTGTCAACTAAAGTTGGTCGAGTCAATTTTCTCATATTAAAATCAGTTAAGTAAATTCAAAAAACGATTTAATTTCTCATGTTAAAATCAGTTAAGTAAATTCAAAAAACGATTTAATTGATCGATTAAACCGATTACTCTCTCTTAATTTTAAATATAATATAAAAAATCAATAACACCAATAATATCACAAATTTTTAATCGTTGCGAGCTTGGGTAGAACTAAGCTTAATCAATTTTGATGTTAAGTAAACCTATCCAATGGCCCAACCCACCAAAGATTGAAATTATGCCTAATAGTTGAAAGCGTTGATAAAAATATTAGGTTTAGATTAAAAATTTGTACCTGCTTAAAATATAAGTTAGACTTGACTACTTTAGCTCTAACATTTAAAGTTTGAGCTGAATTTAATTCGATTCATTTTCTAATTTTATTAATATATTTTTATATAATGAGTAATTTATATCACATATAAATTTGATATATAATAATATTATAATAAAAACATAAAAAACTAGTTAACATGTTTATATTTAAAATTTTAATAAATTAAAATTAAAATAATATAAGTTACTTAAATAAACATTTAAAAATAATAATGTAAACACATAAAAAATTTGAGCTAATTATAAATATATATGAATTCATGTGAGTTTTAAAATTAATATTTGGGATTAACTTACACGTTTAGACAAACATAAATAGTAACATGATGGAGTTCTTTTAATACATCATGCAAACAATAAATATATAGAAATTTTTGTTTAGTCACACGAGTTGAGTTTATTGAGCTCAATAAGTAGTTTCGAGAATAAATCTATTCATAGGTCGAGTGATTTATTTGAATCAATCGATTAGATTTATTTTGTTTTAAGTTGAATAAAAAATTTGCAACATCGAGTGAAGTCAAGTCCCTTTAGACCAAAATTAAATTATAAAAAGATACAATATTAGTATGTATTTTTTTGGTAAATTACATTCAATATCACTAACCTATTAATAAATTTATGTTTTAATCACTCAACTTCAAATAGTTACATATAGTCATTGAATTATTCAAAACTTATCATTCAAGACACTAAACTATTCAAAAAAATTTATTTAAGTTACTAGACTATTTAGTTTTTTTTCTAGAGTCTGGTTAATGAGCTCTAAGCAACGATTTAATGATTGGTACAATGGATCAGTACCTAACGACGAGTGGAATAATATACCTTAGTCTCGAGTTGATTTGACGGTCAATATTGGAGATTGGAGAAAAAAGTTATTTGAACTTTGGTTTGTAAATTTGTGATGTTCAAAAATGTTTCATGAAAAAACGAATTATAGAAGAGAAGATGAACAAGAGCTTTCGATTGATACGAACAGAAAAGACCGTATAACAGTGATTTTAACAGTCTATTGACTTAAATGAAAACTTTCGAATAATTCAATGGTAACTTTATAACTTTCTAAAATTGAGTGACTAAAATGTAAATTTTCTAATAGTTTAATGACATTGAGTGCAATTTACCTTTTTATTTTTACTGGACAATAGAGTGAATCTATTCTATACCATGAACAACGATATAGCTTAGCTTTAGCAGATGTCATCCCTGAAATCATTAGATTTATTTTTAATTACATTGGCTTATTTTTCGGGGTACAATACAGTGCATTGTCTGTTCTTACGGTCTTATCCATTCACCAATCCTTCAAATGAATAGCTTCCACGCCCTCGAGTTAAAGTCCCACTCTTCTCTATATAAACAGCCATTAACATTTCCCCTAAAAACCGCCAATTAAATCCGAAAATTGAATTGATATTGGTTGATAGCTTTGTGAAGAAATGAAGAACACTGGGAAGAATAGCAAAGGCCGCGGAATATCGTCGTCGTCGTCGGCGGATGTGAGGAAAGACAGGAAATCCGGTACAGGAATGAGTGGATCGCCTAAGAAAGGAGGTCACGGTGGCAAATACACTTGGGCGGGAGATGGGCTTTCGCCGGCCGAGATCGGGTTTGAGAAGGAGGTTATTGATGTTAAGGATCCTAACTTTGAATATGGCAATGAGATCGTGACCGTTTGATGGTGATCATCATCACGACGATTGTCGTCGCCTTTCATTTTATTTTTTTATGATGATGGTCGGATATGTAAATTTATATTTTTATCCCTGTAAATAAATAAATTTGTAGTAAACGCGATTTTCGTTTGTCGTGCTCCTTTGTTTGTTTGGTGATGTTGAATTTTAACCGAAAATCTTAGCATTCAATAGAAACAGTGAAGAACGTCGACGGTATTTGCAGACTAATAAAAGGAAGAACAAATCTGATACAAGCTTTTGTATTTTGCATGGAATCAAATCGACAAATTTCAGGTGAAAAAAATCAGTAGGAGAAGCCTTCAGCTGTTTTCTGATTTCTGTTTTAGAATTTAGATTCGTTTTTTTTTAAAGAAGCAAAACACAGGGCGAATCGAAGACGAAATTAAGTTGCATTGATAATAAAAAAATAATTTTATAATTTGAATAACTCATATTTTATAATTTTAAAAATTAAATTAAATTTTATTATTTTTAAAAGATTAAAGTTAATTTTATATTTATTAATTTAAAATTTTTAAAAATTTAAATGATTTTTTTTTTTAAGATCCAGCTCTCTTAGTTACGCTTACACACAAGAAGAAATCTATTTTTTAATTTATATCATTTTAGGCTCGTGTTTTTAAGTGTTATTGTATTCGAATTTAGTTCGATCAATAATTTAAACTTTAATTTTACTTAATAGTTATTAAATTAAATTTAAATTTCTTTTAAAAAATTTAAATAATTTGGTAGCATCAATGTTATTAGTAGTCATTTAAGTGCAAAATTTCAAAGCAATATTATCCCAAAAATCAAATGTTGCGCATCAAGTCCATGTTTCACCTTATGGTGCTCTCTAATATTATTCTCGTTTTAAGACTCATTATATGTGGGTTTTATTAGGGGTTTTAATGAAACATTAGTGCTGTTAAATTATTTGAGTTTGATTAAAAAATTTTAAATTTTAATTTAATTTGGTAATTATCGAGTCAAGTTCGAGTTATTGATCGATCTGAATTTGAGCTTAATATTATTTGTGGGTTTCAGGGGTGAAATTAGAAATTATTTTGAGGGAGGTTGGAATTGAGTTGTATATTTTTATGATAGTAAAAATATAATTTCATCATTTTAATAGTTTATGCTTTTATAATTTGTAAAAGATTAAATAATTTTTTTTTCTTTTAAAGTCAATATAATTTTATTATATATTAATTTAAAATGTTATAAATTATGAAAAATTAAAGATGAAATTCTCGGAGTTGGGCCCTACTAGCCCATCGGGCTCCGCCCTTGGTGGGTTTAAACATGTATTCTATATATCATAATTGTAAAAGCAACGTATTCGTGGAACTGTATGCATACAAAATCCCGCCCACGGCCACATTTCTTGTTATTTATATTTGAGAAGATGCCGCGCCAGAAACAGAAAGGTTTTCGTTACAACGCCGCCAAAACTACAGCTTAATGGGGGAAACAAGATCACGGGAACGACGCAGGTTTCCGGCGACGGACTGTTACCGTTAATACTTTCCGTCTTTAAGCAATCCGTTGCTGAAGGAGGTGCTCGGTCGACACCGATTCTTCAAGTCGATCCAGTGTAAGCACGACAAAGGCATCGTCCGTCCTCCTCATGGTCTACGGTCATCAAACGTGGCGGCTGTAGCATCGATCTTCAGGTCACTGTCAGTTCTCTCTTTAATTCATTTTTTTCTTTCGTTTTGCAACAAATTCCGAATTAATTCGTGTTCGGCTTTGAATCTTTTACCTTAGACCAAGACTTAAATCCAATGATATACGAAGTTTTCTCAGCAGACTAGCTATAAATCGCTAATTTCGAATTGTTTTAGCTATGAACCAGTAATCCGAATGATATGAATTGTTTCTGATTAACAAACTACAGATATTAAATTTTGTTTTAGGCACATTTCTGATTAGTAAATTACTTATTTTCTTACGGTTACCGTGCCGTAACCGTTTCGAGTAATCTTGACGGCGGTGCTGAAGGAGTTATACGGTCCACTCTGATTCTTTAAACTGATCCAGTGTATGCTCATCTCTATTTTAATTATTTTATTTTTTTTTTTGGTTACGATTCTAGATTTTTAGTGTTTGGCTCTGAAATCTACCTTAGACGGCGACTTAAATTCAATGATATGAAATTTGTGTTAATTATCAATCGAGCTCAATTCGCTTATTACTTGAGCTTAATCAAAATTTTCATTTTTAATATACATTTTAAGTATTTTTTATTATTAAATCATGTTATTGTATATATTATTAATTTTAAATTAAATTATTGAATTGAATTCAAACTCAAATTTAAATATATATATTTTAATTGAGCTTAATTTTAAAATTGAATATAAAAATTGATAAACAAATTTTATTGAGCTCGAACTTAAAAATAAATATCCAATTGAGTTGGAGTTTCAGCTTGCCACTATTTAATAAAGCTAGTTATAGAGCATTGATTGGAATGGTTTTAGCTTGTTTAGATTGAGATTAACAGATTTTGAACTTTAAATTCAGTTTTATGTGCATTTCTGATTAGAATTTGACTTATTTTCTTACAGTTTTGACAAGAAACAGATTAAGCGGCAAATACATTAAGGCATTATCTCTTCAGTAAATTACATGATCGATTAAGCACTCGGCCTTTTCTCAGTCTTGTTGAACCAAAAAGAGGGAAAACAGTTGGTATTTCAGGTTCGTCCTCATCATTTTAATAGCTAATTTTAGTTATCTCATGAAATTTGAATACCATATTTTGCACCATTCAGGCCCACATATATTCCTTAAGCCGTACTCCTTTGACAATTGGAGAAAGAAGGCTTTGTTATCTTTCACCAGATCAGGTTGGTTTAATTTCACTTTATTGCTTCATATTGAATCATTCATTTTTCTTTTTCCTGTTTAAACTGATGTGCACATAACAAACCAACAAATAACTAAATTTGATGCCAAAATAACTACAAAAATTGATTGATATTATTGTTGTTACAATAATTTAGAATGAAATTAAACGTCTATAGTATTCAATTTAAAAAAATTAGAGGGAGTAAGGTAGTTTAGGTATTATATATATAAACTACACAAGTTGAACATTTACGATAGTTGGTAGATGTGAAACATATGCTGAAAAGTCTGGTTCTGGACATCATGTTTTAGGATTTCTGTCTTAAGTCGCGGCCCATTTGTAAATAGAAGGCCCTACCCTTTATACGTCAGGTTATTCAGAAGATAGTAACATTACAATGAGTTGGCCAGACTGCTTTTCGATACTCAATCATTATATTCTCTAGGCATCATCGAATCGATAGCTATAACACTTAGTTTCAGATGACTAACAGTCTCACAATAATACTGACAAAAAAAAAATCAAGTATCCCATATTCAGATCCCGTTTAATATTATTAGGGTTAATACAGTTTTTAGTATTTAAATTTAACTTTAATATCTAATTTAGTATTTGAGTTTTTTGTCCGAATTTAGTATCTAGTTTGATTTTAATGTTTTTTTTGGTACTTAATTTTTTTAATTTGATCTTTGAATTTTTTTCTCCAATTTTTTCTTTTAAATTTGTTATATATTTTCGCCACTCAAACACATGTCAGCACTAAAGACATTGTTGACTATTTCTGAGTAGTGTCTCGATAGGTCACCCGTTCTCAAAACCTCTGGGAAAAACCATCCACTCAACTTAGAGAGAGTTATCCACTTGTATTTAAGTGTGAACACTCTTTTAATGTGAATATACTTTCAAAACATTAAAAAATCTATTTAGGCATAACAACATCGTATTAATAAAAACAAATGATACATGCTCGTAATTATCTTTTACGCATTTAGGGGACTAAATGTATATCATGCCACATTATATTAATGGACAAAAAAATTTCTCTTATAAATACTTTATAGAAAAACAAAAAAAGATTAAACTCTTAACATCCTAAAGTAACTTTAAGTAACTCCCAACCTTGTTCTTATTTCGATTTTCATCTTTTTAATTGAACCAATTTCTATTGTATCATCTTAATTTTCCATTATCTTCCTCCCTTATTCTACTTGATGTCAATTTTTAACATTTCAATTTCCAAAAATATCTTTTAATAACTAAACTAAACACTTGAAATTTCTTTTAACCGGCTATTATTTAGAGCTCCTATCTTGCTAGTTGCTATTTTTACTTGTAACCTGAAATTATTGATAAGAGCAACCAAATCCCTGAACTATGCCAAAAAGCTAGCTAGCTAGCTAGGACTAGGAGCTTCGGTCTGCATTTGAGTCAGGCAAGCAGCGAATGTTCCTGCTAAACGAGAGCCTTAGCTAGTTGTTATAGGTTCCTTGTTTAGATAAGATTAAAATATTCATAAATCTGTATATTTCATAAATTTGAATTTGAATTTTTTTATATTTATTTATAAAAAATTATATTTTTCTATTTTTAAATTTTAAAATTAGTTTTAATTGTTAATACTGTTAATATTTTTATTACTTTATTATTAAAGGAATATTTTTTATTTCATATTTAACCAATTATATAATTATAGTGGCCGTTATGTGCCCATTATTGTTAAGTTAACATGTAAATTAAACTATCTTACATTGATATATGGTAGAGTAATACAAATATTAAATTAAACATTTTCTTTATACAAATATTCCGTTTACTCATTGGATGAAAATTTAAGAGTAATTATAATATTAATTCTTTTGAATTAGTTAGAGGAGAGAAGAAAATGTCATTATTGAATTATACTTTCAGTTATTTTAGAGAGCAGAACGACAAAAAAAACACCTTACAATGTCTTTCAAAAAGAATATAAAAAAATGTCACTTACAAAGTAACATTTTCTCTATCGTGCCTTATTAAATAATTTAAAATCTAATGTATTTCTTTAATTATTTGATATTTTAAAGAATATATCCTTTCAACATGTCATGTGACAATAGTTATATAGCCTAGAATTTAGTATCGAAAAAAAAATAGCCTATAACGTTTACCATTTTTAGCTCATGATAGCTCAAACAAGGTATCGTCCCTAAAAATAATTTTGGGTTCTTAATATTAAAAGACAAATTGACTTTCATTATAATCTCATTATGATGCACAGATGCTGCTTGAATTAGTTACACATTTCCCAACTTGAGAAAAAGCCTTTTTATCAATACGTTTCACGAAATATTCATCCGAAAGCAGTCACGCCGCCTAAACTGTCCATGTATTAATTTGGTACCTAAACTCTTTTTTGGGTCCAATTTGATACCTGAACTTGATAATTTTTCTTAATTTGATACCAAAACCTTTTTTGGACCCAGTAGAGTACCTTAACTTGGCATTTTTTTTCCTAATTTGGTACCTAAGCTTTTTTTAGATTCAATTTGGTACCTAAATTTATTAAATATTATAAAAATTAAACAAAACAACAACGGTGTTGAATTTTTTTTGTTATGCTAGAAAAATATTGTCAGTTTTATAAAAAAATCATGTTAAAAATAGGTATTGAGTTATGCTTAACAAATTAATATTAAAAAATATTAAGTACCAAATTAGGAAAAAGAGTCAAGCTTAGGGACCAAATTAGACCCCAAAAAATTTAAGTATCAACTTAAAAAAACTGTCAAGTTTAGGTATCAAATTAGGAAAAAGTGTCAAATTTGAGTACCAAATTGGACAAAAAAAGTTTAAGTACCAAATTAGTAAAAATGTGTCAAGTTCACATACCAAATATTATATTAAGCCATTTAAAATTTATAAATAAAATTTCTTGAATTATAATTTTTATGAAATTAAATTATAATATTTTATTTCCGAAGAGATCATAATTTATTTTAAAATTTTAAGTGAGATTAATTTTTTTATTTTTGAAGATGCTTCACCCTTAAATAAAATATAAATATATGAAAATATTTAAATTCAAAATAATTTATAAAGAAAATCCCCGCATGATAGATTTCATGACCTCTATTTTTACCAGTATTGTCAAAATTTCATTATGTTCTAATAAAAAGATTTATAATATATTAAAAAAATATATTGAATTGATATGTTTAACTATAACTAATATAATATTATCAGTGAATAAAATATCAAATTGGAAGTTAAATTAGTTTGATCTTCATAAAATCAATTTAATCGACTGTACTGATCAAATTATTAGGATAAATTATAAAAATAATCACTTTTATTTACTTTAAGTTACATTTTAGTTACTTGTGTTTGAAATGTTACGTTTTAATCACTTATGTTATTATTTTGTTACAATGTGATCATTTTACCGTTAAATTCCGTTATCTCCTTATCAGTAATCTTACGTGGCAATCTAACTAGATTTTAAGTGTCAATTTGGATTTTTAAATGGGATGAAAATATATTTTTAATTAAAAAAATTTAATTAGTTGAAAATTTAAACCCTAAAACTTAACTAAAAAACCTTAAACTCATTTCCACACGCTTTTCTTCTTCATCTTCATATTCTTCTCTTTTGATTCCAACGTTTTTAGTTACAAATCTGTTTCAAAACTTGAATCTTTGAAACACATTAACTAAAAGAAATTTATGTTTTAAATTCCTTTAATAATTATTTTGACTACTTTGCTTCATTAGGATTCGACTCATTGATTCAATTCTTGAATTTTGAAATCTCGCTAAAAAAATAGTAACTAAATTACAGCTTAAAAACATAAGTTTATTTGAGTTAATGGGTTTCAAAGATTTAAGCTTTGAGACAGATTTGTAATTAAAGATGTTGAAATCAAAAGAGAAGAAGATAAAGATGAGAGACGTGTGAAAATGGGTTTAGGGTTTTTAGCTAAAGTTTATGTTTAAAAATTCTAATTAATTAAATATATTTAATTAAAAACCTGTTCTCATCCCATTTGGAAATTCAAGTTGACACTTAAAATTTAGTTGGAATGCCATGTAGGATTACCGTTAGGGAGACAACAGAACTTAACGACAGAGTGATCACTCCATAACAAAATAATAACATAAGTGATTAAAATGTAACTTTTCAAACATAAGTGACTAAAATGTAACTTGAGTAAAACAAAACTGACTATTTTTACAGTTTACCCAATTATTTAATTAAAATGTAAATGAATTTGCAAATTTGATATTATATAAGTATTAAATATAATAATTAAGGGAGAATATCTAATGTATTATTAATATATAAAATTTATATACTATTGATAAATAATAACATGACACATTAATATTAAACAGAAAAAAATAATGAATTTATAAATAAATACAAATAATTGTATTTTAACATAATTAGATAATAATTAATTATAAATAAATTTTCAAACTTTAAACTCTTAAATTATTAAATTTAGTTAATATATTTTTAAATTTTAAAATTTAAGTTTGGTTGTTAATATTATTAAAATTTTCTTATTAAATTCATTGATGTAATATTTTAAAGTAAAAAAAATTATTTAGTAATTATGTAAAAAAATAATAGTGTTGTAATGAATTTAAGGTCAGAATTTTAATAATGTACTATTTGATTTATTCTTTTTAAATCTGAAAAATAAAAAAATTCAATTATTTGAAATAAAAGTATAACGATTAAAATTTGAATGTAATTTTATATGAATTACGAATTTGAGATATAATTTGATTAAATTTATGTAGTTAATTTAAAAGTAATGTCTATTATATTTGATAGTTAAATTTATAAAGTTTTAAATTAGTAAATATAAAATTGCACTTTATCTTTCAAAATGATAAAATTTTGATTTAATCTTTTAAAAAAATTATAAAAATATTTTTAAATTGATGAAATTACATTTTAACTCTCATAAATTATACAAGAAGATATTTTGCCCTTTATCGCACAATCCGATTTCAAGATCAACTGTAGAATCCAAGATCAAATATAAACCACCAAAACAATAATATTTCAATATTATAAATAAAATTATAAGTACATAACCAAATTTCATAAATATTAAAACAATAAGACAAAAATACTTAAAACTCTCTACATTATATCATAACAGACCCCTTGAAAGTGAGATTGAGAGTGTTACAAACAAAGCTACGAGACCCCAATGAATCAAAAGATTCCCCATTGTTGCGATCTTGAAAATCAATAGTTTTCCTTACACTTGTGAGCACCATCTCTGCATCCTAACCCCACTTAAACTACATCTAGATTCCACCATTTCATCTAGCGAGAGTCTTCTTTTAGGCCCTAGCTCTGGCCTTTGCTTTGGAGCACTTTGTGACCTCAATTTAGCCTTGAAAGACTGTGTATTCGCCATGTAATTTGGGTAATTCCCGTAATGTCTAAACCAGTTATCACTGCACACACTCTTGGGTGGTGGTGCAAACGAGGCATTAGAGTTAGACCCACAAGAACTTATGACCCGAGGTGTATTTTGTGCTGTACAAAACCTGTATTCTTCTCCTGTTAAACCCCAATCTTGACCATCCGGTATCGATATTCGAGCCGGAACTCGACTTTGAAACGGAGAAGATAAGGTCCGATGAACCGGCTGGTACTCATCGCCGAAATCCGATTCTGAAGCATTAGTTGTCCTACGAGATCTTGATTTCGGCCTAACAATATCAACAACCTCCACAATTTTGGAATTTTCATCAATGCCATTTGTAGTGTGATTAAAAGAATATAATCTCTCCTGCAAAATGGGTTTTAAACGATTCATAAATTAGAATTAATAGATAAAAGTATCTATAGTATCATGAAAGAGTTTATATTAAGAATCAAATTGGATTTTGTTTTTTTTTACTTAAAAAAATTAGATAAATAGTCTTTATATATTAAATTAGTAAATTGATCTTTTTGATTAAAATTTCATTTATTTATTCTGTTAAAAACTCACATACTTAATGAAATAATAAGATAATGACAACCTCATATTGATGTATAGAAAGTAATATTTAATAATAAAAATAGATAAAATTTTAAAATAAATATTAATTTACTTGATCTACCATTATTTATTATTTTTAAATAAAAAATATAATCTGATTTTTAATATGAAAATATACATGATAATTTTATCAAATTAATGTAAAATGATCAAATCAAAAAGCAAAATTTCACCATAAATTTTCGTGCTCGGGTGTCAAATCTGTTAGCTTTATGGGATGTAAAATTATCAAATCAAAAAGCAAAATTTCACCATAGATTTTCGTGCTCGGGTGTCAAATCTATTAGCTTTATGGGACGTAATGGTAGCTTGTTTCCTCACTAAGTATCCCCTAACCAGAGCTTGTATCTTCACTAATCCTTTCAAAGCTCGCAGTGCTATTCTAGCCTGTTTTTCGAAATCCAGAAACATCGAAATTAAACGCAACACAATCCAAAACAGCGTAAACTTTTTCGAGACTGTTAGTTACACTCACCAGATAACCTCGAAACGCGGTTTGAATTTTAACAGCAGCCCATCTCTCGTGTCCCAACATGGTTCCTCTTCCGTGACTTGTCAGCCTCACGACCGCCACGGCTGCTTTCGCAGCGGCAACGGCAGCATCGGCAGCCGCTGCCGTGGCCGCCGCTACGGCGATTGCGTGTTTGTTTTGTTCCTTCTCCGTTTCATTGTAGTATGACCTTATCCACATAGACACTTCTGCCGGTGACATGTTTGGTGGTGGTGTCGCTTTAACGCTGTGACACAATCCGCCGCTCGGTTCCCTCCCTGAACGGCCAATGCTACACCGTTTTTTGCCTTTCCGGTCGCCGGAATTCAAGTAGTCTTTGCTGTTCTTTATCCCAAATAAGCTCTTCAACCACCTTGTAGCTTTTCCCATTGTTTTTTCTCAGTGCACTGAGTTCAAGAAATGAAAAGGGAAACTGAGAATAACAAAGAGAAAAGGTTTGTAAAGTGAAACCTAAAAATTTCAATTTTGATAAGAAAGTAGAAAAAAGGGTGTTGGAGATCCCAATCTTAGGTGCTTGTGAAAAAGAACTAATCTTCAGATACTAATAATATATCTTCAGATTTTATTTATTTATTTATATAATAACATTATGTCATAGGAAGGATATAATAAAAATGTATTTTCTATAAAAAAATAATAAAATCATCATGACGTTGTGAGAAACAGCACGACATGATACAAAACTAACAAAGATGCCTTTCAATGTTTCAGATGTTGGATTTGGACATATATAATTATAATAAATTAATAAATAATTTATTGTACGTTATTTGTTTTTATAATTAGAAGTTATCGAAGTTTCAAAATAAATGTCATAGTATAAATTGCATAAATGTCAAATTTCTAATCCCTTAATATAATATTTAGTATCTGAATTTGATACTTTATTATAATTTAATATTTAAATTTGACATTTTTTTAATTTGGTATTTAAGTTTTTTTAAGTTCAATTTGATACTTAAATTTATTAAATATTATATAAATTACGCAAAACATTAATGATATTAAAATTATTTTTTGTTATAAATATATGTATTGAGCTATGATGAGTGAATTAATATTAAATAAGAAAAAAGATATTTAAAACCTCAAATTAAAAAAATTCATTATTTTTTATAAATAAATAAATTAAAATTAAAAGTAATTGAACATATAAAATACAAAAAAATATCATATCATCTGTCACATGTCGATCATACATTTATTATTTTTGCTACCTCATAAAAAATTAACATTGTTAGTATATTGAAGTAATTTGTAAAATGTTTGACAAGTTCCAAATTGAACAAAAAAAGATTAGATACCAAACTAGAAAAAAGAGTCAACTTCATGTATCAAATTGGACTTCAAAAAGTTTAAGTACCAACTTAAGAAAAAGTGTCAAGTTTAGGTACCAAATTAAATAAAAATGTTAAGTTTAAGTACCAAAATAGATAAAAAAATTTAGGTATCAAATGTTATATTAAATAATTTCTAATTTATATTAGGTCAAATCAAAAATAAAAAAAATGTTATCTAATTTTTTTATCCGCATTAATCTTATAACTCGATAACTTTTTTCAACTTTAGTTTATATGATGAAGTGGCACTATTAGATTGTGCCATATTATTACAAGGACCAAAATTGAAGAAATTTTCAATTTTAGGTAATAATGTGTTGAAGTAAAGGGATGACATAAATTGTTTTAAATGGCACATTTTATTAACTATTACAATATAAAGTGATTTCAAACTTGAAAACTTTGTATTGGAAAAGTAGAGGGGATTAGATAGTCTGTCAATTGGAACTACTCAAAGTAGTTTTAAAGCAAAACCTATTCAGCTACTTTAATCAAATAATTTCATGCCATTACTGAAGGTGTGGTTTCAAATTATTGTGTCTGGTTTAATGTTTAATATTCTTTGCACCAATTTTTTGCCTTGAAAATCTATCTTTTACCCATTCTGGAAAACAAAGGTTGAGTACCAATATATTAGCAAATATAGCCTAGTATTAAGGTAGGTCATGTATAATTCAAACAAATTTCAAGCCAATAATAATCCAAGCACCTGGTATACCCAGATGTCAACTAGAGAGCAAGCTTTTGACACCTGCTTGTTGTAGAGAAATTCATCAATAACTAAGGTTAAGGGCAATTAGGGTACAAATGAGCAGAGTCGAATTAAAAAAAGAAACCTTTTGAGTTTGGGATTATGATTTTAGAAGGATTAAATTAAAATTTTATCATGAATAAATTTATAAATTTATAGGTTTTGAGGGTTTAAAATAAAAAAATTTAATTTTAGGGAGCTAAGACCCTTACAAACTCTTCCCTTCATCCTTATAAATGAGATACCGGTGCTCGAAAAATACTTGAGCTCGACTTAAAAAATATCGAATTTGATTGAGTTATTATTGAACAAAGTTTGAGCACCAATGGTTTAGTAATACTCAACTCAATGGTTTGCGAGTCTTATTGTGCTTTTATTTTTAATGTACATTATTAAATTATATTATTATTTTTAATATATATTATTAATTTCAAGTTTAATTACTGAGTTGAGTTCAAGCTCAAACTTAAACACGTACAAACTTAATCGAATTTAAATGTGAATCTAAATATATAAATTGATAAACAAATTCTACCAAATATCAAACTTTGAATTCCATATTTAACATAAACTCAAGCTTATCTATATTTGAGCTAAACTTGACTTTGACTTACACCCGTAAGAAAAACCAACATGTCAACAAGATTAGTTGGGCAATCCCGGGTAACCTAAAGATCAAGTAAAAATACGGTAAATACCTATATACAGATTTTCTTTCTCTAGTCTCTTGACTTAAACACCACAAGCCCCTTAACTCACCTTTGCTTTCTTTAGCTGTACAAAGTCTAACTCAATACACAAAGGAAGATGGCAGTCCAGTTCACCGCATCAACCAAGAGAAATATCAACTGACCTAGAATTGGACATAACAAGGTTCAATTTTCCTTTATTGGGACTCCTCTGTTTTAGAGGAAGAAAACTTGATAAATAGGCTTAATCCAGAATCCAAGCTTAGCAGTTTGAGCTCTTTTGAATGAATTTAAGTTAAAAATTAGTAAGATTTGGATTAGCCAACTTGAAGCTCCATTTGATAGCAGACTAGGCCAGTTCAAATTGGGTCAATTTACATAACTTATGCAGTTCCATAAGCCCATGGGTCGGTGGAACCCTTGAGATTGTTGGTTTGAGGGGAAAAAAATATGCATATTGAACCCCATAAGCTGTATATGATATAGGATTGTATATTCATGATACACAGTCTTAACGTAATTGACATGAATATTATTATCAATATAGAAATATATGGATTTGAGTGTATTGAAATTCATTGTTCTCCTATTTATAGGTTGGGGAGGAACTATGAGTTATTTTAAATATTGTGTAAAAAAAAAATCGATATAATCACAATATATAATGAGATTATTAAAAAAAAACATTTAAAAAACTTTTGAAGTTTACAGAAAATTTAAAATAACAATAACGGTAAAATTTAATTTTAAAATTTTTGATAGTTTAGATTCGAGTTTTATTTTATGTAAATTGTACATTTTTTTTAAAATTTATTTTATTTGAATATCATCATATGTAGATCCCGTCCACATTTATTCAAATTTAAGTTAAATATATATTTTGATTATTAGCTCATTATGATTTGTATTGCTTGATTTTTATGTTATTTAAATTGCAATTGTGCTTCAACTTATAACTTAAAATGAGAAAAACAATTTTTATTGAAGTTCTGTTAATGACTTCTTGAAGGACTTTTTTTCTTCAAGCTTTGAGATATTTATTGATCATCATAGCATAAAATAAAAGGTTCATAACTTTAATTTTATTAAATAATATAAAATTTTAAAGTTTTTTTTTTTATTAATTTCAAAGATTTAAAGAGATTTTCAATTCGGTTCTTGGACAATCTTTATCTTCCTGCTCCTTATAATGTATATAAAAAACATTTAACTTAAATTAATAATTTTATTTAAGATTTCACCTTTTAACCTTACTCTTTCATATTATTTTCTTCAATCATATCAAACACAATTAAAGAAAAATAATTTTCTTTCTTTTTCTATTTCTTTTCATTCATTTCCTTTTCCTTTTGTCCTATCAAACATATTGTTAGGGTAATTTATTTGGTGAAGTTGATGGGATTAAATTGGAGGAGCCTTCATTTTCTCAATAACTAATAAATCTAAGAATAATTGCATCTAAATGACCCAAAGTCATTATCTGAAAATCAATATTGTATAAACTTTATATATAAAATATAAAAGTACTGGGCATCTTAAACTTCCATGAATTATAAACATAAAAATATCTAATTCTGTAGCACTCACTTTTGAATACACTTGAAATGTCAACATCCCTCAAATTTGGTTTTTTTTTCATACCATGCTGGTGGGACATTTTCTTATCTGCACATGAATGATTGGTATTATTTTAGGATAAGAATCACAAATATGTATGGTAAAAGTATCATGATGACACTTATATTAACAATTAAATTGTATTTTGTCTTTTCTTTAAAAAAATAAGTAAATTAATCATTCTACTAAAAAATTTATCTATTGTTATTGTCAAAAATTAGTTCTTGCATGTCGACATGTATACTTATGGGACGTCATGTGTAACTGTTTAATTATTTTGTTAGCTACATAAGTTTTTAACGGTTGAAATGGATGCAATTTTTAATAGAAATGATTGATTTGCTTTTTAATCTAAAGTAATAGAGTTAATTTACCCATTTTCTGAGTAAAGAAAAAAAATATAATCAGACTTTTAATACAAAAATCTCTATAATATATTTATCACATATATATGTGTATATATCCATAATTTATTTGTCTTGTGAAGTTAAAGTCAGATTTTGCTTGTAAAAAAATATGAATAAATAGCTGAATCAGGGTTTGGGGCACACAATTTAGGACATATCCAAATTCCAACCAATTGAAATACCTTGATAAACACAAAACATTTAGAACATATGTTTGCAATGTTTTTGTGTTGTTTTGAATGTTCTACGTACCAGCTAAATATAGTCAAACGATTTTGATCTGGACCCCAAGTTGTCAACCTCTTAGGGGGTAGGAAATAATGGGTCGAGCAAAAAAGCTAGCTTGCTACATAACTAATTCCTATAAGGATGTAAAAGTGTAGAAGTAATGGTGATTTAGACTATAAAAGGAGGAATTATATGCATACATATATATCATGTGAGGATGGAGATTCAGGTCCAGGCCCTTGTGAAAGGGGACATGTCATTGGCAAGTTGTGAAATAAAAAGGGAAAAGGGGATGGTTGAACTGAACAAATCATGGATGTTAACCATACTAAATGCACAAATTATGCTGCTTCTGATGAAGAAGAATGTTCAAAAGTGCTTTTTTTTTTTTTTAAATGATGTTTGTGCCAGTTGTTACTTACATGAAGGACTAAAGGGCAGCCCCCCTATTCCTTTTTATCTTTTTTTCAAAATGGTATCGTGATTCCGGATTTAATAGATATTAAAATATCGATATTAATGGTACTTTCTTTTTCCTTCCTTTTTTGCTTTACGTATAGTCTTATTTAAGGTTATCATAATTATGGATTTATCAGATATTAGAATATCAACATTGATAGTAGCCTCTCTCTTCTTTTCTTTCTTTTTTGCTTTACATATTATTTTAGTTAAAGGTATCGCGATTGCATATTTAACAAATATTAGAATATTGATATTGATGATACCCTTCTTCTTCTTTTCTCTTCCTTTTGCTTTACATATAACCTTAGTAAAATGTATTGTAATTGTAGATTTAACAAAATTAGGATATTAATATTGATGGTATCCCTTTATTCATTTCTCTCCTTTTTTGATTTACATATAGCCTTAGTTAAGAATATTGTGATTGTGAATTTAATAGATATTAGAATATCGATATTGATAGACCCTTTTTCCTCTTCTTTTTGCTTTACATATAGTTTTAGTTAAATGTATCGTAATTATGAATTTAACAGATATTAAAAATATCAATATTGATGGCAGCTTCCTTTCTTTCTCTTTCTTTTGCTTTACATATAGCGTTAGTCAAGGGTATCCTTAACTAAGGATATTATGATAGTGAATTTAGCAGATATTAGAATATAGATATTGATAATAAGACTACAATATTGTTATTTAAAGCTCTAACCTTAGCCAACATCGCTTGCTTTTGTGTTGCAAGTACTCATTTTCAACACACATATTTCACTTATATATGGTATATCATAGGGTACAAATGAAATAATAATAGGGTTGAGTAAACGGTTAATTCGATTGGTTCGGTTTTTTTAGGCTAAAATTTCTGTATTTTCATATAAATTTGAATTTAGTTTTTTATTTATTTTTATTTCTAATAATTTAATTTTTTTATTTTTTAGATTTTAAAAAAGTTTAATTGTTAATATTGTTATTTTTTGGGGAGTTAATTTCTACATCAATTGACTTATAAATCGATTAACATTGTTTGATTCAATTGGTTAAGTCATTTTAAAATATATATTCAAAATAATTTCAAAAATAAATATTAAGTTGGTTAAATTCATCAAATTAATTATAAAATTTAATAACTAAAAATCTACCTACATAACCAAAGGAACTGACTCTATAATTGATTTAACTGCTAAAACTTTTTAAATCGAAATTGACTTAATCGAAGAAACTGACTCTATAATTGATTTAATTACTACAACTTTTTAAACCAAAATTGACTTAATCGAATTAGTGATTGATGAAGTTGGTTTTACCCTACTTATGCTCTCTTTATTTCATGCATGGAGACAACAATAGTGGGGTGTGTGTTGGAGCCCTTTGAAATAATATTTGGAGAGTATGAATATACAGAGATAAGGGGACAAAGAAAGAGACATAAAAATGTATGGAGTTGCAGAAAAAAAAAAAAGGAGTGGGTGCCGAAAAGAGTAGCCATGTGAGAAGCATGATGCTCTAAAGTGATGCTGTCGGCCTTTTCTAAACTATTTTGCTCCTGTTTTTTCCACTTTTAAAAAGGAATGGGCAAACCATGGCCTTCTTCTACATCCCACCATGCTCTTAAAATATCCTACCTATCTTACTTATTCATTCCTCATCTATAAAGGTAAAAATATTATAGAGGCCCTTATACTAAGAATTAAGTTATATTTTACCCTCTCTACTAAAAGAAGTAAGAAAATTAATTCTTATACGTTAGATCAAAGAACAAATCGATCTTTTTATTAAAAATTTCATTTATTTCTACTGTTAAAAGCTTGTCCATGTATGTCAAAATGAAGTGCACGTGGCATGTTACGTATAATTCTCTAGTTATTTTGTTAGCCGTACCAGTTTTTAATAATAAAAATAGATAAAATTTTTAATAAAAAAGATCAGTTTTCTTTTTGTTCTAATGTATAAAGACTAATTACTATTTTTTTTTAGTAAAAAAAGTAAATTATAATCTAACTCATAGTATAGGGGCTTCTATGGTACTTTTACCCATTCATGAACAAAATAATAAAAATAAAAAGAGAGCTAGGTAGGCAAGCAGCGAAACTTTGGGGAAAGGGTAGTTGAATTGAGAAGCACCCTTTTACTTGGCTTTATTAGTAAATTAGTCCTTGAAATTATATCTAAATTTAAGATTAATTCTTAGTTTTTTTTAATAAAAATGATATTTAAACTATCAATTTTATATAATTTTAATCAAATAACGTACAATATCCAATAAAAATGACGTCTTTATTGGTTGGTATTGCATTTTGCGAAAGGGCAGTGAAATTGAGAAGTACCCATTTACTTGACTTTATTAGTAAATTGGCCCCTAAACTATATCTCAATTTCAGATTAGTTCTTGAAGGGTTTTTTAAATTCAAATGAAGTAATTAAACGATAAATTTTGCCTCATTTTAACCAAATAATGTATGAAATCTGATAAGAACATACCATTTGTTAGGTTGGTATTGCTTTCAAGAAAAAATGAAGTGGAATTGAGAAGTACCTTTTTACTTGGCTTTATTAGTAAATTGGCCCCTGAACTATACCTCAATTTTTTTATTAGTTTCTAAAGTTTTTATTATGAATTTAGTAAATAGTGTACTGCACGTAACATTCTTATTAGATGGTGTTATTTTTTGACAAATTAAAACAAAATTGATAGTTTAGATACCACTTCTAAAAAAACAATCTAAAAACCAATCTAAAGAATTGAAATATATTTCAAAGTTCAACTTACTAATAAAGTCCCTTTTGATATTAAGACTATACATCCCTTTCATTTTTTTTTTAAATGTATTTATCAGAGCGAATTCAATAATTAATCATCTGCATTCTATAAATCTATTAAGAGGATAAATACTGATTACAATTTTTAAAAATATTCTATATCCAAACGAGAATCCAACCCTCGATCACTGAAATCCCTATCATTTTTGGCATGCTGAAAGATGCAGGCAATGTCATGTTCTTTTAAAAAGCTTTTGTACTATAATCCTAATCCCCTAATTATTCATTTGGTCTAAGAAGCAGCCCCAAAAAACAATCTTTCACTTTCCTCACAGGATGTCAATTAATATCTTAGATTTTAAGGCATTAAAAGCAATCATGTTGATTCTAATCCAACCTGTTGTCTGCTTGGAAATTTGGGTTAAAATCTTCCTATCTTTTTTCTTGAAGCAAAATATTATAACAATTTATAAGTGTATATATAATGAATTTATTATCTCATTAGATATTAATATGTTTTTTTAAAAAAAAATTTTGGGATAAATTTGTAGGTTATTTTTTTAACATGATTGACTTTTAGTGAAAGGTTTAATAGTGTTAATGTTTTTTTTTTTACTTTTACTTGGGAGCAACTTTTCCATATTCATAAGGCACGATTTCTTGATGTGATGTGTTAGAAGATAATTAGGTGCTATACATATAATACATTCCCTTTTAAGCTCGACACATACCCTTAGATGTATCTCCTTAATAGATTTAGGTATTATTATAGGAAGTGAGACATGTACTGTGACACAAAGTGGGATTATTGAGGGGGTGCGAGGAGTGGTCGCACATGAAGTAGCGAGAAACGATGAGGCGATCTATCTTGCGTGCTCCATCGCGTGAGGTGGCCCTTTTCGATGGGATATGAGGATTGCTCGCACATGAGATGATAAAATACGACGCGACAATCTAGACTATTGTACTTTGCAAGGAGGATCGAATTTCGAATCACAGGAATGAGTCGAATTTTGGACTGTTAAATGTTATATTATAAATATATGATATAGATATAAATAAATAAAATAAGATAATGAAACACATAAAAACAAAAAAAATGTATAAAAATTACAGTGAACCTCCATGAACCCTATCACCCTATATCAACCACAAATATATGGCAGGCTACGTAATAGAAAAGTGTTATCCAATAGAAACTTGCATGTGGCAATTTAGAATTAGAGTTGATGGATTTGATATAGGATGGACCCCTAGAAAGCAGCAGCGAAGTCTTGCCCTTTGTTCGGGGGTATTCTAACAATGATTAAATCTCTTTTATATAATACTATACATATATGAAAAGAGAGAAGGGGGAGATGAATATTTTTTGTTGCTCATTGTCATGGCAAAAGCAAAATGCAAAATAAAATAAACAAGAAACTACAAACAATCAACACCTTCCATGACCATGATTGAATAATTATTAGTATTTTGGTAAGTTTCAGAGTTCGAGTCTCACCAATAATTTTATTTTATGGATAATTTATAAGTATCAATTTCAGTTATATATGAAATCGATAATATATTTTGACCTTTAATTAAAGTAACATCATCTCACTTAAAAACCAGAAACAAATTATAATTTAAATAACAAGTACTACAATCAAAATACAAAGCAAATATATGTCCAAATAACTATAAGTATCAAACTATTACAGTACAAATCGAATAATCACACAATAAGATCAAACTATTACAACACAAATAAACTAAAAATTGGTATAATCCAATCTAAAGCCAATCAATTGGACTAAAACCCATATATAATAACCACACATGATGGGATTAAAAAATTCACTCATTGTCTAAGCGTCGTATACTAAGACATAATTAACTTATTAGCGCATAAGTGACTCAAATATCTTTAAATATTTTTTTGGGTGACAAAATATCTTAAAATATTTGAAATACTATAAACTACTTCAACTTTTCCAAATAATTGCCCTTTTTTAACTACTTATGATTTTAGATCGATATATCGAATTTTCATTTAAATATAGAATTAAATCAATTTCAACCTTTAAATGAGAACAGAACTCTTTTAATATTGTTTTCTCAATTTATAAAACTCAAATTTAGAATTTTTACTCCAATATCAACCTCTAATTTTTACTACTAAATCTGGATTAATTAAGCAGCCGAAGTCACCATAAAACAAGTCAACGGCTGTTCTTCCTCGCCTTTATTATCACAATCATCATCAGATAATCTAGTACCTGTACACGTCAGCATCTGGGCCCTCTTAGCTTGTAGGTCCCAGTCAGTAGATCCCACCACATACAACATAAGCCCAGCGCTGCAGATTTGAGCCGAAAGTAAGCCCAACCAAAGACCCGAAAACCCGACTCCGACATAAAACCCGAGCCCAACCGCCATAGGCATGCCCACCAAATAAAATGCTCGGAGGTTCACTTTAGCTGCGGTGGTCGGACGTGCACTTCCTCTAAGGACCCCACAACTAACAGTTTGGGGACAGTTCCCGAGCTCACATAGCCCTAGGATGGGAAGTGAGATGGATGTCAGCCGTAGGATCTCGGGATCAGAAGTGAACATCCTGGCCCACTTATCCTTCGTAGTGTATGCAAACGTGGATGCTGATAGGCCCGTCATTGCTGATACAAACACCGCCACCACAGCTGATAATATCGCTTTATAAGGACGGTTTGCCCCTAGTTCGTTCCCAACGCGCGTTGAAACCGCGAAACTTAATGAAGAAGGGAAAACGTATATAAACGACGTGTTTGAATCAATATCCCCATTGAAGCAACCGGCGGTTTTGGGTTGACCAAAAGTCCACACAAAACGATCATTATCTCATACCACCACCACTCCAAACAAACCGAAACGCACCTCGGCGCGGCTAGCTTTACTAACGGCTTCCAGCCGGTTAAACATTCCGAGCTGGGGTTTTCCCATTTCGGCTCATGCAAGCCCGAAGCCCAATGTAAGTGACCGAGGAGACAAGAACGAAGAGATTGGATATAGAACCGGCGGCAACGCCGTTGTCAAAATGGGAGACAAGCAAGAAGTTGAGGGGTAAATGGAGAACGTTGGCGACGAGGGTTGACAAAGTTAGCGTGTGGGTGATGCCTTGTGCACGAAGGTAAATTCTGATTGGATGAACCAAAGCATTGGTGAAAAGGTCAGGGAGGGAAAATAATAAATATTTATACCCAATGCGGGTGATATAAGGATCTTGATGAAGAAACACCATAACGTTAAACATATTTAACCAAACAGAAGAAATCAATAACGAAGCAAATAATAGGAAAACAACGTAACGATGGAGTGTTAAAGATAAAACTTTAGGTCTTTGAGCACCAAAAGCTTGTGAACAAAGTGGTTCCATACCTAAAGCAAGGCCGGAAAGAACCGAGTAGCCGGTGATGTTAGCAAAAGCCATTGCTAATGAACCGGCGGCGAGTTGGGTATCGTCGAGATAGCCAAGAAAGAGCATGGAAATGATGGAACGAGAATAAAGAATGAGTGAAGTTAAAGCAATGGGAAAAGCTAGATTGAAGAGGGCTTTAGCTTCGGTTATGGTGTCGGAGATTGATGGTGGGTATAGTTTATGGTGATTTTGAAAGTGTTTTATGAAATTGGGTAGTGATATAAGATCGAAATAGAGATGGATTTGATTAAACATGATGAAAAAGGAAGAAGAATCAATACGATGAAAGCAAATCACTGTTTTTTTGTTTACTAGTTTTGCTCTGACTTTGAAGTTTGAAAATGGATGCTATGTTTCATTTCAAGGGATAGGTATGGTGTTTATTAATAGACGACTTCAAGTGGGTTTTTTTCTTTTTTTTTTTTTGAGGGGTGTAAAAATTTTGTTTGGTTTTAAAGAGACAATCGACAGGGTAGTCCATTTTTGTTCAATTTCCCGGTAAGTGAAATGGTGTTGTTTTTTTCGACAGATTGTTCTGGTATTGGAGATATTGATCCCTCCGCAGCCGCCGCGGCCACAGATGCCGCTGTCGTCAGGCTCGCCGTCTGCTCTGTTTCTTTGCTATCTTCACGTTACTTTCTCTGCTCTTACATGGGAAGATTTTATACGTAAAATTATTACCACTCGCTTTTCTCTCTTCTTTACCCTTAGTTAGGCTTTGACGTAGGTATGCAATATTTTGTGCGTATTCAAGTGGAGCCAAAGTGAAATAGTGGCAAGTTCGGGTTTAATCCAGGGGCGAAACGGGGAGTGGCGGTCCAGAACTCATGGAAAATTTTTCATTTATTTTTTTTTATTTTTAAAAGTAAAATTATACTTTTATCTTACTTAAAAATATAAAAATTTGATTTAATATTTTAAAAATTATAAAGATACAAAATATTAAAATGATGAAATTTCATTTTTATTATCATAAAAATTATAATTTAAATTCGCCCTTAAAAATTTTTCTAATTTTGTCCCTAATTAAATTCAACATCAATTTTTATGTCGACTTTCTATATTACCAATCGGTATTGTCCCTAAGAAGAATTTTATCACTAAACAAATCTTGACTCCTTAAAAAAAAATTCCTTTTTTAAAAAAAAATCAAATTTTAAAATAATATTTTATCTCTTTAAATCTAAAATTTAATTCTAGTCCCTCAAATATAAAAAAAATTATAATTTCATCTCTTAAAAAATTATAAATTTACTTTAATAAATAATCAAATTACAAATTTAAATTCAGCACACACAAAAAAATATTTCGTTCATTACATTTTGTTGTCCGTTTATCCCTGCCATTAGTGCAACACTTGTGTTTCTATAACGGGAGCGATCGGCACTGGTACAGTCAGAGTGAATTACAGTAAACTTTGAATATCATATACCAAATTTAAAAAAAAAAAAAAGAGCAATATCCCTTTGTTCCCTTCATTGGTGTACCAGAAACCATCAGCGAAGTGTGCGGTAGAAAATATCTTGTTCAACACTTAGAATGTGAACTGGTTTTGTGTGTTAAAAGGGCATCGAAAAAGACAGAGCCGCCATGGCTGTCATGGTGTTAAACAGCTTCAAAGCTTGAGATCGAAGAGAGACAGAGAGTATATATTCGATCCTCGCTGGTTGGTTTGCTAAAGGGCTTGGGTCCCTTTCCAACATAGTGATAGTAGGGTTTGAGAAACTTGATTCGATGATTCTTGAGCTCAAACAACAAGTTGAGTTTTAGTATCTTGATACTCGATTCGAATAGTTTTCAAATTAACGAAGTTATAAAATATTGGAAGGGATCGGTTTTGAATTAAATTATTTTGGAGAATTAAAATATAATTTTATCTTTATATGAACAGCAAACATTTGTAATTTCTAGAGAAATTAAATTATAAACTTTTCATTTTTAATGCAGCGGAAATTGAATTTTAAATTTTAAAAGATTAAAATACAATTTCATCATTAATCAATACAAAGCATTGTAAATTTTAAAGAGACTAAAAATAAAAAATTTACTTTCGAATTTGTCGATCTAATCAAACTTTATATATATATATATATATATATATATATATATGTAATTTTAATATTTTGATACTAATTACTAGTTTACCTATAATATTTTGTTAAATATATGTTATAAGCTTAAGCTAAAACTCAAAAATGAGTTAAGTAGTATATAAATTATATAAACAAACTTAATCGAGTTAAGCTCTAATTCAAATTTAAAATAGAGTTTGAATACATAAATCATGTAAATAAGTTTATCGAATTAAATTTAAATTTAAATAATAATATTCAATTGAACTCTAATCAAGTTTTAAATAATAATTTTTAAATTCAATAACATTTTTTTAACTATATAATTATAGATTTTAATCATATCTATTTTTTTTTTACACAATGTTTAGAATTATCAACTCAAACTTACATCTTCTTACATTGATACAAATACTCGTACCAAACAAATTGATACTCAACTAAAATTGATTACACTTGTGGTTGTCATCAAGAATAAGAATAAAGGTACAATACAAAGAATCAGTCACTTTATTCCTTCTCCCTTTATATCCGAACATGGTTCCCTTCAAGAAAATCATAACCAAACCCGATAATAAAAACACACACACACAAAAAAGGGGCTGTTTCAACCCTAAACCGCCGCAAACCACCGTCACAATGCAACGTTTCGCGCCACAACCACCAATCAAAACCCTCAAACAAGAGCTTCTTTTGAAGATCCCACGATGCACCGTTCACTTAATGGACGACGGCGACGCTTTGGAACTCGGCAAAGGCGAGTTCAAGCTCGTACGCGTACTAGACGACGACGTTCCACTCGCCACCGTCGTTAAAGTCACCGACGATCTTCAGTGGCCGTTGACGAAGGACGAACCGGTGGTGAAGCTTGATTCGGTTCATTACCTTTTTTCTTTGCCGGTGAAAGATGGGAAACCGTTGAGCTATGGGGTGACCTTCGTGGGGCGTGGACATGGGAATAGCTTGAGCTCGTTGGACTCGTTTTTGAAAGAGCACTCGTGCTTCGCCGCCAGCGTGGGTTCCACCGGCGATAAGCACGTCGATTGGAAGGCGTATGCGCCGAGGATTGAGGATTATAACAATGTTTTGGCGAAGGCTATTGCTGGAGGGACGGGGCAAATTGTTAAAGGAATCTTCACATGCAGCAAAGCTTATATTAGCCAGGTTTTGCTTTGCAGACATTTCTAAATTTAATTCAAGTCTAAAATATTGTGTCTAAATTGATTAAAACAGAAGATAATGAAAATTTTATCAATAAATATTAAAATAATTGGGGGTGATTAAAAAAAATAAATTTAAATAGTTGGAAAGGAAAAAAAAAAAATTGAGTGATTATTAATATAATTTATCTTTAATTACTAAAATCCTAAATTAAAAACTTGAGGTAATATCTAATTATATTTAAATAAAATTATTAGAATTTATTTATAAATCTCTTATTATAATTTTTTATTTTATTTAATGATAAGATGTTATATTATTATTTATTAATAATGTATGAACCTCATACAACAACAATACATCAAATATTATTTCATATAACCTTTATGACATTTAAAAAAATTGAAAAGTCACAAATCGAAACAATATATTAGACTGAAATTAGGTTTTGGGTAATAATACAATGCATTTGGTTCAATTTTTTTCATAAATTAAAAAAAATGAAATTATTAAGCTTAAACCAAATTTTATTTTATTTTTTATATATAATATAAAAACAAATACCTTATTTCTAAGTATGTGAAAAAAATATTAAAAATACTATAGAAAAGATATTCTTAACTTTTTAAATATAAATAGATGAATATTTTTTAGTAATTCCAGTATAAATTCTCACCATATTTGTTCTTTTTAATATAATGTTTAAAATTACCTATAATCTCTCATCAACTCATAAATAAAAAGATAATCTATTTCAATGCATTCGAATTCATGTCCTCTTATATTGACAACAATACTCATAAATCTTTATTTAAGTTCGGGTCAGCCCAAACGGGCTACTCGAACCCTTTGAATTGGCTTGATTTGTGAATTTAAAAAAAAAAAAAAAAGGTTCAAAAAGGAGGAGAAGCCATTTTAAGGCAACACCCAGGGAAAACTCACGGGATCATTTCAAGTAAGAGCAACAAAAGCAAGAGTGAAGCCAACAACAATAACCTTAAACGGTATATATTTCTTCTCTATTATTACCTGAAAAATTTTACTTAAATTTTCAATTGGTCAAAATATGGTGTTAGTCGCTATAATTTTACGAAATTTAAGATTTAATCACTGTATTTTAAAAGTTAAAAAGATTAAATATTTTTCAAATTAAAAATAATCGCCTAATCATTAATGTTGTTTATAATTTTTATCAAAAAAAAATTATTTCATTTATTTTCCATTAACCATATATCATATCATTCGAGTGCAATCTCAAAGGAAAATTTTGACACTAAATTTTGGATGGCCTAATTAAAATTTTTAAAATCTTTGATAAATTTAATGAGACTTTCCAAATTTTGGATAGTTTAATGAAATTTTCAAGAATTTTATGGTGAACCCAATGGCGGTCTAGCCTTAAGTGAAATCGAAAAATAAATAAAATTTTTTAATTTCAGAGATTAAGTCTCAAATTTCGTCAAAATTAAGGAATTGACAATATATTTTAACTTTTTTCATTACTGTAAAAAAAAAAAATTTATCTCATTATTTACTCTAAATACGGATTGTTACTATTTTAGTTGTTTTCTAATTTTTTTTTTGTTAATTTTGTCACTCAAGGAAGAAATAGATCAAATCGACCACTCCATCATTAAATGATAACAAAATGCTAATTATGCATTTCCACGTTAGTCACTCTAAATAGGGGTTTATTTTTATTTCGATCACCCAAAACAACACATGAAAATGCACCACTAGTCTTTTAGTTATCATTTAACGATGGAGTGACTAATTTGATCAAAATTTTTTTAAAAAAAATTGGGTAACCAAAATAGGTACAAACAAGAATGGCTGACGAATAGTTTCCCTTTATTACTATTGCCTTTAAATGTATATAATATGGTGCATATTTGCAGCGTTAGAAACGTATCGAAAATGACAGAAAAGATGAGCAAAACAATGTTGGACATGGTTGGTATAGCAAGTGGAACAGTAATGGCACCTTTGATTAACTCCAAGCCTGGCCAAGCTTTCCTTTCAATGCTTCCAGGCCAAGTTCTTTTAGCTTCCCTCGATGCTGTTAGTGAGTATCTAACCCGAATTATCGTGCCCATTTTTTTTAAATTGCGATCGGAGATGCGGTTGAAGTTGAAGTTATGTTGCTACTCGGGATTAACCGTAACGTTATGTTGCTACCGTTATTTAATTTTATTTTTTGGTTGTATGGCAGACCAGGTTCTTGATGCAGTCGAAGTTGCTGAAAAGCAAGCTTTATCTGCTACATCCACTGCAGCAACTAGAATGATGACTGATAGGTAAAAAGAATATATGAATTCTTTAAATGTCATTTTGTTTGGATTGTGTTTAGATTTATAACTTTGATTTGAATTTAATCGTTTTGAAGATAAATATATTTGAGCAAGAAAACTAAAATAATTAGAGATCCAGCATTAAACCAGAAATCACCTGAAAAGTTTGATGCTGGCCAATTGAAATGATTTAGACTTAAAACAATTGAATATGAAATGATTGATTTAAAAAAACTCGGTTAGGAAATTTAAATTCAAGCTTATCCGAAAATCTTAAAACCTAAAAAACTCGATTAGTAAATTCAAAACAATTCAAACTCGAGATTATATAAACCTGAAATGATTTAGACACAACAATTAAATTTGAAATCACCAACTCAAAAAAACCCAACTGGCAAATTTGAACTTGAACTAACCTAAAAACTCTAAAACACACACACACACAAAAAGTTAGTGAATTTAAAACAATCCAAACTCCAAATTGTTAAACCTAAAATAACCTTTGATTAAATGCAAAAAAAAATTTATAACTTTAGCTCTCCTGAAAAATTAATATTCAACTTTAGCTTTTTTTTTATACAAAATTTTTAACTTTAATCTTTTAATTTTATAATCTTATCTCAATTCTATCGAAATAAAATTTCTGGCTTTACTTTGCTTAAGTTGATTCAATCTAAAACCAATTTTATCCTTCTTAAAAATAAGATCTTTAGAAAACTTTTCAAACACACGAGAAAAAAAACTTAAAAAAACTCTATTTTTATTGAACATGTATTAATATCTTATATTCATATTCGAATTTGAGTAACGTAGTATCCCGGGGTTTATCTTTTTCATTTTCTGGTTTTTCCGGGGTACAGGTACGGCGAAAGAGCAGGCGAAGCGACGGAAGATGTGCTAGCAACTGCGGGGAACTTGGCAAGCACAGCTTGGAATGTGTTCAAGATAAGGAAAGCATTCACTCCCAAGTCCACTGCCACTTCTGGGTTATTGAACAATGCTTCCAAGCATGACACAAGGAAATATTATTAAACATTTCATGATTAGCAAACAAATGTAACAAAATATTCGTGTTTAGACACATATTCAAGTATTGTTGATACACACTATTAAAGGAAGTCAAGTTCGGAGGTCAAGATGGAGGGGAGTGATCTTCTCGTTCAGAAAATAGAGTGGGAGCCTCCCTCCAAATGAAGTGCCAGAGGTTATTTATTTCATGGGTGTTTCGGGTCAAATCCCGAGTCGAATTATTATATATTTTATTTTAATTGTATAACAGGTATGAATATTGATATGCTTGTTTTAAATACATGAAAAATATTTAGAACTGAAGTAAATGTATTTATGTGACGTATGATTAGATTTGTCTATTGGATAGCTTGGATTGGTTTTGGATCGAGTTTATTCGAGTTTTGAAATTGTCAATTCATTTCAGTTTAATCCTTTTTTTTTTATTTGATCATAATTTTTGGTTGAAATCATTTCGGGTTTTGATCCCTTCGAGTTTTAGATAATTTTATGTCATTTCAAGTACAAGTCCATCTAGGTTAGGATTGGACAAATTTTAGAAAAATAAAATTGCAAAAAAAAAAAATTAATTACATAATATATAATCATTGAGAATTTTTTTTTAAATCAAAATTAAATTGATATAATTTATAACATTAAGGGTTAAAATTGCTTTTATGTCCATTGTAAAAATTGTTGCCGTTAACCAACGAATAACAAAAAAATTAAAATTAAAAAATTGAGTGACAACAATTTTTTACTAATAATTAAATAACTACTCGTATAATTTACCCATAATATTATGGGGCCGCAAATGAAAGGAGATAAGCAAAATATTAGTTCAACTGCACTGATTACCTCATAAGATTGCAATTTCTTGGTAGACTAAATTCATAATTGCGCTTCTAAATTATAATTTTTTATTTTGATATTTAATCTTTTAATTTCATTTTGATATATAAATTATTATTTTCATCTCAATTTACTTTAAAAATAAAAAAATTCAATAAAAATTAACATTTATAACTTTTTAAGTAAAATAAAAAATGATAGTTAAAATACTAAATAAAAAAATATTTATAATTCAGAGACTAAATCAAACGAAGTGCTATAATTATTATAACTTAAAAGTTGAAATGAATTGCGACAAATTGCTCAAACCCAAGTGTCAAAACACCACAATCTGCCTATATCAATTACAATTCAAATCCGTTGTTGTTGTTGTTGTTTTTTTTTTACTTGGGGTAAAGTCTTCGGAAAAATATAAAATAAAAAAATTTAAATATTTATAAAAAAAATTGCACCTAATTGAACTTTCATTGATCCAAAAAAAAATTAATTACTTTCTTCTGTTAACGAAAATCGTTAGTTAATTGATTTGATCGTTAATTTCGTTGATGTGACAGATAAAAGTCATTAAAACCACCACATGATAGTATGTTGATATGACATGCCTGGCAGCTACTAGTGGCTTCCGTCTGCCACGTTAATGAAGTTAATAATCAAATTGGTTAACTGACAGTTTTTGTTAACGAAAAAGATCGATTGATTTTTTTAGTCACTTAGAGTTCAATTAGGTGCACTTTTTTCATAATAGATCAAATAATTTTTTTATTTTTTTTACTGAGGGTTTTTTTTTTTACTCTTATGCCTTTATATTTTTTTCATGCCCGGTAAGTTAGGATTTATGGTAATGTTTGTTATGAATTTTTTTTTTAAAGTACAATGTATTTTACCATTTACTTTAACACTTATTGATTTAAAGACTTCGTTTCTGACTAAAAATTTAATGATTTATTATATAATACATTTTCCTTAATGGGATATTTATGAATGTATTTTTTCAATTTTGTTCAAAAATTTTAAAATTTAATTGATGATTAGACATTAAAATTATGTTTATTAATATTTTTAATTACAATATTATAATGTAAAATAAAAAAATAAATTAAACAAATCGCATTATTGATCCAAACTTACATTAAATTAAAGTTACTTAAACACTCTGAAATTAAAGTCATGATTTCGACGAATATATATTTATATTGTTAACCAATAAATAATTTATTTATTCATCCAACTCACTCGATTTAGTATTTCGTTGTCCGAAAACACAACAAATAGTATAATCTAACATTTTAAAATAAAAATGGTTCTGATTCCTGCCATTCTTCTATTTTATAATAAATTAATATTTTTTAACAATATTTAGTTTCAACTTTTCCATTTTCAATTTATATTACTGTTGAATTTTTTTTTGTATTATTATTATTATTAGTTAATCAATATCAATTCAATTAAAAATATATAAAAATATTTTTATATTCAATCCCAACATTTATATAAAATAAAGAATATAAATGTATTAAGTATTTTTTATTAATTATCTTTAAAAACTATACTTATTTTTTATAAAAAAATACTGACTATATATATATTCTTATTTTTCCCATTTTTTATTTTTTTTCATTATATTTTTTTTAATTTCTTTAAAATAAATATTTTTAAAACAAAACTATCACTTTTTTTTCTAAAAATATCATTAGATTTTTTTTTATATATAGATCTACTTTTGGGACTGTCTTGTAGATTCAACGTGTATGAATCATGGCTTAGAACAAAAAAGATATTATGAATTGTATATTAATTTGATCCAAATAATTATTTAAACTCAATTTTTATCTGAATTTAATGTTTAATTTCAAATTTCATCCCTCTACTTTTCAAAAATTTAAAAATTTATCCCTTACTTCAATAAAAAATTGTTCTCATACTTTACAAAAGTTAATAAATTAGTTAAGTCGCATTTTTTTAAATCTTGTTGATAAATTGCTTACATTTAAATTAGCAATTCGATAATTTATATATAAAAAATTAGCAATAATTAACGTGCAATAAATTAATAAAAATAAACAAATGAAGACTTCTAGTTCAACGTTTACCAACAACTGGACTAATGTCTCGATTTTGATAAAAGTATCAAATTCTAATAAATTAAAATAAAATGGTTAACTAAAATAGTGTATTTCATAATTAAATAAACTAACATGTAGTTGAAAGAAATAGCAATGAACTTCAACCTCGAGTATTTGAACTAAGTTTGAATTTAAGAATTATCATTATTGATAAGACTTTACTTGAATACTACTTCCTGCTCGAACATATATAATCTCGAACTGTAAAATGAATGAAGATACATTTATTTATATCCAATAAAAAGAAAGTTCATAATCAAAATTTTATTATGGTTAGAAGTACAAATACAATCAAAATTACAAACAATACACTTTCTATTATAGGGTGAAATTCGAATAATAAAAATATATTAACATTAATGTAAAAAATTTCAAAAGATGGTCCCCAAAAGGCAAAATCGGATGGTGAATGCACCTAAAATGTCCTTTTATTATAGGGATTGTATTAAATTAGTCTCTCTATTATTAAATAAATCAATTTAGTCTAAATACCATTAAAAAGAATCAAATAAGGTCAATTTCAGATAGAGTTAACACTTAACATATAAAAAAAAAAATACCATTTACTATTTAACAGAGTTAATATATTTAAAGTATTTATGATTTTGTAAATTTTTTTTTTTTTTTTGAAATTGAACTGCAACTGAAATAATAACTTTCAAGATACTTTTTATTCAGTAAATATTAACTCTATAACAATTTGGATTTATTTGATTTTTTAATAAAATAGGGACTAAATTGAACTATTTTATAATAGAGTAACTATTTTAATACAATCCTTATAATTAAGGGACTTTCCAGGGAATTTAACCAAAATCAGACTATTATATAAAGATGCAGACAAAGAAGATCTGAAGCATTTTCTTGTCCGAAAAGCTTATCTCAAAAAAATTAAACTTTTCAAAAACAACAGTTAAAAAAACATTGATATTTCTTCTGTGGTATCTTCCATGGCGACCGGTTCAACAACGTTCCACGTCTTCGTTTCAGGCAATAATAATTCTGTAATAATCCCTTATTACCTTACTCAACAATTCGACCTCGACGATGCAATAACGATGCCGGAAAATCCTTTGATCCCTGATATCGCTCAACGACTTGACCTCGACGAAGCAATAAAGATGCCGGAAAATCCCAAAACCAGGCTGGAAGAAGTCTTTGGTATGGTTTCTGATATGCCGGAGATTGATCAAGCCGCCGGTAGCTGTTCAGTTTGTATGGAAAGTTTCGGAAAATCCGACGAAATTGCGAGACGAGTTTCGTGCGGCCATGTTTACCACCATAACTGTATTACCGGTTGGCTTTTGAATGGAAACGGCTATTTTTGCCCTCTTTGCCGCCGTGAAATCTCCGGCCGGTCGATGATATGAGGCTCTCTTCTCCATTATGTTCACTTATTTGTTTGTCTTTTTTTTTTTTTTTTAATTTCTGCAGGGGAAATTAATATAAAATATTTTCGGTTTTTGTTTCATTTTTCTATTTTTGTACTATAAAACAAGTATCTATATATATATATATAATTACGTCTTGATCTGGAATGCTTAGTTTAGGTATAACTAATAAATATGGTTTATTAATCTCAATAAAGGAAACCAAATGTAAACTACATTTTGATCATTTAATTTCAAAAATTTACAAAATAATTATTAAATTATTCGAATGATTTTACTTATATTGCTGAATTATTTAAAAATATATTTTAAATCATTTGGGTTGTTGAATTTTTTTTTAAGGTCGGACTAGAAAGCTCTAAACGACAATTTAACGATTTGTTATTAATCGATAAGTAAAACACATACTTTAAATCCAAGTTGATCTGATGATCAATGTCAAAAAAAGGAGATGAATGTTGTTTAGATTTTGGTTCGCAGATTCATAACATTTAAAGTTGTTTAAAAAAACTGAATTGTAGAAAAGATTGAGAATAAAAACTTTTAATTAGTGCAAACGGTACAAATAAAGAAGGCCACAAAACAAAAAAATTAACAATACAATGACTTAAATAAAAATTTTCAAATAATTCAATGGTTATGTTATAACTTTTTAATGTTGAATGATGGAATATAAATTTATTAATAATTTGGTCTTTTTAAAAAAAAAACCCTATGATTTATTAAGTTTGTAATTGATCAACATGTCATTTCCTTTCATTAATTACATTTTAAAATGGAGTTATAAGCTAAACTAATGTAATCCATTTGTTGAGTTAATTTCCACCACTTAATTATTTAGTAGCCTACTTGTGGATGAGATCTCAGTAGGGTTAGCAAGATTAAAGTACCGAAGCTTCGATGTTTCGGATTCAAGTTTTTTCTTGTAATATTTATTGATGGAATTATATCATATTGAGATTCGATTAAAAAATTTTAAGTTTAAACTTGATACGTCTAAATTTACATTAATGATCCATTCCACAATTAAAAAATATCTAAATATCAATATAATTTTTAATATTTTTATTATTTTTAAAAGGTAAAATGGATCGGGTCAAGTTATTTTGGAGTTGAAAAATATAAACTCAATCCTGATTCATTCAACACCTCTAATACGTGTATTCTAACTTAAATTCCACTGTGCTATAAGGGAGGTGCTTGGACTGTATGAGTTGAACATGTCAAAGAACAAAACAAATGAAGTGGATGTCTAAATTTTAGTTTTGATATCTAAATAAATTTTGGGTTGAGAGTATTTTCTGTAAAAGGAAAAATTAATTAATTGTATGCAAGTGTTTATATCAAATTGAAGACCCTTAATTTTTAAATAAGTCTTTTACCTTTAATTAATATTCATTGAAGATTAGCATTGATATTATTGTAGATTCTTGAAAGTTACAAATAGTGTATAGTTAGACGTTCGATGCCTTTCTCAAGTGAGTATTATATTTAATCAGGGCAAAATCTAAAATTTTTTTCTAAGGACATAAAACTAAATTATAATTTTTCGAAGGGACTAAGATAGAATTTTATTATTGTATTAATTTAGACTTTTACAATTTCTAAAAGGATCACAATTTTTAGAGGCAATAATTAAAATGTAATTTTTTGAAGAGATCAAAATTCAATTTTAACACGGTATTAATTTAAAAAAATATATTTAAATAGTCGGAAATAAAATCATAAGTTGTGGAAGAAGTCAAACCCAAAAATTAATATTGGAAAAATCTAAATTAAATTTTTAAATTTAAAAAAAAAAAAATCAAACTACAATTTCGAACTAAGTGGGGGCATAACATGCATCTTAATTGGATGAATATATACTTTTTCCAAAGAAAAATTGAAATTGAAATTGACTTTATGGTTAGTGGGTAATGGAGGAAATAGGCCAATTTGGTGGGCGAGGATATGTCAAAGGAAGAACAACCTGTAAGTTACAATTTAGAAATCATTATGTGACAAATTGGAAATGGTGATGTCGACCAATTTTTTTTCCTTTTAATAATATGAAAATTATCATTTATTTATTTATTAGAAACTTGAATCTTAATTAGTCAAATTCTACTTAATAGATGTTATATTTATGTTTAAAATATGGATTTAAATTTATATTTTTTAAATTTCGAAATTTCAATTTTTATCCGAGAGATAATTTAAACCTGATAGATTAATTTATGCTATTAATATTGTATTGTGTGTAAGTTGTGGATTTAGTCTCTATTTTTACAATTTGATCATCTTTAAATTTTGTACTTTTTAAATTGTGAAATTTAACATGGTATTATACAAATGACCATATATTTTTCTCATAATATTTTGAAAATAATAGAATTTAACTTAACGAATTAACAATTACCATCTGATTTAAAATTTAAATTTTAGAAGATATAAAAATTCAAAATAACCAGATTATAATATAAGGACTTGATCCATAACTTACACATAATATAAAGATTAATATTAGGACTTTACCATCTTAATTTCAACCTTATTGATAAAAGAAAATCCATTGTAAAAATTAAAGAAAAGTAAACAGTAATTAAATATGTCTATTTTTGTTCTATAAAACTATTTATATAATTATGCATGTGCTATTTTAATTTTATAATTTATTTATCTTTGGATTGTTTTTTAAATTGATTTAAAATTAAAATAATATATGCATAATAATAATAGTTATTATTATTATTGTTATTATTATTAAAACGCGTGTGCCTTACACAAGAAAAAAATTAACAAAAAAGAACTGACATAAAGTGGCAAACTTCTCAAGGAAGAAAATAAATTATTTAATAAAGACTGAACTTTTTGTTCCCTCCAATCCGGCCAATATCACACTTATTAGACTTGTTTACAAGTTCCATCATAATTCAAAATTTTTGAAGTTGCGTTAGTCATAGATAAATCGCTCTATTTAATGTTAAAAATATTTTAAAAAATTTTACATTCATATTTCTATAACCTACTTATTATTATTTTTAAGTTATAAGTATAAATATACAGACCCGTTCTTGACATTTTTGGGACTCTAGGCTAAAAAATAATTGGGCCCCTTTTAAAAAAATTCGACATTTTCAAAACCGTATTTACATGCTGAAACCATAAATTTACAAACATTAAATTCGGCATAAGATATTAAAATAAATCTTATTTTAACAACATTAGCACATGCTTTAGACAACATTAAATCCCCAATAATACAAATATTACATTCAACATAACATATTAAAAAGTCAAATTTTGGACAACTTTAAATCATCAACAATGTACTTATTAAATCAACTGAAAATAGAAAATTGAATGTTAAATTCCTAAATTTTGGACATCTAATGTTTCCTCCCCATGGACAGCAACAAAATTTTCATTTGATTCTTAATATTTTTCCTCATATACAATTCTGTCATTATTCAAGCCTTAACTTTTTAACCCCCCTTAAATTTATTTTTCAACTAACTGAATTTATGCTACACATTAACAATCCATTATTTCATTAAATTTACAGCTTTTACTCTTTCAATTTATTCTTCATACTTATAACTCCCTAAAGATGAATATTTAGCAAAAAGTCTCCCACAAAAGAGTTCAATCACAACTCAAAACTCATCAATACTTCTAGCATTTTTAATAACATTAACAGTAAAAAATCAATTCCTAACAAGTCACCATTTATCTTAATTTGACCCTTTCTTAAGCTTAATTTAGCTTCAAGGGTCCCAAAATATAAAAACTTAACAAGAAATTTAAGCTAAAACACTTACATGCAAGAGGTTTTCTTTTCCAACCGAACCTTCTTTTCTCTTCAATGGTATTTTTCTTTTATTTTCTTTTCATTCAACTCAAGAAAGAAGACAAATGCTTGTTAATTTTTCCACCAAATTGTTTATTTCACAAATAGATTGTTATATTACTAGTTACCCTTATTGAAATAGTTTGACTAATAATTATTCATAGCCTTAATTGTTCACTTAATAAAATAAAGTATATTTCCCTTTTTAATCCCCCACTTAATAAAAGTATATTTCCCTTTTTAATCCCCAAAATGACTAATTTCAATTTTTACCGCCAACCAAAAACTGCTCAATATAGTAAAAATTCATTGAAATGAAAAATTACAAATAATTTTATTTTATTAATTTCCCAACTTAATCCCGCACTTCTTTATTTTATTCTTCGCTACAATCAAGTAGAAAAAGGAAGCCCAAAGTTCATATTTTCTTTCTCTTTTTTAAATAATAAAATTAAACATTTAATTTAAATAAATAGGAAGCTCAAAATCAAACAAATATCAATAGCTCAAAGTAGAAAAAAAAAAAAAAAGAAAAAAAAATTCAAAAGCAAGTTTCATAATAAAGGAAAAGAAAGTAACAAAATCAATAAATTAAATAGAAAAATATCATGTCCAATCAAATTAAAACCTGCAATTTTTCTTCCCCATTATCAATAAATTTGATACATGAATCATAATGGGTTTACTGTTTAAAAAAACTGAAAAAATTTTCAAAAAAAAATGGGCTCCTCTCTACTTTGGACCATGGGCAGTAGCACTCCTGGACTACCCCCAAGGCCGGCCTTGTAAATATAAGTACAATTACGATTATAAATATAAATAATTCAATTAAATAATTACAATCAATTCTAATTACTATAATATATAATTGAATTAATAATAAAAAACATAAATTACAATCATGAGTTATGTTACAAAGCTTCGTTAATGATTAGAAGTTATGTTTTGTCCTAAGACTCTGGGAGTTTTGTTATCGATATTCTAATTATGATCATGATCTATAAAATATATAAGTAACATGTGATATATATAAATGACAAGTTACATAATATGATAAGCCATAAAATAAGTGAAAATTTAGAAAATTATATGATTATATGAAAGAAAAAAACAATGAATTTAGTTTAATGATCTATAAAATTAAAAAATGAAATACATAAATTACGTAAGATAAAGTTCATGATATGTAAACAATAAATATGATATATGACATGAAAATGAGAATGTAAGAAATTATATGACCAAATAACATAAATAAATAATGAAGTTAACTAAATACTTTGTAAGTTTAATAGTAGGTTACATTAAATAAGTAAGATTATGTTATTTCATAGTATAAGTAGCTTATTAATTTATTTTAATTTAAATGATTTAAAATATGCTTAAATAAATAAATTGATAAGTTATTAAATTTAATTAGATATTTACTAAGCCATTCACGTAGCCTTAACGCGTTTGTTTTAAACACCTAAGTGAAAGACAAAAGCATTAAAGATATGAAGATCTCTGCTTCAGTTAAGATAACATCATTCCTCAAGCTTCAAGTTCAAGCTCTTTGATGTATAAATTTTGGATCTTAGTTTGGCATGTACTTAGGCTTAATAATAATAATGTGAATTATGTATAAAAGATAATATTTTGTGTTATAAGTTACTTGGTTATAATGAAATAAATAAACATTAATATATTTTTTGATGTATGAACAAGAAAACAAATAAACAACATTAATATATATTACTTACATGACATTTCTTCAGTAACGAATTTTACGATAAAGTTACAAAGAGGTTTTTTTGCAGTCACCTGTATAGAAAAGAAAAAGAACGTTTCACAATCGACTTTTGGATCGACATGGTGCCTTCTCGTTTCGGAATCGGAGTTCACTTTTCATGCAAAAATGGTTATATCGTGACTTTGACAGTTAGCGGCCACCGTTTGATGCACCTCAAACTTCATTCTTTAACTGCATTGCAGTTCAAATATGCAGTATTTGCTACCAATGTTTCAAACATTTTTCCTACAATATTTGTATATATCAGAGAATGGCTACGACAGATACTTCCGGTGTACACGTAACTTTGAAATTTTCTTAACTTTTTTTTCCAGTGTGTTCTTGGATCGTTCCATCTATGCCTGCAAAAGGAAATGGGATAGAGAATCTTGCATATATTAGATCAGACAAGAATTCTGTCGGTACTAACTTCTGACCTTGGGCGTTTTGCATGGTTAAGGTAAATTGGAATTGGCAAGACCCATAGATTTTGCAAGTTCCCTAGCAGCTAAATCATCCGCTTGTTCCTACGCATATAATACGATGATAGGTGATGCATGGGAAATAAAAAATTTTAGTCATTTTGCTTGTCGATTGGTAATTTAGGCAAATGATCGGACAGCCATACCTGAAGGCGATGCAACAAGTACATCAAGAAAAGATGTACGAAAACCTGCATTAATTTTTTTTTTCACACGGTTATTGTGGAAGTAAACCTAATAACCAAACCTTACATAACATATTTCGAAAAAGCTGAGGTGAATTTGTTCTTACAAGATAGCACAGCAACATTATTCGAGCTGTAGGATAACGCCAAAGAAATCTTGTGGCCCTTACAGCCCCTGAATCCAGTAATTTTACAGCCTTCTGTAACTGCATGATGCAGGTCGAAAGACAAGTCAGAAACTCGGAGTAAACAAATGGGAAGGTAAGTTAGTTTCGGGAATAAATATGGAAATACCTGTACGATTGCAGCAGCCACGTGACGGTGATGCACAGGAAGAGGCCTGCAATTATAAACTAGATTAGGAAATTGGCGAAATATCAAATACAACTGCATTTTTCAAATCACATTTCCTAAAAGAAAATTAGACCTCAAAGATAAGGCAACATAATTTCTTACGAGCTACTAAAGACCGCATATCTTAACATTCAAAATACGATGCTAAAAAAATGCAGAGAGTGTTAGGATTGCAATCTAATAAAATGAAAATGCATAACATACTCGAGAGATTTGATTTCTGTGTCTTCCTCCCAGGAAGATGACGCGCGACGAGGAACTCTACTTCTCTCTACTTCAACCTGTTGATTATAAAGGATATTGAACACCATTAGTTATAACAAGATATAGATAATCAGTCTTGCAGCACGGATATTGACAAACCTGAGCTTCTTGAAGACGCTTTATTTCCTTCTCCAGCTGGAACTCAGCTGCAGCTTTTTCACTAGCCATGGTTTCTAACTGTGTTTGCTTGTAGTACTGCAGAATGGAATAGTCACAAGAAGTCAGAACAAAGAAATAGATGTTAGAAGAACAACAGAAAAAGCAAATCTCATATTCGGTTACCAGTAGGTCGGTTAGTTCACGGTACCGTTTCTCTAGTTCCATATGCTCCTGATTTAAGGCAACAACATAAATGAGTTAATGCTTCAGTGGATAGAAAACATAAAACTGAATGTACCATGAAGAAATATACTTTATAAACTTGCATATGGTAAGCAACTGAACTGAATTCCATCACAGTTTCGGATGAGATAGAAAGTTTAAGAAATGAGATATCAAGAACAGTAAAATCAGTGCCATGACTTCAGCAAGCAGCATACATTTGTACAGTTAAAACTTCTGTGAAGCTTCGCCCTGAGGAGTGAAGTCTGTTTCATGTACACGAGTAAATGACAACTTTTAAGGGAAGAGGGGGAAAATCAAATTATGAATACAGCAACAATAGATTGTTATGTACTAAATTGGTGCACACCATAATATCTGACAAATTTGAGGTGCTGGTTGAACCCCAAGCATACAAGAGAACAAGACCATGAAACTTGATAGTTAATATACAACTACATAATTCAAATAAACAATGAAATTTAAGGCTTCACTAAGTTCAACAGTCACTATAATAAGTGTTTTCAGTTTATACATCATCAATACAATCGACAACCAGACTTCTAATTAAAAGATGAATCAATGTTAACAGTTACCTGGCGTGAATAATGCTCAGCATCCCTCTTCATAGCAGCCATTTCAACCCTCATTTTCTGCACTTCAGCCTGCAGCCAGACAATAGATCAGAGAAAACAAATCCACAAATCAGCCAGCAAAAGATAACAGAATAATCTTGCTATAAATGTAAAATGATAATACTTGCCTCTAATGAAGAGAGCTTGCTTTCAGCATCTCTTTGACCTTGGCGTGCACGGTCCACTTCCTCCTGCCATGCCTGCATCTAATATCACCATCTTTAAGCCATTGCCTCTTACATTAATTACAGTTGGTGGAACAGCTAATGGCCACAGATTGTGCCTATAACTAGATATTAATTGTATTTTGAACTGTTGAACTTCACAATGTTCTTAATGATATAGAAACCCCCATTCCAGTAGATTACTTGATGTACTGAAATCAAATAGGTACGATGCATTTTATTTTCTAGACTGGCTAGATGGAAATAGACAAAAAAAAATGTAATTTGCAAGACAGTTCAGAAAGTTACATCCTCGTCATATTTACCTGAACCATTTGATTTGCTTCTTCTGGGGACTTCTTTTGTCCACGACGAAAACGAGCTTCCATGTCTTGCAATTCTTGATTTAAAGATGCACATTCAACCTGATATATCAGGTTAATTTCAAGAGCTTTTTCACTTCATATTTAGCTCAGCCAGAAGGACAAGCTTTCATTAAAAAACCACTGTTATCATTTTGTTTTACCTCAAGAAGTGCCACCTTCTGCTCAAGCTCTGCAGCTTTTGTTGCCCTCTCATCAGCAACCCTCTGAACAAAGAGAAAAGCAGAAATTTACCATGCTTGTTGGAATATATATAGAGGTCAAATAATCAATGTACTACACCTTTGCATCTGAACAAGGAAGAGGCACCACAATTACCAAAAAAAATAATAAAAACAAAATTGTAGATGACATACCACTAGAAGACAGGCTGTGGGTTTTCTTAGTTTAAAAGAAAATTTTATGCATATTAAATAAAACTAAGGAAGATATAGCACCCTAATGGTGAAACTAATTGCAGAAAACTCATAAATACGGCAATTCTAAACAAGTTTAGGAACTATGAAGGATATCTAATAAGTTTCTATAGCTTTAAGATGGCAGATTGCATAAAACTAATAGATTAGCAAAAATGTCACAGAAATTGAGAAGTCAAAGTGCCCTTGAGATTACTCTATCCTGATTACCAAATTCATCTGAATTGCTTTTTCTTTTTGTCCATTTTAGCATTTGGTACTCATGCAGATTCATTAAGTTTTATTTACACTGTTTCCTTGGAGAAAGAGACATGAAAAATTAGATTGTCCGGGTATGTTAGGTTATACATCATATTGAAACACCAGAATCTCAAGAATTCAGGGGAAAAGATCCAAATAAACCACTGCAATCACATATTTATCTTAGCAACCTAGCTTTTCCATGAAAGAAGTGCCAAACAAGAAATTTTTATTAGTATATATGTGAACAAGTTTGTAAATGATATTTTCCAGGATAACATATTAAAAAATCTTAAATGTTGACATAACTTCACCAAACAGACATTAATGCTAATTTTTTACCACAACAAGGTATTTCCTTGAAACAACTGATATCCACTAAAAGAATGAGGAGACTAGGTTTAAAAGGTTAATATTCAATTCAGCCTAAAAAGTTATTATTTATGCAATATTAAGCTGCTAAATTAGCAAGTAAAACTAGAATACTATAAATCAAATTAGAAGCAGATTTGCAATGGAACCAGAAACAAGGAATTATTATATTACCTGGATCCTAGCAAGAGCTGTGGATGACTCAACAGCTCGATGTTCCAATTCTACTTCCCTTTCCATGGCAGCCTATTCCAAGAAACAGATATTATTAGAGTGCAAGCAGGATAAAAACAAAAAGGTAAACAAAACAATGTCCCAAAATTGAACCATTTTGGTAGCATTATGTGCTGCACGTTCTTCTTCTGCTCTCCTCTCTGCAGAAGCTAGCTCCTCACGTAGGGCCTAGAAAAGATACATACTAATAGATTACCAACTTATAATGAAACAAAAAAGAGTGTGTGTGTGTGAATAAACGCGCATATGCAAGGAAGAAAGAACCAATTAGTCTACCTGCATCATCCTCGTCTCTGTTAATTCCCTGTTTCTCATAATTGACTCCATGTTTACCTGATGGTATGCAATCAGAAGTATAAACAAACATCAGATGGTCAAAAGGTGCAAGCCAAGAGTATAAAATGATGGCCCATACAAGAAAAAGAAAAAGTGAAAATGTAGAGGAAACAATAAAGAAATAAAAAAGAAAACAGTAGGAGAGGGATACAAAAGCAGACCTGCATACTATAATTTGCTTAGAAGGTTAAAAGGAACTCTTGTTATAAGGGACACTAAATAAGCTCTTTAGGTTTCTCTATCATGACAAAAGCGTAACTAACAGAATCAAAAGGATCTATATCTTTTTATTTAGCTTACAAAGCTATTAATAGTCAGATATACAGATCCCGTGGTGATAGGAACTGTTGCTTTTAAGTTAAAACTTATTAAGTTAGATGAAACTGGAAACCAAATTTTATAACAGCTAGGGAAGCAAGAGATTTTATACCGAACAATAACTGAATATAGTTCAGAGTCAAACCTGAACTGAAGCTAGGTTTCCTTCAGATAAAGCAGCTTGTTTCTTTAGTGCATCCATAGAATTGACAAGTGCTTCTATCTCAGAGTTCTTTGCTGCCATAGCATCGAGCATATTTGACTCTACCCTTGTTACTTCACTCTTAGATACAGATAAATCTTGCTGCAGTTGTTTTATACGAGCCTCATAAGATTTACTCAGCTCCCTCTGTCAAGGAAGCAATTTAGTGTTAAAATACAACTCCTTAAGTTGCATTCACATGCAAACATGACCATAACTTAAAAATATACCCAAAAAGAGAAAAAGGTATAGAATGAATTACCTCAGCAATTAGAAGCTCCTCAAGCTGTGCATTCTCAGATTTGTATTCTTGGAGACGGGATGAAAGTCCAGCACAAACCTGGAAATCAGTGTAGAACAATTTGTTATAAATGCCAAAAATACAAAATCAGAAAATAAAGAGAGAAAAAAAAAAGAAGCTTATAGAAGGACATTCCCACTTGTTTGCAAGTCAGACTAGTTCCTTTTAAAGGCTACTCTTTTCATGGGAAAAATTTTAAACAAGAACAATCATCCAAGCAATTTAACAGAAATACTATCAAGTTTCTCGATGGATGGCCACAAACGTGATGCACTAAAAGGAATGTTAATAACAAAATAGATGCTTATAGAACCCATTAACAGATTTCAAGAAAAGGGAACAGATGTGATAATTCATCGGTGTAGCTTCTTTAATTTCTAAAGGTAGTCCTAGAATACTAGTCTCAATATTCATTTACAAAAAGGAAAACCAATAAATTCAGAGAGCTTACCCGAGCTAGTCTTGCCTCTTTTGATTGACCAGTAGAATTGGTGGTTTTAAGCAGTCCTTGAGCCTGGACAAAAACCAAAGCACTAGTAAAAAAGGCTTTAAAAAGGACACAAAATGAGAAGATTCAACTATAATTACAGATTTGAGTGTATTTGTCACCTCATCAAGTTGGTCCTGAACTACCATTTGTGGAGTATCAGCATTTTGCTCTTGTGGTTTCTTTTGATTCACAGGAGTTTCAACTTTAATATCATCTTCTTTCAACTTAGCTTCGAAGTTAGCATGAGAATCAGCAATTACATGTTCTGACCTCTCTTTTTGAGGGTGTTGTGGCCTCTCTTGGTCAGTCTTCGAAGGGACATCTGAAGTTTGGGAGTCAGAATTTTGGCCACCATCAGTTAAACGATCTTCACTAACAACCTCAATATCTTTGGTAGCAAATGATGAAGGAGGGTGCTCAACATGCACATCGGAAGCATTCTCATTGAGAAGCCCCCCATTTGAAGTTGACAATGAAGCTTCTGCAGTGCTGACAATTGCAGAGACTTCTTCCTGATCAACACTGTGTTTAACCAAATCAGTATCCAATAGCTCAGATGAAGGAATTGTAGGGTTATCTTTCTCACTGTTGTTATATAGCTCACTACTTGTCTGGACCATAGAATTAGCACTAGAGATTCTCTCATTGTCGGAAGAAAAAGTAGCCTTATCTTTATCAGGCGTTACATCAGATTTTAATACTTCTGAACTACTTTGCTTGTTTATAGTATCACTAGGTCTGGGAGATCTTTTTGCAGAAAGTCTTTTCCGTGCCTGAAAACAAGAAAAACCATCCAATTAAAATTGTATTTATGAACATATTTACTTGAAAATGTACACTTAAAGCTAATTCAAGGATGCATATTTTGTAATACCTTTGCCCTTGGCTTTGTTTTTTCTACTGAAGAACCTTGCACATTAGAAACTTACAATTAAAAGAAGGAAAGATATACGCAAACACGTGTCTGTATGGACTGCTGATGTATGTATGTGAGAGTTAGATAGGGTGAGAAAAAGAGACATAGCGAGAGAGGGAGATAGAAGCAGCAGAATTGTAATTCAGAAAATAAAAAGCAGATACTGGCATTATTACAATAGACCTCTAAATATAGAACAATAAATCAAATTAAGATTTTATTTTTCACCTCAGAATTCAAGCATGATTACTATCAAGCTTGACGCATCTAGCTTTATCATCTCAGGAAAGAAAATTCAAGTTTGATTTCTCATGTATCAAGTTTTCTAAGAAAAGTTGCACTCTAATCTAAAAAGAAAGGTCAAAAAGAAGCATTAAAGGTCTTGCATGTTATTGTTATTAGAAGCCCAATTGCAATTTTGGAGACAATAAATATATTGGTGGAAAATTTGTTAATAAATGGCTAGTAAGGATTGCTAAACTGAGTTTCATGTAAGGATGAATCAAAAGGAATATCTATATATTGATTTTATCTAACTAAGCACATAGTCCCCGTATGAGATGTCCATTTGAATGGCTGCAAGGACATAATCCCGTAATAGACACAAGCTTTCATAAACTTAGTCCCTAAATTGGACTAACACTCTCTAGATATAACCATGAATAGGAACTTTTTAAGTACAAAAGACACCAAACACATTTTTAACATTGAATTCTGCATGAAAATAACCCCAAGATTTTGAAATCCTTACCTTGTGTTTGAGAATCAGATGGCTCCTCCGACAGTTCACTAGCAACTAGCTTCGCTCTTCGATCTACAACTTCAAATAAATCTGGTCCAAAATAAACATTAACCTTTGATTACTACCAAATCAATAAAAGGAAATGAAAATGCTATTTTTACTGATGGATGGTTTAGAGCAACAATAAGGTACAAAAGCACATGATAAGTCTAGAGATTTTCCAAAAGTGTTAATGTTCAGACTACATCAATGTTACCCCTTGCATGCCTTTACGTAGACTGTTTACAGGAATACTTAAATAAAAGATAGGACAAAGGGGGGAAAAAACAGTGCAGCACTATCTGAAAAATCAACTTGCAGGGGGGAGAATACATGAACCACAACCAATCAACAAAAGAATCATGCATGGACCTTCTTATACCAACTATCTAGAGCACACCCCAAGAGTCGAACAAGAACCAGTAATTTTAGTTCAAATTATTTATTTTCTATGGAAAAAAAAAAGAAGTTGAAACTCCCAAGTAAAATGAAATTCTCAAACATGGATGCAAAATTTTCTATGAAAATTTTAAAAACTAAACAAAGAGCATCAAAGTCTACCCTAGTATAGTACCCTAACATTCACAATATCTAAACGTTATCTATTACATACAGCTCTACTTCTTACTTAATACTAGACATCTGATCAAAATTTCTAATCAATTTTCCTCAACTCTATATGATGGTCATCATAATAAAATGGAAAATGAACCAGATTAATAACAATTAACAACCAAAAGCGAAACAATAACAAATTAACAATAATAATTTCAACACTGATAACATAGTGTCAATTTCTGCCAGCAATCCTTGTTTCAACAAATGTTTGCTTATAAAAAACAAACGTCATCAATTAATTTTTTTCTTACTTTATATAGATTCCGGGCAATGGCACTATCATTACTGAAAATAACCAGAAATTAAGCAAAAACTAGAATTCAAATCTCCAAAATGAAAATCAAATGAAAGAAAGTTTCCTTCTGGACAGGCAACTAGATATTCTAAATTTCCTTGAATGAATAAAGCTGCCAATGTCCCTCGTCACATTTCTAGAGAAAGCATAACATCGATTCATAATTTACTTGGAACTGTATCAATTGCCAAATTCATAATAGATCTCGTAATTTTAAGAGGAAAAAAACCTAAAATCTCTTTGCTCTTCAGTTTATACACAACTAAGCAACTTCAGAAGTAAAACAAGTAAAAAGAATTAAACTAAACGACCTAATCCATTAAATCTCAGGTTCAGTTCCCAATCAACTATGATTTAATAACTTAAAGCTTTAGATCGGACCTTCAAAACTCAATTAAAAATTTTAGTGTCTAAAATGTTAAACAAAAAAAATGTAGGTTAAGAGGAGTCACACACCTTCAGCGACTTTAAGCCACGAAGCCATGAGTGATGAATCTGTAATAAAATCGTGCCCTAGAGATGTACCCACGGGGTTTCCATACACCGGCGGCTAGAGATTTTATCGGACGGCGTCGGCGATATACGGCGTTGAAATGGTTAAAAGGTGACAAGCTAGATCTCTGCTAAGATCAAAATGAGATTCTTTTTTCCTTTTTGGTCACTAAAGAGAACTATTAATTCTTTGGAAATTTTGGGATAGAGTTTAGGCTGTTTTCTAAAACAAAATAAATAAATAACCTAAGTTCCAGTTTTTTATATTTTATGAAGTATATAAAATTTCATCATAATAAAAAAATTCACAAATTTAAATTAGTTTCTATATTTTTATTCTAATAATTTAATTTTTTATTTTTAAAATTTTAAAATTTAAATCTAATTGTTAATATTTTTTTATCAATTTAATTAATGTGACATTTTGAAATAAAAAATATTAATTTAATAACAATGTAACTAAAAAAATAACAATAATACTTAAATCTTTAAATCTGAAAAATAAATACATTAAATTCTTAAAAATAAAATTACATAAATTAATTTTTAAATTTAAAAAAATAAAGAGAATTATGCACATTAAAAAATTAGGTTACTTAATTATGAACACCAATATATTTAAAAAAAAAAAAAAGAATTAGGTTGCTTAAATACTGTTGAGTTTGTATAAATAAATAAATAAATGTTAGTTGAATTAAAGTAAAACATATCATCATTACAAGTCCACCTAATTACATACTTAACATTTTGTTAAATAGGAAATATAATTTAAATAAGTGATAAACATAGAAACTCAATAAATTTTATTAAATTTATTTTTAAAATAAAATTTGATGATTTGCTATCATTTTATTCATATTTATAGTATAGAATTGCATATTAGTAAATAAAATATAAGATGAACTGTGAGTTTAGACACTGATAAATAATTTAAAAATTATTATATAATCATTAAAATTATTGTTTTATTATATTATGGTTATTGAACTATTTACATTATACAATAAACTGATGTGATATATTAATATCGTTGATTTGAAAATATTAAGTCAACTTGTATTAATATTTCTTATATTTTTTTAACAATTTAATTATTTATTTCTCTTTCCTTTTCTTTTCTTCTTCTTTTGAGTAAAATTTTAACTTTTAACATTATCATTTGTTAATCCCCCAACAAAAATAATGGATGCTCAAACCCAATGATCACAAAAGCAGCCTGAAGCGAGATGATCAACCGATGGATATTAGTTTATCATCCATCACCACCACTGTCAATCTCACTAATTTCCAAAGCAACCATCTCGGCTTAGTGCAATTGTCGTTTAAACCTCACCAAATTAGATCTCAGCACTAATCGCTTATCCAGATTAGATCTTCTAGTATGTTTTTGATCCCTCAAGTATTGCTCAAATTTGGGAGTTTGTCATTGTTCTTTAATTGACATAGTTTAATATATATATATACGATCATATTTGAACTTGATTAAATTATATAAAATTTGTGGGTTCTCTTAATTATTCAGTTGTATGATTGAATATATTAAAAATTAAATTACTTAAAATAAAAGTAGAAAAACTAAATTTTAAAGGTACGAAGAGCACAGATGCTTGGAGCATGTTTTAACCTTGTTTTCTATATCAACTTTTTATAAATATATTTGTTACATAATTTTCTCCCCTACATCGTGATTGTACCCTAATCTAGTTTATATTAACTTTTTAAGGACTTCACAAATAAATCTGAATAATGTCAACACATGATGAAATTCAAACCTAAATAGTATATGAAAAAAACACATATAATATCTACATATGACAGGTTCAACCTAATCGGTTAAAATATAAAACTCAACCTTTGCCAACTTTTTTATTGAATATTTATAGAAAAAATTTACAAATTTTGACAAATTGCCTTTTTTTTTTTTTTTTTGAATAATTTTATTATAGATTTCAATCATATATATTCTTTTTAATACAATGTCTAGAACTATCCATAATCTCTCCCCGACCCATAAATAAGAAGATAATGTGTTTCAGTGCACTCAAACTCACGTTCTCCTGTATTAACAACAATATCCATATCAATCAAATTAAGACTCAATCGACATCAATTACCATTGATTATTAGACACTTTAATCTACAAACTTATCCGCCATTATTTCCTCGTGGTAATTAATTTAATGATCAATTTGAAAGCAAATTGAATTATTGCTTAACAGTTAATACTAGTGGAAATTATTATTTATACGAATCTAGCAATGCCTTTATAATTTGCCTTTGCCCTTTTGTTTAACCGATATTTGCAAGTGTTGCTAATTTCTAATCCATTATTATACTTAATTTTGGAAAGTTTTTATGTGAATCGAAATGATCCTTTGGTCAACTGAACATGTTGTTCACGTGTTTAGGCTTTAATCATGCTATTAATTCATTAGTCTAATTGGTTTAAGTATTTAGATTAAATAAATTACTAAAAAATTATAATAAAAAAGTCAATTCAATCGATCCGTATCAATTCTTTAATAAATTAATTTAATGTCTTTCTTTATATTAATATCTCAATTGATAATTTAATTCTTGATCCAACTATTTCAACATATTGATCGCCATATATAATATAATCTGTTGTTAAATTTTAAATTATTTTTTCTGTGATTGTATTTATTTATAAAATCGAATTTCGAAACATAACAATAATAAATTTATCTTTTTTGTTATTCTAATTAAATGAATTGATTAAATTTTATATTGGTGTTTAAATTTGTAAACATTTTAATTGAATCCTTAAACTAATATCGCATTAATTATGTAATTTCACTGGCATAGTCATCAATGACGGGAAGCCAAGGACTCTGCCCTCTATGGTTAAAGGGGAAAATTTTAGTTTTTGTCCTCCCAAATATTAATATTTCACTTTTTAAGGCTTTTAGTCTTTTTGATAAACTGGAAATTTATTTTTTAGCCCCTCTCAAAAATTCATTATTTAATTTAATTTCTTTTATAATATTTTTTTAATTTTACTTCCCTCGACGTTTTATCATTGTTCTCGAGCCCCTACACAAAGTTATTGACTTTGTCCCTGTCGTTATCTTTGCCATTAAATTTCAATTCGAATATGACGTGAACCAAGCACACGGATCAAATTGTAAATAAATGTCTATTTATTACATGAACAACTTCGAGTTAACATGTTAAGAAAGAAAGAAAGAAATAACTCTCGTAAATTTTAATTAACACTATTTTTTAACACGTTAGATCTAAATTATCTATGTTTGGGTATAAACATGTTTGTAATTTGATATATGTATTTTAAACACGGTTAATATCACATGCTAAATGACATTTAACGCCTAAAATGACAAAAATGCTAACAAAATGATCTAATTGATAAAATACCATTACTTTGAAAATTCAATTAAAACGTTTTCGAGTTTAAAAAGAAATTTAGAATCTACATTTGATGATTTGAAGATGTTTGATAAAACTAGGTTAAAATATGACATAGATCCTTATACTCTTTTAAAAATAGAAAACTAGACCTTGCACTTTTATTTTCAAGAATTTAATCACTCTACTTTTTAGATTTCAATATTAAATTTTGTTGGCCTAACATTTCGAAATAAAAAAATAGTAACTTGGTAATCATATAATTAAAAAATGGCATTGTAATGAAATTAAATTTAACAAAATAATTTAACAGTGTTAACGACCGTACTTGAACTTTAAATTTTGAAAAGTAAAAAAATTAAAATTTTAAAAATAACCGTATAAAAATTAAATTCCAAAATTTCCAAAAGTATACAAACTTTATTACATATTTTAACCGTAAAACTGGGCCTACGAGGAAAGTAACTTTTGAATTGGGCCATAAATTTCATTTAATCGTAAAAGAAGCCAACAATTTTATTGATTCCTTTTTCAATCTTTCAAGCCCAAATAAAGAAAACTCCAAAACCAAAGGTGTCACAGATCACTTATTAAGACAGCCGCAAATCTTGAAGAGACCTGTCGAGAAAGTGGGGCCCACTATCTGAGTTTTCACCATCTCAAGGGGGACCAGCCTGAAAGGCATCCAAGAAAGAAAATGGCCTGTACAAACAATGATTGCGTAGATGTGTGTTTTTTGTAAAAACACGAGTAAATTATATTTCCATTAAGAGGAGGTCAAAATGCAATAATAATAATATTATTTTTTTTTTTGAATATATTGATGTGATTACAAGATAGTATCTGTTCATATTTTTTTAATTTTTTTATAACGCAAACACACTTTGCACATATAGACGCTTGAATCCGAGACATCTAAAATAAACATCATTTTTTTTTTCACTGGAGTCACTTGTTGAATTCAATATAATATTATTATAATATAGTACAATTTTCAAGAAATTTCAAAAGCAAAGAAAGAGTCGGAATATACAACAACAAAATCCAACGAGGATTTAAGGTTTTTTTATATCAACGTTTATTTTTAATATAATATATTTAATTTTTTTATATTATAATATTGTTATAATATTTAATTTTATTATCATTATTATTTTTACATTAATTATAATTAACCAATTCACCATTCAAAAGAATCTTTAAACTTTTTTACAAACAACGAATAAAAATAATATATATTTTAAAAAACCTTACAAACAACAAACAAAAACATGTAATGTCAATAAATAATAACACAGACTCACCATAATTAGGTAAAAGCAAAAAAAAAATTGAAGGATTTATAATTAAATACAATTAATGATTAATTATTTATATTAAGATTGAAGTTTGAGTTTATAATTTTAAGTTTATATTGAGCTTCAAATTTTATATTTATATTTAAATAAAATAATTAAATTTTATTTTTTCACTGTCATGTTGTTGACTAAGACTGCACCATATGCCGATAATTTATTAATGTTCCCCTTTATTTTAGCATCATTTTAAGACGTCCGTAATTGAAATGTTTTTTTAATATATTTTGGATTGGTAATTTAGAATTAGATCATCAATTGCTAGGGTGACGTGCTGTGGCTAGAGTGGTGCCGACAGTAACGGTTGATTGGTCAGTTTTCTTCCACCTTTCAACGCCTGCACCGCCCTTTGCTTTGTATCTTGGATAGTGACAGTTTATTTTTCGTCACCGCCCATTGCACGGTCCCCGGCGAGGTCGCGGCCTGCCCGTGCTACCGCTTCATCATAAAGAATTGATTGATTACACGCCATGTGATCTCCCTTTTATGCACTTAATACTTATTTTCTCTCTTAATTCTAACTCTTTTCCAATTTTATTTTATTTTGCATGTGATTTTTTATGTTTAAGTTTAATGGTTTTGTGGACGAAATCTTGGTATTGTTGGTTAATATAAAATTTTAGGTTTTGATTTTTCATATTTGATTTTTATTATATAATAATTGCGTTGCATGGGTTTTCAATTTCAATATGTGTATATTATGTATTAGTTTTATTTAAATTTTTTTTTTTTTATTTATTGTAAGGATGGTAATGGAATGGGACGAAGATGGATGTTGTTAAATCCATCATCACTCTACAATTGTCATGTACTGTTTATATCACTCGTTTCACTCATTATAGATGCATAATCTTGAAAATTACTATCACTTCCATTCATGTTGAATGAATTCGCTCCTGCTCTACTTTAATCTAATTTTTATTATTTATCTTTAATATTTTTAAAGTCAAGAAAACATTTAAACATAAATATTGAAAAATATTTAAATATAAAATATGTGGATTTTTAATGATACATTATTAGGTTTTTATTCTTTTAATAGTTATACATGTACAAAGCTAAAATAGTAATCTTATATAGTGGAGGAAGACAAGCAATTACCATATTTGTCCTATACCCATTATCCAAGAGAAAAAAATCCACCCCACCTTACCTCACATCTAATTTTTTAAAAAATAAAGTAAATTGATTCGAAATTTATCGAACTATTTGAGTTTTTCCATTTCTAATCTATTGTATTTTTTACTACTTTATTTAATTATTGGAACAATATAATTTACGAATATCAATTTAAAGACTTTGTCTAATATATCAGCTTGCTGAAAATATATATTATCAATTTTCATCCACAAAATGGAGAAAAAAAATAAAATATACTTAAAGTTGTTACACTTTCCATATATTTAAAATATGGTCTATCTATTTTTATTTTTCAATAATTTAGACACTCTATTTTTTTGATTTAAAAATGCAGCTCCAATTGATAACATCGTTAAATTCAATGGTGTGAAATTTTGAAATTAAAAAAATTTCACTTAACAACCACGTAACAAAAAAAAAAAGCTTCAAGTCTTTATACTTTTCGTACATTCAAAATCTGTTTATCTACTTTTATTTTTCAATAATTTAGTCATTTTTGCATTTTTTATTTAAAAGTTTAGTTCAAATTATTAACATTGTTAAAATTATTTTATTAAATTCAATAATGAGATACTTTGAAATTAAAAAAAACTTTTACTCGACAACTATGTAACAAAAATATCATTAAAATTTATAAGAATAATATTAACAATATAATCTCTATTTTTAAATTCAAAAAATAAAAACACTAAATTATTATAAATAAAAATATATAGAATAAAATACAGAGACATAAAAGATATTTAATCTTAAAAATGAAAGAAAAGTAATGATAACTAAATACTTTAATTTATAAGTGGAGGCATTGCATTGGTTGATACTTCAAATCAAATTGATATGATTGGAGAAGCTAATGTCAATCAAACTCGAGGGACTTAATTGTTTGCTTTATTTCCTTTTTTAATGTAAGGCCAAATATTTAAAGTCGTATTTCCATTTCTGCTAAAAGCATTAATTGGTAATGATTATTATTTTTAAAAAATTTGATGTTTAATTAGACAATTAAGGGTTTTGATTTCCATTATTGATTATTTTAATAATTCAAGATAATTGATGTGTTAAAATTATTTGAGTTTGGTAAATCTGTTTTTCGTACTCATATTTTCTATGTTACTCCGATTTGGAGGTATTTTATAATTATTTTTGACAGTATAGATTTAATAGTAAAAATTTAATGCTTGCTAGTTAAATTAAACTAGAAGTTTTTTTTTATGAATGAAAGTTAAACTAACATAGGTTCATTTATTATCCATAATTAGAAGTTAAATGTTGTGATTAAGCAAATGATTTATTGGGTGAAAGTTAACTTGTGGGGGAGTAAATTTGTTAAATCACCTTAAACTAAGTCTCAAAAGTAAATAATTGTATTTAAGTGGATTTGAGGTTTTAACGCACGAAATTTGTGATTTAGATCAAGGATCACGACGCGAGGAAGACGTACGAGGCAAGGGAAAAGTCATCGAATAGACCGGGTTGGTTTTGAACACTCAACAGGTAAGTTCTTAACCGTATACTTACTTTACTTCTATTATATATTTTTAATCTTATAAATAATAGAACAAACTTATATACTAATGAAGTAACAACTTAAGAATGAATGAAAGTAAGTGTTGATGGGTCAATAAAAGTGTTAATTCGTGAGCATAAACATATAGTGGCTAGCGAGCATAAACGTATAGTGACTAGCGAGAATAAACATATAGTGATTGACGAGCATAAACGTACGTTCTCTGACGAGAAGAAACGTGTTTGAGACTCGAGTAATAAATACTTTTATAATGACCCATAAAAAAGATAACAAACGGAAAGATTGAGACGTGATGTCTTAAAGGAGTGAAACAATGGAACGTACTATGTCAAGGTGACTTATCTTCTGGTTACTTATTACAATTAATTAAGGTGTTTTGTTATAGATACTTGATATGATTTGTATGATATATTTTTTTTTTGGCAATATAGGTGATGATCCTTTTAAAATTGTAAAAAAAATAAAAATAAAAATAGTTTAAACATGTTTTGGATGTGACATGAATAATCTGATAAGTACTGTAACTTACTGTATCCCTACTTCGAAAATAAATACGGAATATTGGTGTTACAAAATTTTATAATTTTTTTGAGTAAAATGTAAGTTTACAATTACTAATTTATAATTAAGGGATATAAATTGTAATTTACTATTTTTTTTTTGAGGGGACAAGGCCCCTACATGCCTTCTCACGTCTCTCCTGATGTGATAATTTTTTTTATTCAATTTAGTATCCAAATTTGATTTTTTATAAATGAGACAAATAATGTTAATTTTTTTACGTGGTCCAACGAAATAATTTAAACATGACAATAATGACATTATCATATTCAATCATTCAAAAATTATACATATAAAATATAAAAATATTTTATGTAAAAAATAAATAAAAATTTATGTGAGTTAAAAAATATTTGAAAATTTGTTTTTATAAAAAAGTATACTTTTTTTATAAAACATTATAAAAATTTGATTTTTTTAATGAATTGGTGTGGGCTTATTTAGGAATTAGTAAAAAAGAGTGATTTTTTTTTATTTATAATTTTGGGCCATAATAATTATTATGAAAACCAAAAAGTAAAATTTCGTAGGTGTCATTTTGTTATTGTCCATTGGGATTCAAACCAAAATGTAATGATGAGATGCTAAATGATTCAATATACTTTATGAACAATAAGATTTCCTATTTCTTTTTCTTTTTAGCCCTTAACTCTTAATTGGGTTTTATTGAACAATATTTTTAAGTGTAATCGATAAATAATTTATACTGAAACTGTATTAAATGCAAAAATTGGAAGAACAAAAAAGAAAATTATGGCCAAATATTAATTAATTAAAAGTTTAGATGCATAATCGATGCATATGAGGGTAAATATAAGTAATCATGATATTAAGGAGTACTTGTTTGTTTTATTATTGAAAATTTGAAATATATTGAGTAATCTAATATTTTTTAAATATTTTGATAAATTAATGTAAATTTTATTTGATAAAAAAATTAATAAAAAGGAGTTGAAATTTATGAGTAGATCCAAAATTCAATGTGAAAATTGTTATAATATACGTCGATAATTACATAGGAATGATCGCAAAGTAATAAAAAAGAAAAATAAGAAAACGAAAATTTTAAATGGAAAATTTTTATCTGAAAAAATCACGAGTAGAAGAAAAAAATTTCACTAATGTTAAAAAATAACAATACAAGATGTTTGTGACTATACATTGTTTTTAAGGGTTTAAACAACTCATCTAATAGAATAAGTATAGTCCTATACGAATTCAACTTATGCGACACAGTTTACGTCTCGAATCTTCGCCCTTACAGATTTCCAATTTTATCTCTCTATATTTTATTTTTTTAACAAATTAATTACACCTCAAACTTTTAAGATCGAATCAAATATAAATCAAATCAAACTATTCTATCAAAATATATCCTTGAGAAGCTTGAAATTAAAATTATATGTAGTTTAAAGGAATATCGAAAGGGTTTATCTTTTGATACGTGTTACCTTTGTATTTGCTTTACTTTCTTTCTACATTATAATGCAATAGTTAAATCTCGATTTTGATGCGGAAATTTAAATTTGAATTTTTATATTTTAAATTTTGACATAATTTGATATTTATACTTTTATAATATCATTAGTAGTCTAAACCATCAATACCGTTAACAATTAAAGTACTAACATCAATTTTTCTTAAGACTATTATTCCAACAACAAAAATTTCATCAAGATGAGGTTGAAAGGGGTGTTTTTAAGAACAAATCCACATTAGCATTTAATCGAAATAATTAAGGGTGTTGATTGTATAGATCGACTAATGTTGTTATTATAGTATAGAGACTAAATTTCTCCCCGAAAAAATATAAGAACTAAATCTAAAGTTTATACATAGTAAGGGATTAAATCCATAATATGACTAAATATATTCTATACCTAAATTTATACCAAATAAAAAAGTATAGGAATTGAAGTTCAAATTTAAATTTGTTAAAGTGATCATATCCATAATATATCTAAAAATAAGTTGTAGCTAACACGATCGTCTCTAATATATATAATATAACAAAAAATAAATATTTGATACTATTCAATCTACTTATTCAACTATTAGATTTATTATTTGATATTGATTCATCCTGCATGTGAATATGAACTAAAGAATATTCATTACCTAAATTATCTTCGATTTGAATACAAAATTTTATTATCAAAATTCGAGTTGCTTAGAAGAATAAAAATTTTAATACGTCAAATCAAAAAATTTAATAGAATAATTTTAACGGTGTTAAAAATTGCATTTAAATTTTTAAATTCAAAAAATAAATAGACTAAATTCCTAAAAAAACAAAAGTAATAGGATTAAATAAAAATTGTATAAAAAGTATATAAACTTAGAACATATTTTAACATTTAAAATTTTACTCTATAAATTGCTCAAAAAAAGCAATTAATCCAACGGAAGTGCGGTAGGAATCATGCTAGTTGATATTAAGGTGTGGATTTGTAAGGGTTCGTGTAATGAATATCTATAAATATGGATAAATTTGGTTTGGCCGTAATATTTTTGGACAAAATCCAAGTATAGTGAGATTTAAACCTAAAATAATTTGGAGTAAAATTCATGCATAACGAGATTTGAACTTAAATGCTCAAGAACCCAAGGGCAAAGTCATGAAACTTTTTTAAGGGCCAAAAATGTAATAAAAAAATTTTGGGACCAAACTACAATTTACTATTATACCAACTTATGATTTCCTAAAACTAAAGGGACTATCTAAGAAATTTTCATTTTTGGGAGAAAGCCACTCCCTCCCCTTACCCAATGTCTCAACCTTCAAATGCTCATACTAATTTCTTTTAAATGTTTTAATTATATATAGACATATATAAAAGAATTATTATAAAAAAATTTATAAATATTAGAGTTTCTTCTACCTTAATCAGTGATCGAATGTTCGATCATCGTCTTAAGTATAAAATAATTTTAAAATTCATTATTAGCAATCCAACAAAATATAAAATATTAATTATTAAATTAGTTCTTATAAATATCTTAATAAATAATATATAAACATTGAATTCTAACATCAAACATATAGAATATCCTTCACCGTATGCGATGGGCTAATTTAAGGCCGATGGGACAATGCCTTTTTGAAGTGTCAAAAATCCCACTTCACCTAACCTTTTGAGACTTTCAAAACAAGACAATCTATAATCCTTTTTAAACACAATAATTAAGAACGAAAGAAGATAATTAAAAGAGTGATAGTTTTCATAATTTGTCTTCTAATGCACTCCAAACCTAGCAATAGTTGCAATCAGACGGTTGAATTGGAAACCCAACAATATATATCAATGTAGATAAAAGATTATATCGATTTTGAATTGGTTTTCGAATGAATTTCTTGGAACAGTTTGAATCGAGTTTAAAAATATAATTGAATCTATTGAGATGATTTTATTTATTTTCTTAATTTTTATAAATTTTAATAATTTAATTAATTAAAACCAAAATGATCAATTCAACCATAGAATCGAAATTTGGCAATCTAATTGATTGGGCTACTAGTTTAATTTTAAAAACATCGAGGAGCATTTTTTTAGATACATGATTATTGAAATTGTTAAGTCAGATCGAACCAATTGGATAAAGAATCGATTGAGATATCAGTTAAGACTTAGGATAAAGGATTGAATCGGTTTTGAATTGATTTTTTAGCGAATAGCTTGGGATCGATTGAATCGAACTAAAAACTGATGGAACCAATTTTTTTCTATTTTTAAAATATATATTTTTAAATTTTATGAAAATTTAATAATTTATTTAATTAAAACGAAGCAACTAATCGAATCGAAAATAGATAATTTGACTAATTCGATTTTTGATCCAATTTTAAAAATCTCCTGAATTTATGATTATTAAAATTGGGAGTTGAATATTTTATCAACAGATCACATGGCTATTGATTAATGTATTCTAATTTGGTTTCAAGATTTGAAAAAAATCATAAATTAATAATTAAAAATTAAGAAAAACCCACAAGTAGAAATTAATTTTATTCAAAGAGATATGAAAAATGTGTCCTAAAAAACTCATTTCATCACGACTCATGAATAAATAAAATTAAAAGATTAACAAATATCTTATAAATATTTCTAAAATCTGATTTAATCTATTTAATCATTGATTAATTAAAATTGTAACATTGAAATTAAAAAATTCAAAATAATAAAGTAAATACAAAAATTTGTGTTGTTTACATTTGACTGATAAACTTTTTGTTGTATTTCAGAATTAATTTAATTCATCCATTAAAAAACTTTAAATCCAAACTTAATTCAGTCAATTAATATCAATATTAAATTAATTTATTAATGTATATAATTTTTTCAAATTTATTTTAATTGAAATCTCGTTGAATGTGAATAATGTTTAAATTTATTTTTAATTTAAATTTAAATATACTTTGATTACCAATCTAACCATATGCCGTAATAATTAAATTCTGATTATTATTGTTATTATTATTATTATTTTACATGGTTAATCGCATGTGAAAATTTTGACTTTAGCCTTTTAATAATTCAATTAAAAGTCTTGAAGATTTGAAAGACTAAAAAAAAAACATATGGGCTTTAATTACTCCTCACACTTGTCAATCCTAAAATCAACATAAGCTAAATTAAAATAATTAAACTACATCATTCAATTTAATTTAAGTTCAAAGTGTTTAACAACTAAAGAGTTTGGTCCATGAATTTTTTTTATACGTTAATCTCGAAATTTAATAATTTTTTCTATTTTATTTTTTAAAATTAGATTTCGTTAAAATGTGATGATGTGTCAATCATTTGAAAATTTTAAAAAATATATAATATATTTGTAATAATTTTTAAGGTAAACAATCAAAATTTAAAAAATATATAATATATTTGTTTGTTTCAGGTTACGTTTTAATCACTTATGTTATCTGTTACGAAATTATCTCTCTGCCGTTAAGATCTGTTACCTCCCAAAAGAAAGGTTGACGTGGTAATTAAAATGGGTTTAAAATGCCAACGTGGATGTCTAGCTACGATAAGAAAAAATAATTTTTTTTTATGAAATTAAAATACAAAATTTACCTTAAAACTCAAATTATTCACACTGGACATTCCAAAATTTTGCGTTATATTTTCATAAAAAATTAGCTTTTCTCATTCCAACTGGACATCCACGTTAGCATTTAAAATATATTTTCACTATCATGTCTGTCATTTGAGAGGTAACATATCTTAACGGCAAAGTGATCATTTCATAACAAAACGATAACATAAGTGATTAAAACATAACATTTCAAACATAAGTGATTAAAATATAACATAAGACAAATAAAAATAATTATTTTAATAATTTACCTTAGTTTTTAAGGTGATAGACATTATACTTTTAACGAAATCTAAATTTAGAAATCAAATTAAAAAAAAAACTATAAAATTCAGATATTATTACGAAACTAACATGAAAATTTTTACTAAATTCAAAGGTTAAATATTATTTTGTTCCATTTAAATTTTAACATAAACATAAATAATAAAAAAATAACCCCAATTGTCTTTGACCCTTTTCTTTTGATTTATTGAAAAAGTGAAAAAAGAGAAGATAAATTCTTCTCCAAGCTTTGTGCCTTTTTTTTATTATCTTCCTATAAATAATTATTGGTCTTGTTTCTTTCAAAAACAGTACAAAAACAGAAACGAACCAAAGCAAAACAATTGTATGCCAATAAGCTCAAAGTCTTCGAGTTTATATTTGATACACTTAAACAGCAGAGAATCTATAAAATATTTTAACGAAGTCAAAATTAATTTATAATTTTTTTAAGAAATTAAAGTATAAATTTATCTTTTGATTTTATTACTTTTGAAAGGATTAAATAAAAACTTTTATTTTGAAGGTAAAATGTAATTTTACTGCATAGTAATTTTTAAAGACAAATTTGTTATTAAGGGGGCAAGGCTTTTACCTGCCCTTTTAATTTCGTCATTCTGCTTAAGCAATTATATTAATTTAAAAAGTAAATTATTTTGAACTCGGTAATTAAGCATGCTTAAAAATAAGTAAATTTTAAAATTTCGTGTATTGACCTGATGATTAAGAGTGTTAATTGTTTTATGTGTGACTTGGATTCGAGACACGCTAATCGTGTTGTTGTTAGGACTTTACCTTTTCCTTGTAATTTACAAAAAAAAAAAAAAAAAAAAAAAGCAAATTTTGACAAAAATACTAATAATATCCACAAACTGAATAAAATTTTTAATCGAAATTCTTAAAAGAATTTATTTATTTTAATATAAATACTAAATTTCTAAAAATTTCATGGACTAGATAATTTGACCTTAAAGATTCCATAGTAAAGGACTAAAACCATTTGTAATTGTATTTTCTTGCATTGGCATTGGAATTTCATCCCCGAAATACCCATTATTATCTTCATAATACCAAGGCATGCCACTGGGATTCAATAGCCACCCGTCAACCGGGTCCTTGCACACGAACTCGGTCCCTGACTCAACAGATTCGTAACTTGTCCCTAAACTCGGCAATTCCACTATCTGGCTCAGCTCCTCAGGTGTCGGCACGTCATCCATGTTCATCGATGACGAAGACGAAGAAGACAAAACCGACGTCGTAGCATCGACGTTGTTATTAGCATTATTACTTGAAAACTCCATTGCGGCTGCTTTAGCGGCGGCGGCTTGGACATCACGGGGAGAGTTAGAAACCGGACGCGGCAAAAACTCAGCGAGTTCAGGGAAGTTGAGGATCGCCGAGTTACCCTTGATGCTCAACGCGGCAACGTCGTGAGCACGTGCCGCCATTTCCGGCGTCGAGAAAGTACCTAACCAGATTCGGTTCTTTTTTCGGGGCTCACGGATTTCGGATACCCATTTACCCCACGCCCGCATTCGGACCCCACGGTAAACCGGATGTTTACTAATACTATCCCTCGGACGACGCTTTTCGGATACCGGCTCAGTATCCGATCTCTGTTTACCACCATAAGACTTATTGCTGCAAGTGATCAACTCAGTTTCCGAGTTTGGTGAGTCAGCCATTGCCTTTTCTTAACAAACGAAAATTCAATATAATGCTAAATTACTACGTAAATCATGCAAGTTTCTACGAGTTTATGAAGAAAAAAATGCAGTGGGGTTTTTTTTTTCTCGGTGGGTTTTGTAAGAGACGAAAAATAAGGAAATGAGAGGAAAATGAGAAAGGAAAGAGAGGGAAAGTGGAGGAAATAACGAAATTTGAGGCAAAACGTGGGCTTTTTATAAGTAATTTTCCCACTGTAATATAACGGACCAGCTCGACCGACCGTAGAATTTTTTTTTACTAACTTGGTAATGATATCTCGGTGATCTAAGTAATGATTTGTTTAATAACAATAATAATTGCAACATTTTACCAAAAAGAAAAATTGCAATAGTATAATAATTATAATAATAAGGGTTAAATCTTAAAATTATACTTCAATTTATTGATTGAGTGTTAGTTCGATTGATATTTGTATTATTGTCGGTACAGGAAGACGTGGATTTAAATGCGTTGAACTGTATTATCCTCCTATTTAAGGGTTGAAAAGAGATTATGAATAGTTATAGGTATTGTATAAAAAAAAAACTACACTTCAATTTTGGTCTAATATGTAATTTTATACATAAAATTTTGATTTGATTTAATTCTAACGATTTATTAATATAGTTATTGATATAGTATCATTTTATGTTTATATATATTATATACACAAATAATTATATTTATCCGATATAAAAATAAATTGATATATTTATTTCTTTAAATATATATGATTGAATCAAAATTAAAGTCAATGTATCAAATTGCACAATGAATCAAAGATCATGTATAATTTTGAGATTATCCCTGATAATAATAATAGTAATAATGATTTATTCAAAGGTTAAAGTATTTTGGAGATCCCTATATTATAGGGATTTGATCAAATTAGTCTCTATACTATTAAAAGTAATAAAATAAATCCAATTATAATTGAGTTAACATTTATTGTACAAAATATCTTGAAAATTCTTGTTTTTCAATTGCAGTTCCATTCTAAACAAAAGATTTCATTTACAGGATCATAAAACTTCAAAAATATTAACTTTTTAAATAATAAATTATATTTCTTTAAACATTAAATGTTAACTCTATTATAATTTTGTCTAATTTGATTCTTTTTAGTATCACATGGATTAAATTGATCCATTTAATAATAGGAGGACTTCAAGTACATTCCCATTTATTTATATCTCGACTAACGTATGATATAACATTATTTGGTAATTTTTCAATTTGATTTTTAGAATTTTTGTCCATATTAATCTTAGAATTTAAAAAAAATAAAATCAAATTGACCATTGAACTTGAATTCCACTAAAGCATGATGATGTAACACTTTCTTATAGTTCCACGTCATACCTATATATAATCAAAAAATACAAAAAAAAAAACTTCTAAAGATATTTAAATAAATTTTAGGAGATAACGTGACACGATTTTAAAGTGCCACATCATCACACTTTAACGAAATTTAATTTTAATGACCAAATTAAAAATTGTTGTCATGTTTCAAGACTAATGTGAAAAAAATGTTAAATTTGGGGACTAGATTTTAAATTATGTTTTTAAAACCATTTTGTTGACCTAAAAGCTTTGTAGATTGTGGAAATACTCTCTTCTGGAGGTTGAATTGTGAGGTATTTTAGATGGTGCGACATTGGTACAAGATAAAGAATATGATAGAGTTTTGATGCAGACAGATAATATAAAAGTTATTGGGGTTATCAATGAATCCTTATCGAAAGAATCAAATTCTACTTTAATCAAGCGTATTATATAACTCTTATAAAACGAAGAAGATTGGTGAATTGATTATGTTCCCAGAGAAGAAAACTTGAAAGCTAATAATATCTCAAAACTTTTAGTATGGAAAAGGTTTTACAGTTATATGCAATCTCTCTTCTTGTTTCTTTCTAGCATTTTGTGAAGTTTTCTTTTCTATTCACAAAAAATAAAGCTTTGTTATATGTGGCTGATCCACATTCGATAGTCTAATCTTGTTTAGACATGCTATTATTTGTCGCAAATAATAGGAGGAGATGCCATTTATTTTTATTTTTTTCATAATTTTTAATAGGGCTAGCTTGAAAGTTCAAATTATTGTTTATAACAATATATAATAATAATCGGAAGAGGGAATAGAGTCGCTTGAGATCGAAATCAAGCTCTAATGCTTATAATATAATGTTTTTGTCATTGAATCAAGAGATTGTTGATTGTTTATAATAATATTTAATTTTTTTTTTATACTTTTATAATTTAATGATTGAGATATTTATGAATCGAATTAAACCAAATTCGGATTGGATCCATGCGTAATATCGATACCATACATAATTGCTTAAGCTCAGTTCATTTTAAAATACTAAACACAAATTTTACCCAAATTTATCTCTATTCATTAATGGATGACCAAATATGTTTAAGCCAGCACATATGCAATTTTTTAATTTTTCAAAATTATAATTATTTTTATTTAATATTTAGTAATTATATATATCTTTACAATCATCATATATTTTTATTCTATTAAAATTTTAAACATAAACAATTAAACTTATTTTTAATACTTACACTATAGTATATTTAATTTACATGTGATATAAATATGGTCCAATGACGTGGAGGCTCCACATCTAGCAAAATAAGTGGTTAGACAGATTCAACTTGAACTTGAACCTAATGAAAATGAGTAGTTAGATAGGTCTCAAAATTTTTCAAAACTCACTTATATTGTAAATAATTAATCGAAATTCATTTTAGATCCACCTTTATTATTTATAAAAAAAATAGTTAAAATATTTTAATTAAATATTTAATATTTTAAAAATTTTCATTTAATTAATATTTTAAATATAATCAACTTAATATATATTTTAAATGTTTATGCCATAATATTTATATATTAAATAATTCAATTAGCATGTGTTATAAACTATGTAGTGTGCAAAAATAATGTAATATAATATAAGGTAAACTATAATAGACGTCACCTAATTACGATTTTATTTAGTCACCTAATTATGAAAAGTTACAAAATAGTCATTTAATTATTAGTATTTTTTTTGTTATTGAATTACGAAAAATTACAAAATGATTATCCGACTATTCAATTTTACCTTTTTTTATCACTAGCTAGCAAACGTAAAAATGGAAACGCCCAAAAATACATTATAGGCGGGATATTAAAAAAGATAAATTTAAATAGTCAAGTGACAATTTTGTAACTTTTAATAGTTGGATGACTACTTACGTAGTTTACCCTGTAATATATTACACTTAGAAAACAGGTCAGATTGGGGTCCAATTTTGAATGTTTGAGTTCGAGTCCAATTTATATTTTAAATGAATTCAATTTTTTTGCCTAAACTCATCTTTCAAGCCTAATATTTTTGTCTCAATCCTGCTAAATTTTAGATTAAACTTCAAATTTAGACAAATTACTCAACCCTTAACCATGTTACCCTTACCCTCTCAATTCATATATTCATTATGAATTACAATCAATGGAATCAATGAAATAACAATAGATTTGAGAGTGTTTTATGTTGGAAAATATAGACATCACATATATAATAAGAGTAATTACATGTTATTTGTCGAAACCATCCCTTTTTGGAAAACGACGAGTTTCGAAAATTATTTTAAAATCGAAAAATAATGGGAGTCGCCACCAAGGTGCGATTGGATCACCATAAAACGTTTTAAAAAACCATTTTGAGAACATGTAGGTCTTCGAAATCTAGAAAAATAGGTTCGGGAGTTGGTTACGCATGAGGAAGGATTAGCACCCTCATGTGCCCAAAATTGGTACCATGTTGATTATTTCCGGGTCTTAATTTGTAATATTTAAAAGCTTAAAGTTTAAAATACGATCCTTGAATGCATGAGTTGGATTTTAAAGAAATGGGGTTTGTTTGGAAATTCCTCTATCTCAAGGTGATCGAGGAAGAAAGTTATGTCCAATGAGTTAGGACATGACATTTCAAGATCTAGAAATAACGAGTTTTCCATTGTAAAACCCTTTTTAAATTTTTTTTTTGCAAAAAAAATATTCGATTATCTCGATTTAAAGAAATGTTGCACCTAATAAATTAAGGCGCAATTTTTCAGAATCGAAGATAAGGAAGCATTGCCTCGATTAAGGGTATTCAATTATTTCGATTTGAATAAAAATTGCACCTAGTGAGTTAAGGCACAAATTTTCGAAACTCGAAGTAAAAGAATATTGCCTCGATTTTTTAAAGCTTGAAAACAGACAGTTTCTGAACCCGATTTGAGTCTGTTATTGATCGTTTCCTTGTTCACGTTTGTATACTACTGTTGTGTTTGCCTATGACTCTTAGTAAAAAAAAACTATATTTGTATTGATCCTTTTTTTTGTGAATGAATCGTCATCCTTTACAACTGAAATGAATTCGACTTTTATAGCCTATGTTACCATCATTCTTTTTTGTTTTACAGTACTTAATGTATGTCTACTTTCTCCTTTTGCAGGTCTCAAAAATGCAGTGGCGGTTGGTGCAGTCCAAGTTGGGGTGACCGGTGCTAGTTGCTGATGAGCAACTTGGTTGCTGATGTGGCGGCCTCCGATTGGCTGAGATGGAGGTGGCTATAGCATTCATTTGTAGCTGATCACGTTAAAGGGGTTTTTTTTGGGTCAGGGCCTAGGTGTCATTTTAGAATTAGGCTAGTATTGGGCCCTTTATAATTGGGTCTTTTTTATCTGGGCTTAGGTTAGCATTTGGGCCCAATTTGTAATTTGGACTTTGTAATTGGACATTATTAAAATTTTAAAATTTTATTTCAAAATAAATTTAAATTTTAAAATAAATTTAAACTCCAAATAAGCTTAAATTTACAATAAATTTAAACTTAAATTGAATTAAAAATTAAAATCTAAAATTCGATCTAAATATTAGACCCGATCAAAATTGGGCTCCAACAATTACATGTTATTATTTACTATCATAAAATGTTAGCTTAAATTAAATATAATCTAATTTGGTTAAGGTTTATTAGGCTTTAATTATTAAATATAGTATGAGTCAAATATGTGTAGATAGTCTAATAATTAATTTTTAATTATGATGAGCCGATTAGAAATTATTGTTAATGTGTAAATATTAAATATATTAAGGTTATGGTTCCTAAATTACATATAACTTTTCTAACATATCATATTTAAAAAAGAAGGTCACTTTATTTAAATTACTTATCTATTAATTTGGAAGATTAAAATAAAAAAATCCGAAAATTTTAAGAAATCGACATATTCAAATATGCTTTCATATCTAATTTTATTATTGATTTATTCTTGATAATTTTATATGACATATCTTAATTTATTAAATTTTATTTTTACGATTGTGACAATTTAATCAAAAGCTTATTTGTAAAAAAAAAAATTACGGACCCAATTATTAAAAAAAGTAATATCCTTAATTCAAATGAAGAAGACTACATACATGTTCACTTTTCCAACTCGTAACATAGAAAATGACTTAATTATAAATTGAAGTAAAATCTTATTAGAAAAAATAAATAAATAGAAGAAAATGCAAAGCCATGAATGGTTTTAGAATATCTAGTGAGTGTAAATGGTTTGATTTTATAATTCTTTTAATAAAACTCAAAACTACATATAAATTTTGATTTAATGTGTAATTTGGTACATGAATTTTTATTTTGTGCAATCATACAAATTAAATTTTAATTTTAATTCAATTGTACCCATTTAAATAATAAATACATCAATTTTTTATGTATTAGATAAATATGCAATATGTAAAGGTAAATGGTTATATATTAATAATTGTGTTGGTAATTTGTAAAAATTGAGTCAATTGAAAATTTCATGTGTATTGTTTTGGGATTTATTTCAAATTTTTTTATTTGTAAATTAAATTAAAATTAAAATTTTATCATATACAAGGATGTTTATGAGTCAACTCGAGCAGTGACTCGATTTCAAATAAATTTTTTTAGAATTATTTAATTTAAATCGAATCGAGTTAGATCAACATGAGAGAAAACTATTCTTACCTAAGTTCGACAAGGATTGAGTCGAACCACTCAGCCAGTGAACAAGTTTGTGTATATAATTATATTAAAATGAATGTCTCTAATGTATAATGTATGAAATCTAAATTTCTAAAGTTTAACTTGTCAAGAAAAAATTATGAAGTGTGGTTTCATTGAATTAAATATTCATTTAATTAAATTTAAATTATTTTTCTGATGAATTACAAAAAAAATATAAAATTCTAAAAAAACGTGATTAACACAATTTAATAATTGTCATGTAATTATTATCGCTTGTCCTTAAACCTTCTTTTTAATCATTCCAACATGATAAAAATGTAATTAGCACGACTTAATAATGATAATGACATGATTATCATGTTGTTATCATCGTTTGTCCTTCGGACTTTCTTTTTAATCCTTCCAACATGATAATGACATGATTGGAAGAGATTAAATTAGAAGGTTATTTTTAATATATTTTAATTATTTATTTCCTCTTATATTTCATCATTTGAATTACTTTTATATAATATGCTTCAAATTTTTGTATTTTTTAAATTTAATTCTATATTTTTATTTTTAAATATTTAAATTTTTTGAATTTAAAAATTTAAGTTCAATTGTTAACACCATTAAAATTAATCTGTTAAAATTATTGGCGTGACATTCTAAATTAAAAAAAATGTATTCACTCAAGAATCACATGACAAAAAATGACATTGTAATGAAACTGAATTTAATAAAAAATTTTAACGATGTTAACCATGCTAAAAATTAACATTAATATTTTAATTAGAATAAAATATTTAAACTAATTAATAACATTATAAACATTGAGGTACCAAATTTATGTCGATTGAATCTTAATTCGATTGACACGAACAATGTTACTAATGCAGGAGGATATAGATTCGAGTGCGTTAAAACACATTATATAAAAATTAAATATAATAATATAAAGCTGAAATTGACATGAATATTCATAACTAAATTTAAATAAAATCTTTTATCAATCTATAGTAATTTTAACAAATATAAAATTATAATTTTTGTCTATCAAATTTATGGAGACAAACAAACAATCCGATTCTTAAATAACAAAACCTAAAAACTACTAGTCTTTGGATTTAGCAAAAAATAACAATGGCCTAAATTTTCTTACCCAAGTTAATGTTTTTCGTCGTATAACAAAACTACAAAAGTGTCTCAAATCAATACATGTTTGTGAGCTGTTAAAAACAAAGAATCTAATTTATGAACTAAATTTATTTTATGCCATTTTATTTTGTTTTTAAATTTACGAGTAAATTGTATTAGTAGTCACTTAACATTTAATAATTTTTTTTTTATTAAATTATTATTAAAATATTTTTGATCATCCAAATATGAAAAATTACAAAATGATTATCAAACGATTCAATTATCTTTTTTGGTCAGCAGTTAGCTAATGATAGTACCTTTTAAAATTTGTATGATAGTAACTTTAACTCTCAACATTTATAAATCATTTCAATTTAATATTGTTTTTAAAAAAAAATTTAACCCTCAACACTTATAAATCATTTCAATTTTATTTTATTTTCCCAGAGAGAAGGAAATTAAATAATTGGATATAATTGCAAATTGCAATCTCAATTAAAGAAAATCATCATAAGTTAAATGCTTAATTTAAGAAAAATAATTAGAAAAAGAAACTATATGAAGTTTTTTCTTTCACTTTTTAAAACAGAAAAACAGTTTTAAAATAACAAACTATATTCCTTTTAATAAAAACCTCTATATATAATAAATTAAAAAGTATACTCTCAAAAAAATGATTAATATATATGTATAATTTATTCCCCACTAGTACCAATTATAATATCATTAATGGGCTAGGGACTCATTTCGGCCGATCAAAGTTATTGTTAAAATAATGATTTTCTGGATTTCAAGTTTAAACTCAATATTGTTGATAAAATTTTTGTTCGATTGTTATAAATATTATTTTAATGTAAGAAGACGTAAATTCGAGTATACTGTAATACATTATCCTCTTATTTATGAGCCGTGGAGGGATTATGGATAGTACTTGACATTATTTTAAAAAGAATAAATATAATCAAAATCTATTATTTATTTAATACAATACTTAAATAAGAAAATATTACATGTTTAAACACATTCGAAAGGATAACCTCCAATTTGCTACAACAACTTAATCTGCATAATCCTTAGTGCAGGTGCTATGTTTGTTATGGTTCTGTGTTGCAAAATGTTGTTTTATCTCTTTTTCTTACTCCATAACTCTTTAGCTAAGTCGCGCCAATCGGTGACTAATGACCATTCTGAATGGATGGCTAATAAACTGACAACACCCACCGTAAAAGAACACGAAAAGCGCTATCACTGCTCGATGGAAAATATACGAGGGAGTCGTCAATTGGACACCGTATAGGAATACCATATGAACGGAAGCAATCACTAACCACATCATTAACCGAACGTACTCCCATTGGATCGAATTCGCTTTAAGCTTCAAAGAGCTTGTCAGCATTACTATGATGTTCATGGATACCAAGAATCCGATGGAGTCCCACACCAAGAACCAAGTTAGGCTCTTGGGCGAGACGTCTCCCGCAATCGATTTGCTTTGTCTGTCGTTCGAATCTGCATTTCCCCCGTCTTGCCAAACTCCCCCCAGGAGGATTCAATGCTACTTTGAATGTCACTGTAGCTATTAGTACTACCGCCACCATGGTACCTCTTGGCATTTCCTCGAGCCATTTGAAAGAATCCACGGTATCCTTTTTCGAGGCTGAGTCTTTCATCGTCATGTCTACTTCGATCACTGCATCGTTAGCTCGAGATGGGTCGGTTAATGCTTGGCTTTTGAGTTTTGGCATGCTTGCAAGATGGAGCATGTGGACAATCTCTTCATCATTTGATTGCTTTGGACCTTTTAGCAATATATCCAAAGTCTTTAGATTATTGGAATTCACTGCGTTCACGTCAAGTTCAGGTTGTTGTAGTAGGAAATTCATTACCTGCATAAAAAAGTTTAAAATATATTGTTAATACCTGTACTTTGACAATAATCAAAATATAGTCCTTATATTAAAAACAAAGGTAAAGATACATCCATAAAATCATATTATCATGAGAATAAAAACATTATAAATTCAATAAATATATCTAATATTACGCAAATTTTGAAGGAAAATACAAATTAAGTTGGCAATTGAATTAAAATTTTTAAATAAAAAAACACATCCCATTAACTTAATCCTAAACTTGATTTCATAAAAGCTAACAACTCGAAGCCATCAAACCTAAATTAATACTTAATTTAAATTCGAAGTGATTTGAACTAAAAATAACTAGAACTTATAATGGTTCGAAAGGATTAAAACCCACAATGATCCAACTTGAACTTTAAATCCAAAACAGCTGAAACTCAAAATAATTCGAATTTGAAGGGACCAAAACTTGCAATTACTTCACTTCAAGGTGGTGCCAACTGCCAAGGGAGATGTTAGAGGCTAGGGCCCTAAAATCGGAAAATATCACTTCGACTCCTTTAAATTTTATAAAATTATATGTTAATAAATAGTGAAGTTACACTTTAACCTCAAATAATAATATTTTAATTTAATCTCTCAAAAATTATAAAAATATAATATAATATAATGATAAAATTACGGCTCTCAAAAAATAATTTTTAACTGTACCTATCAATAATTTGAAAATTTAAACCTCAAACCAAAATAACACGAACAGAAAATAATTAAAATTAAAAATAACTCAAATTTAAATGTGTTCAAATTCAAAATAGCCCGAAACAAATTAAATAAAATTTAAATTCACCAATACGAATACAAAAGTTTAACATATACCTCATGCTGTTTCCTCAAAGCAGCCAAGTGCAACACAGTGTTACCATCTTCATCCTTTAAAATTCAACATCTCTTTAACTTTAATCCCATCAATTAAACCCTTAACAAATTTACATCCATTTTCATTCTTCACAGCTAAATGCAGAATCGTCTCCTTTTTATCAGTAATCTCTTTAATAGATTCCGGGCAGCTATTACCAATTCTCCGACGACTCTTTCCCGTCCTTTAATCACCGCTAAATGCAAAGCAACACGACCCTTATCATCTTTCCTTCTACAAAGCTCGTGGCGCCGATCTCCCTTTCGATTTTCAGCAACTCGTCCACCGTTTCAACGGGTCCGTTCGCTGCGGCCAAGTGAAGTGGGGTGTACCCTTTGAGATTCGCCGTTTTGGCGAGACCTGGATTTTGGTTGAGGATTTGGCGAACGAAATCGGCGTGGCCGTGAGAGGAGGATACGTGCGACGGAGTCTCGAGTGAAGCGTGGTGGGTGTTGTCTTCGAGGATGAGTGGGTCTTCTTCGATGAGTTGAAGTAAAGTTGAGGTTTCGCCTTTGCGAGAAGCGTCGAATAGCTTCTCGTCCATGGCGGAAACTCACCGTTTAAGCGGCTTTTGGGGGTTAAACTCAATAATTGTGCTGCAAAAATTTCATGGAAGAATGAACCTTTTGTGTTGCAAAGTCAACCTTAATCGGTCAACATTATTGACAATAAGGTAATAAGCTCCATAACTGTGACGTTATAAGGTTATTCTAGAACCTGTATAGTTCGCTGAGGGTGAAGGCAATTGGTAAGTATTTGGTGGCCGTCCTTGTATGTATTAGTAGTTTTATTAGTAAATTAACTTCTGTATTTTACATTAAAAATAATTTATCATTTTTACGGTTAAAAATTGATTTTAATCATAATGTCAATTTTGTCAATTTTTAACAATAATTAAACTAAATATCTATTATTTCTTCTATGTTTTAAAGTGGGGTTTATATCGTATAGGTACCATTACAAATTAAAGTGTTTATGGGTCCAACAACATAGGGCCTAGGTTTGATTTTAAAAATTTCCCAAACCTGGGTCCAACATGCCCAAATGGTGAATCTCCTTGTTTAAGATATAATATAATATTTTCTATTTTATTAACTTAAAATTAATTTTATATTTTTAAAAATTTGAACAATGAACTAAACTAGACCAAGGTTTAAAACTCTAAATCCATAATCTCGTATGTTGGCTTAATGATCAGTGTGTTCATCGTTTCAAGTATGATTTGAATTTGAATCGTATTAATTACATTATTATTATGGCTTTACTCTCTCTTTATAATTCATCAAAAAAAAAAAAAACACTAAATCCAAGCCTAGTCCAAAGTAGACCAAGCCAATTGAAACTAGTGAGCTCTAAAATATATTCGAACTTATGAGAATTTTTCCTTAAATAATCTCATTATATATTCTGATCAAATATGTTATTTTTAAGATAATAACTAGAACCACTCATAGCCTTTCCTTAACCTATATATAGGAGGATAATTCACTTTAGCGTACTCGAACCCATATCTTCTTATATTGACAATAATACTTTATGTCAATCGAACTAAGACTCAATCAGTTGAACCTATAATAATTAAATTCAAAATAAATATGAAAAAATCATATATGGTAATACTCCAACATGAAACAATGCAAATTAAAGTATTTGCAAAAGTAAATTCAATGTATAATTGTTATATTAGAAAATGATAGATTACACGTTGATTATAAAGAGCGGTTCACATTTTTTGAGTTAGAAACTAAAAACGAAAAACAAAATAAAAAATATAAAAGGAGCATCTTATCTTAGTCGAGTACAAATTGTGGATAACATAAAGGCAATGCAACCCTCAAAAAGGGTGGGTTAGAAAATTTTTATTTCCTTACTTTTTATTTTAAATATATTATAAAATAGATTAAATTTATAAAAAATTAAGATTTTTAAATATATTATAGTAAATATTTTATATGTACACATCAATTATCAAATAGATATGTATATCGAATCTAAAGTCTAAACATATATTCTATGGTCATATGCAATTTCGAAATTAAAAAATCATAAAATTTTAATATCAAACAAAAAAAAAAATTAAAAACATAAAAACATATAAAATATTGCTATAATAATAAATATAAATCTATTAACAAAGCATCATCATATCAAAATAAATAATTAATTCATTAAAATTTAATGTAAAATTAGCTTTCAAATTATATCAATTTTTTTCAATTAAGTACTTAAAATGTTGATTTTATTTCACTTTACCCCAAAAGGATAAAGACTGGGACGCAAGATACGTTTTTAGATAAAAGGGAACGAAATAACCAAATTTAATTGTCAATAACGAGATCAAATGATAAATTAATTTAGTTTTCGAATTTTAAAATAATAGAGGGACTAAAAAAACATTATACCATGTTTTATATCATCGTTATTTCACAACCTCAATCACCCTCGCTCACGCACTCTGGGTTACCACTTTGCACAGACAAAAGCAGAGAAACAAAGAAACGAAACTCAGGTAGAGGGAGAAAACGCTATAGTTACGGTCACAGTCATAGACAGCTCTGCTAGGAAATAGAAACTGACTGGAATTTTCATTTGTTGTTTTTAAAATAAACAAAATTTAGCATATAACAAATCGTGAAGATGGTGAGGATAATTCCCATGGCGTCGTCCTCAATACGACCTTCTTTATCTCCGTTTAGGTGCTCCGGCGGTGTTGCTTCATCGCGGTTTGGGGTTTCCCTTTCTCCGGTTCACCTTCACCGGCACCTCGGTTTCTCTAATGTCGGCAGCGGTAAGCAGAATTTGTGCGTGTGTGTGTATCAATTTAATTACCTCTAATGCCCTAGAATTTCTTTTATTGATTTAATTATTGATTGAAGAAATATATGGAATTGAGCATTGATGTGAAATCTCCGGAGTTCATAAAGAACAGATTTACAATGCAAATTATATTAGGCTTAATTGTACTAGGCGTACCAAACTATGGCCTAGATTCTAGATTGGTCCCAAACTTCAAAAGACGTTCAATTGAATCCTCAAAGTATAGTCTCATCCTCGGTCGCACCATTAGCTTTGTTGAGGGTCCCTGATTCTGTTGAGAGAAGTCTGTGAGGTAGTGTCTCTTGAGAGCTGGTGGATCCACTAACATGTCTGGAATTGTCCTCGAGGAGGTTTTGTCTCCCGATTATGTCATAGAAAAGTCTGGGAAGTGTCGTTTGCATCTAAACAGACTGCCAAGTCGGCCACACCTGTGGCTCATAGTATTGCTATTCAGCCATGTGAACCACCCTGTACCGACTAAAAACAGCTCTCAGGCTAAAATGGAGCATAGACACCCAAAAACAGAATACCAGCTTAATTGTTAAATGCCAGCTTAAATTTGGGATGTAGCATATTTAAAACATGTAAGCCAAATTGTAAACATTACGTGAGTATGCTTACGGTATGATTTGCTTGGATTTGATGTGTTAAAAAATAGTCTTCCTGAATTTTAAGGACAGTTAATTTTTTTAATAAGTCAAGTTATTCATACGATAGATAGGAGCATATTTACATTTTGATTTGCATGTTTTTAAAATATTCTATATAAGATCTGAACTAGCATTTAATGCCTAAATTGATAGTTAGTCGATATGATATCTATACTTGGAGGACTTATTTAGAATGTTTTGAAATTTAGGGACCAATTTAGAATCTAGGTGATATTTAGGGACTAATTTATTGAAATACTTTCATTTTTCTCACTTGTCAGATTGTGAGAATGAGTAACAATATCTGGAGTTTCTATTGAGTTTTATAGAATGGAAGAAATGATTTTGTAGATATTTGATGTAAATGTAATCTCTTTTGAAATCTTATCCAGTTGTTCCACAGTCGCGATTCTTTGGTTTCAAAACCTCTAAGATGTCGAGAACTGAAGAAACTAAGCTAGGGAAGCCTTTGGTTGGAAATGTGGTACGAGCAAGCATGGTTGCTGCGCAAGAAACCGAGGCCCTAGAGTGGGTTGAAAAGGACAAACGAAGAATGCTCCATGTCGTTTATCGAGTTGGGGATTTGGATAGGACCATCAAGTATGTCATTTCAAGATAATGCTATTGTTGTTAAAAAAAAAGAAAAAGAAAAAGATAATGCTATTGTTCATGTTTCTTTTAGTTGATCTTGTGAGCGGACTGTGAGTTATTGGATTTATTCTTTTGTATACAATCTTGTGGTTTGAATCTTTGTATCAAACTCGAATATGTTGTGGTTACAGATTCTATACTGAGTGTCTGGGGATGAAGCTGTTGAGGAAACGAGACATACCGGAGGAGAGATACACGAACGCCTTTCTTGGATATGGGCCGGAAGATTCTCACTTCGTTATTGAACTCACTTATAGTAAGCTATTGCCTAGCGGACTACTCTTTGGCTTTTCTAAGCTATAATAAATCTGAAATGTATCTCTATAAATATATATGATAAATTTCGTATGTATCCATGAATATTAGAGTTGACAGTATATATGAGCTTAGCTATAGATAAATTTTTTTCCTTGAATGTTATTACCAGATTATGGAGTTGACAAATATGACATCGGAACTGCATTTGGTCATTTCGGTATTGCTGTTGAGGATGTAAGTTCGAACTATTTTAACAAGATGATAGACTGTTACGTATCTTTGAACTGCTATGTCCTTGTTTACATAGCAGAATGCTTATATGCTCCCCTGATCAGGTTGCCAAGACTGTGGAACTCGTAAAGGCCAAGGGTGGAAAAGTAACCCGAGAACCTGGTCCGGTGAAAGGTGGTTCTACTGTAATTGCATTTATTGAGGATCCTGATGGTTACAAGTTTGAACTGCTTGAAAGGGGACCTACTCCTGAACCTTTGTGCCAAGTAATGCTCCGTGTAGGTGATCTTGATCGTTCCATAAATTTTTATGAGAAGGTGAGAGTTGCAGATATTGGGCCGCGGTATCTGATGTTATTCACATTCTTTTTCATGAACATCCTTTTATTTTTATTTTTATTATTTTTGGTGCGTGGGGTTTAAGTCGTGCCATAGGTCTTAGTTTCTATCTCCTTTGGTTGCAGGCATTTGGCATGAAGCTTCTTCGTACACGAGATAATCCACAGTACAAGGTAAATAACTGTCTCTATTCTGTATGGTGAATAGAAACTGTTAAAATATGTATTCCGGGGAGAGACATGGAAAAAGAAAGGATTCAAGTGTATATACTTATGTTGCTCGACACTTCATTTTTGTTGAATTTACCATGTTCAACACTTTTGTCTAATACATGGATACGAGAATATAATTCCCAAAGATCCTCCATATACATGTAAAAACTTAGAAAAATCCAACCATACCTGTCTTGCGCACCTGTGTCCTGAATTGCTTTTTTAGTAACAGTATTAAGATAATATACTTTGACATATGTTTGTGAATTTTCCTTCAGTATACTATAGCCATGATGGGTTACGGGCCTGAAGATAAAAATGCTGTGCTCGAGTTAACGTACAACTATGGGGTCACTGATTATGACAAAGGAAATGGTTATGCTCAGGTAGAAATTTTTTTGCTTTCTTTTCACTTCAATGTGAAAAAGATCATTTTCGTAACTGCATTCAATACGTTTCATGATTCTACTTGTTTTCTCTGACCTTATTTCTTATATGCCGGAAACAAGTTAAATGCATATTAATCGCATTTCTGCAGATTGCAATCGGCACAGATGATGTTTACAAAACTGCAGAGGCAGTTAAACTTTTTGGTGGAAAAATTACCCGGGAACCTGGACCTTTACCTGGTATTAACACCAAGATCACCGCGTGCTTAGATCCTGATGGTTGGAAGACGGTATATATACCTTTTGAACCATTTGTACATTGATGCTTGTTTTTTGAAATCCAAACTTTTTCTTAATTGCTTCTCGTACATCTATACCATCTATATCTCAAAAACGAAAAAAGTATATCGACATTGTTCTCTAATTCGTATGCATTGCTTTGATACCGAGTTTTTTTAACTTTCTGAACAAAAGATTCTTCTGTCAGTTAGTATTATGAGATTTTTTTACTTCATTATTTGCAGGTTTTCGTCGATAACATTGATTTCGTCAAGGAATTGGAGTGAGTTTCGGTTGAAATTGTGTTCTTATCCTTTAGACAATGAAATTCGAATCCAAGCTGAAAGGATTTGTCGAAGAAAGCCTCCATAGAGAATGGCAGCCAATTCCGTTTTGTAGATAAATGTTTTTGCGGTGATAATCGGGTAGCCGTTAGATTTGTCAAAAGCGAAGAAATCTTTAGATATAAAGTGTATGTTCAGTGATCTTCCTGTTTTTATTTCAATGAAGCATTTAAGTATTTTGTTCGATACATATTTGGATATGAATATTGAAAAATATAATCTTTTAAATATATTAAAAAACCTTTAAAAAAAAATGAAAATATCAGTTTTATACATATACTTTAATCTCGACATTTACATCTTAGATATATACCTCTAAAAAGGAAAATATTTTTAAGGAATTACAAATAATACTATTATGGTACCAAAATTTTTGAAGACATAGATGAACAAAAGAATATTGAGAGTTCAAATCCCTTTCTCTTTTTGCTCAATAAATAGATTTTTTTTCTTTATTGTCTTTTCTTGACTTTTTAATTAAGAATCTTACTATTAGTAAAAGATAATGGTTCGGCTGGGTAGAATAATTGAGCCAAAAAAAATATTTTAGATATAAAATGAGTTAAAACGAAAAGAAAAGAAAATACTTTTTAAATATCACTTGATTCTTTCAATATATATATAATGTAATCAAAATGATTTATTTGTAATGAAAAAGAAATATTTTATTAGTAAATTGGCCTTTAATTTATACTTCAATTTTTAGATTGGTTTTTAAAATTTTTTTAGTTATAAATGATCTTTGCATTATCGATTTTATTTTAATTTATTAAAAAAAATATCAATCGATAACAATATGACATGTAGTATGTTGTTATTAGTTGTCACACATTTTGAATTAAAATAAAATAAATTGATAGTCTGATAAAAAAAATTTAAAAACCAATCTAAAAATTGAAGCATAATTTAGAAGCTAATTTACCAATAAAATCATAAAAAAATTAAATAAAAAATTATATAGAAGTATAACAATTTATATATCTAGGATAAGATAAATTAAAACAAATAAAAATAAAAATCCAATATGGTTTACCGTTTACTGAACCTCTCTCTTTTTAATTATTTAAATATTTTAATATCTTTAATTAAGATTTTCAAACATTCATAAGATTTTATATTGTTTTTAAACTCTTTTTTTAGATTTTAATTAGATATTTTTTTTCCACAAAACTTTTTTTTAGATATTTTTAAACTTTTATATGGTTTTATGATATGTATTTTATTTAATCTTCAAAACAAATAAATTATGTAATATTCAATATTTTAATTATAAATTTTTATTTTTATATAATTTTACAATATGCATTTCTATTTAATCTTGAAAATAAACAAATCATGTAAAATTTCCTTTTCCATGAGTCAAGATCTAAATATTAAAATTTTAAATAAATTTAAGTTGGAAATATAAATGATAAAAATCTAGTCAAAGTCGGGACAAAGAAATAAATTTGGAAATAAATAAATTCAATTCGCTATGATGTTCAAAACAATTGTGGGTGCAACAATATGTGAATAAAGTAATTCATATATTTCTATGTATAAAAAAAATAGAATAATTGCAGATAGTGGCTTCGACGATTCAATGCTGGCGGTGAAATATTTATGGCAAAAGTTGAACCCAGATGGATCGTTGGCCAGGCACCCCATTGTAGTTCACGAAGAGCATGTAATAACCAGGTTGCGCAATGTTGCAATTAATGGGAGCTTGAAGAATAATGTTGTTTGTATTTGGGGCTACATCTTTGACAAATTCCAAAATTCCCAATTGAATCAATCTCTGATTCATGGAGATCCCGTGGGTCACAAACGGCGGCGAGTAGATCGTCACTTGAAGTTTTTGTTGGTCGATTTCACCTTTTCCACGGATTTGCACTGTAAATTTCTGGCCATACTTTATTTTGTTATCGGACTTTTCGACCATGATCTCTTGTCGGAACATGGCCAAGTTAGGGTCCAAGTAATGTGGCGAGAATTTCTCGACCCGCACTTCGGTGGGAAACAATGCGTCATCGAGGTAACCTGGGTTTGTGTTGCTTCCAGCGATGAGGACTTTTGCGTCAGGGAGGACAGCGAATGAGGAGTGATACATGCGAGGGATGTTGGATGGGTTAAGCACAGTGAACTTGGAACCAGTTCCATCGGTTCGGAATTTGTACAAAACAGGGGTCAAATTCGGGTCCCTGGCATCATCCCAACCGGCTGAACCACTCTTTGCGCCGTTAACAATAAGCACATCTCCTGTTGGAAGAACTGCCATGTCTCCTAACACACGAGCTGACGGCATGTTTAAGATCTTCCATCTGCTGTTCCTTTTGGTGAAATCAAGGCGAGCACAATCAGTGCTTGCGGGCAAAAACACCTTAGGGCGCTCCAAATCAGCCTTGATGTACGCTTCGTGCGATGCTCCACCGCATATCAAAATCTCGGCAGGGATCACTCTGCGATCTTCATTAGGCTTGAGTACGATTGGAAGGAGGCAAGCACTTCCTGATGCAGGATAATTACGAGCACCATTGGGGAGCACCGGGAACTCATGGATGATCTTGTTGGTGGTAGGATTCAAAAGAACCGAACGATTGTTAGCGAAGACATAGATGTTGCCGTCAGTCGAAAGGTAAACGAAAGGGTACAAATTATTCTCCACAGGATCGTGTGTTTCCACCAAGAAATTGAAATCGATCACATCTTTGTGAGTGTTTTTCTGACCTTCTGTAGGAACAAATTCATATGTCGGGAAATCTCGACCGCCAAACACCATGAATCTACCGTCGCCTAAGGTTACTTGTGTGGCATACCTTCAAAACACCCCCAAAAGTCAAATTCAAGCTTTTATTCCTTAAAGAAAATGAAAAAAATGTAATAAATTTAGGGTTCTTACCATCTTCCATTTGCAAGTGCACCGGGATATTCTATCCAGTCACAAGTATCACATAAGTCGAGGATTCTCACAGTGTCGGAGCCATTGTTATAACCGCCCGTGCTTACCAATCGACCATTTTTATCAAGACCACCCGATGAACACCAAGTGTCATATTTCAACTGTAACAAAGAAAATGAAAATAAAAAAAAAAACATAAAATTTTAAGAAATCATTACGAGTTTGATGCCTTTTTTAAGCAAAATTATTTTCAAGTTTTGCAAATAAAAAATTGAGAGAGATTTTTTCCCAATAAAAAAACGTACCCTAAGTGTCCTAAGCTTTCCTGTGTCAATGTCCATGAGAACCGCATGAGCAAAGCAATCTTCTTCATTGGTTCCCTCGATGTGTCGGCATGGCGGTGTTAATTTTATCTTCGAGATCTTCCACACCGTGGCGTCAAACATCATAACCTGATTGATCTTGGGAAGCAATATCAAATGCATGGCGGAAACACCGCCATTCTCAACGAACAATTCCCAACTCCCTTTAAACATAGTTTTAGCCTCCACGACATTGCCAACTCCATCACAGGGAGCGCCTTGAGACGCAACGAGGGTATCATCAGCGGGCTTTCCAACCGTCGCCAAGGTATCTCCACCTTGGTTGCCGGAAGTAGCAGATACATGATCGTCAGCAATCAAGGGACCGCTAAAGAAACCGCCACCATCGACAGCAAGAGAGTCCGACCCCTTGAAACCGGCTAAATCGGCTTTGCCAGTATGACGGGCAGGGTAGTCAAAATGTTCACCGTCCACATGTAGAAAAAAGAGAGGTAATACAGTAAGAACTCTCCAAAACAACCCCATCTTGTATTATTTAGCTATATAATTTAAAACCTTACTTTTTCTTTATTCTATGAATCAACTGCTTAGTGATTTCAGAATTGCTTTCGTTGCCTTTTATATGCAACTTTACGTTTCAAAGTGCATTTTTTCAGAGAAAATTACTGATCTCACCATGTTTAGAGGAAGTTTAGTTCATAAAATGTTAAATTTAGCTATTATTCCCTGTATTATATTTAAATTATGAATTTAATCCTTAATTTTTAATTTGATCATTTTTTATCTCTATACTTCTTTTTTTTATTATTTAAATTTTAGTCTTTACTAAGTGGTAATTGTTAAATTCATTTAATTAAATTATGTTATTTCCAAAATATAATATCATATATATGTGTAATGTCATGTCGATTTGTTATTTTTTTTTGTTGAATTATAATAACAGAGCAAAACCCGAACAACAAACGCGACTCGAACACAGGCCACACTTGGGGTGATGAACACCCTTGACCATCATGTCCTCACACGGAGTTCGTCGACTTGCTATTTTTATGCATTACTCGCAAAAAAATTAATGGATTTAACGATTATCGTTTGTGTCGAATGAAATTTCAGAATTTGAAAAGTATAGAGACTAATACAGACTAAAATTATAACTTTATGCAATTGGCATCGTGCTATTTCACGTCAAATCAGTGTGTTTTTATTTTTATTTTTTATTACTTTACGATCATTCCTATTGTAATTATCGACGTATATTATAACACTTTTCACATTGAATTTTGGATCTACTAATAAATTTCAACACCTTTTTATTATTTTTTTATCAAATAAATTTTATATTAAATTACTCAAAATATTTGAACTTTTCAATAATAAAACAAACAACTACTCCTTAATATCATGATTACTTATATTTATACTCATATGCATCACTTATGTATCTAAACTTTTAATTAATTAATATTTGGCCATAATTTTCTTTTTTGTTCTTCCAATTATTGCATTTAATACAATTTTAGTATAAATTATTTATCAATTACACTTAAAAATATTGTTCAATAAAACCCAATTAAGAGTTAAGGGCTAAAAAGAAAAAGAAATACGAAATCTTATTGTTCATAAAGTATATTGAATCATTTAGCATCTCATCATAACATTTTGGTTTGAATCCCAATGGACAATAACAAAATGACACCTACGAAATTTTACTTTTTGGTTTTCCTAATAATTGTTATGGCCCAAAATTATATATAAAAAAAAGTCCCTCTTTTTTTACTAATTCCTAAATAAGTCCACACCAATTGAAAGGATTTCCTTGAATTATGATTCATTAAAAAAATCAAAATTTTAAAATATTTACAATGTTTTATAAAAAAATATAAATTTTTAAATAATAATTATTAAAATATTTATTAATTCACATAACTTTTTATTTATTTTCTACAAAAAATATTTTTATATTATATATATTTTTTGGGTGATGGCAAATGATAGATGTCATCATTGTCACGTTTCAATTATTTAATTGGACCACGTAAAAAAGTTAATATTATTTGTTTCATGTGTCATTTTATGTAACAGAAATCAAATTTAAATATTAAATTGAATAAAAAATTGAGTATCACATTGGGAGAGATCGGAGGGGTATGTAGTAGCCTTGCCCCCTCCAAAAAAATTAGTAAATTACAATTTTTATCCTTAATTATAAATTAGTAATGGTAAATTTACACCTTGATCCTTAATTTTTTTTTAAAAAAATTATAAAGATATTATCTAATACAACGGTAAAATTACATTTTAACTATTATTAAAACTTATAACTTAATTTCGACTCCCAAACATAAAATTTTAACCTCATCCTTTTACCATATTGAAAAATAATACAAACTCAAACACTAAATGATGTATTAACACATAAATTATCTTGAATTATTAAAATAATCAATAATGGAAATCAAAACCCTTAACATCAATTTCTTTTAAATATTTGGGCTTACATTAAAAAGGAAATAAAGAAAACAATTAAATCCCTAAAGTTTAATTAACATTAGCTTCTCTAATCATATCAATTTGATTTGAAGTATCAACCAAAGCAATGCCTCCACTTATAAATTAAAGTATTTAGTTCTTGGTCCCTAAAGTCTACAAGTCTGTTAGGATATCTTAGTTGCATACATCACTGCACTTTCACTTGACACTTATCATAATGATAAACGGCTCATCTCGTCTCATTACGACCTTCTCTTGAATTCTCAAAAATTTTGTCATTCGATCCCCGTAAAGACAGAGATTCCCTCGTTGTCTTGACTGCGTTACCGAAAGATTTAGGAAGTCGAAATAGTATACCATCTTGGGGTGGACACGATAACAAGATTTTATACATTGTATAGGACTAAAAGCCTGATTTAATTAAATTAAAACAAATAAAAATACAATATGATTTACTAAACCACTCTCTTTTTAAATATTTAAATATTTAAATATCATTAATTAAAAAAATTAAACTCTCATAAGATTTTATATTACGTTTTTTAAACTATTTTTTATATTTTAATTAGATGTTTTTAAACTTTTATATGGTTTTATGATATGAATTTTATTTAATCTTCAAAATAAATAGATTATGTAATATTTTAATATAATTTTAAATAATAATGTAATGTAATATTTCCTTTTTTATGAGTCGGATTTAAATATTAAACTTTAACGTAAATTTAAGTGAATCATAAAAATGTAACGAGAGTGAACCTGAACTTTTGGGTTGAAGAAGTACCTCCGGAGGTTGTTTTCATGGTGGAGCGGGAGCGACGGTTGGTGCATGCTCAGATGAATTCTATATGAAGATCGAGTTTAGATGTTGTGCGAGGAAGATGACTGGAACTGTAGCTGGGTTTTTTTTTATGGAAAATGGCGATCTATATTCTCTGTTGGTGGCTTCATCTCCTCAAAAAATCGAGGCATTTTTCTTTTGTGCTTTATTTTATTGTCAGCTTTTTTTTTTTTTTTTTTTATGGTTGACTTTTATTACCGGTTTGCTGAACCAATCTGTTTTATGGGTGTTTCGATCTCTTTTGGTTAATAATAATTTCTACCTCGGTATTCCTAAAAAAAAAAAAAAAAAAGGGCAAATCCAAGAGTCCACATTTTATATTGTAAAAGATCTTCAAAACAATAATGTGAACAAAGTGATTCATATATTTTTATTTATAAAAATTGCAATAATTACATATAACGGCTTCAACGATTCAATGCTTCCGGTGAAATATCTATGGCAAAAATTGAACCCACATCGCTTGGCGGCAAGGCACTCCATTGTAGTTCACGAACAGCATGTAATAACCAGGTGGCGCAATGTTGCCATTCATGGGAGCTTCAAGAACAATGTTGTCTGTATTTGGAGCAACATTTTTGTTAAATTCCACAATTCCCAATTGAATAAATCTCTGATTCATGGAGATCCCGTGGGTCACAAATGGCGGCGAGTAAATCGTCACTTGAAGCTTTTGTTGGTTGATTTCACCGTTTCCACGGATCTGCACTGTGAATTTTTGACCGTATTTCACTTGGTTATTGGACTTCTCGACAATGATCTCTTGTCGGAACATGGCCAAGTTCGGGTCCAAGTAATGTGGTGAGAATTTCTCGACCCGGACTTCGGTGGGGAACAATGCATCATCGAGGTAACCAGGGTTTGTGTTGCTTCCAGCGATGAGGATTTTTGCATCGGGGAGGACGGCAAACGAGGAGTGGTACATGCGGGGGATGTTGGATGGGTTAAGCACGGTGAACTTAGAACCAGTTCCATCAGTTTGAAATTTGTACAAAACCGGGTTCAAATTTGGGTCCCTAGCGTCATCCCAACCGGCTGAACCACTCTTTGCACCATTAACAATAAGCACATCTCCTGTTGGAAGAACCGCCATGTCTCCTAATATACGAGCTGATGGCATGTTTATGATCTTCCATTTGCCATTCCTTTTGGTGACATCAAGGCGAGCACAATCAGTGTTCGCCGGCAAAAACACCTTAGGGCGCTGCAAATCAGCCTTGGCGTACGCATCATGTGATGCTCCACCGCATATCAAAACCTCGGCAGGGATCACTCTGCGATCTTCATTAGGCTTGAGCATGATCGGGAGGAGGCAAGCACTTCCTGAGGCAGGATAATTACGAGCACCATTGGGGAGAACCGGGAACTCATGGATGATCGTGTTGGCGATAGGGTCCAAAAGAACCGAACGATTATTGGCAAAGATGAAGAGGTTGCCATCAGTCGAAAGGTAAACGAAAGGATACAAATTGTTCTCAACAGGATCGTGTGTTTCTACCAAGAAATTGAAATCAACCACATTTTTAAGGGTATTTTTCTGGCCTTGTGGAGGAACAAATTCATATGTCGGGAAATCTCGACCGCCGAACACCATGAATCTACCATCGCCTAAGGTTACTTGTGTCGCATACCTTCAAAAAAAATCCCCAAAAAACTCAAATTCAAGCTTTTAATCGTTAAAAAAATAAAAAATGTAACAAGTTTAGGGTTCTTACCATCTTCCGTTTCCAAGTGCACCAGGATATTCTTGCCACCCACAAGTATCGCATAAGTCTAGGATTCTCACGGTGTCGGAGCCATTGTTGTAACCGCCAGTGCTTACCAATCGACCATTGAAATCAAGAGCACCCGATGAACACCAAGTGTCATAGTTCAACTGTAACAAAGAAATGAAAATGTTAAAAGAAAAAAGAAAAAATTGTGAGAAATTGTAACGAGTTTGAAGTCTTTTATAAGCAAATTATTTTCGAGTTTTGCAAATAAAGAAAAAAAAAAAAAACGTACCCTAAGTGGCCTAATCTTTCCTGTTTCAACGTCCATGAGAATCGAATGAACAAAGCAATCTTCTTCATTGGTTCCCTCGACGTGTCGACACGGCGGTCCGGGTAATTTCATCTTCGACATTTTCCACACTGTGGCGTCAAACATCAAAGCCTGATTGATCTTAGGAAGCAATATCAAATGCATGGCGGAAACACCGGCGTTCTCAACAAACAATTCCCAACTCCCTTTAAACGTAGTTTTAGCCTCCACTATATTTCCGTTGCCTCCATTATTGGCAGCAACTTGAGTTGATTCGACACTATTTTTGTTGCCATTAGTACTATCACCGTCGGCCTTTCCAAGGTTTTCAACTGTCACCTCGGTTGTGCCACCAGCATTGCCGTTAGCAGTAGATCCATCGTCTTCAGCAATCAAGGGACCGCTAAAGAATCCGCCACCGTCGACGGCAAGAGAGTCCGGCCCCTTGAAACCAGCTAACTTGGCATTGCCGGTATGACGATTAGGGTACAAAAAATATTCGCCGTTGACATATATAAAAAGGAGAGGTAATATACTAAGACCTCTCCAAAACAACGACGCCATCTTTTATTATTTAACTAAATAGAAAAAACCTAAGTTTTTTATTCTATGGATCTACTGCTTGGTTTTTTCACAATGGGTTTCATGCCCTTTTATACGCATTTTCACGTTTCCAAGTGCATGAAATTTAGGGAAATTAGTGATTGCTCCTTGTTTAGAGGATGATTCGTTAGTAAAATGTTAAATATTTTGCTGTTAGTCCCTTTATATTATATGTAAATTTTAAATGTAATCCTTAAATTTTAATACAATGTATAAGGATTAAATCCATAATGTAAGCAAATTACAAAGATAAATAGTAGAATTCGGCTTTAATGAAATCAATAAATATATTTTTTTTGTTTCACTGGCGCGATTTCTCCTTGTTTTGAGGAGGATTAGTTAATAAAAAGATTAAATTTTGCTATTAATCCTTATATTATGTGTAAATTATGAATTTAACTCTTGTATTTTAATTTGATATTTTTAGTCTTTATGCTTTTTTATTTTTAAAAATTTAATTTTGATTAAATTATAACTATTAAATTCATTTAATTAATTTATTTTATTTCCAGAATATGTTATCATGCATATTTGTATCGCTATATTGATATTTCACTCCTAAAATAAGTTAGGTAATGGATTTAATCAACAAATAGTATATTTTGATCTTAATACAAATATTTTGGATTTTTTATCAGCGGTCCTTGTTTAGAGGAAGATTAGTTAATAAAAGGTTAATTTTTCCATCAGCCCCTATACTATGTTTAAATTATAGATTTAGTCCCCACACTTTAATTTTAGTCATATACTTTGTGAATTTTAAATTTTTAATCCTGATCAAACAATAAATGGTAAATTCATTAAGTTCAATTCTATTATTTCCAAAATACGAGACTATAAACATATTATTATGTATGATGTCATGTCAACTTGTTATTTTCATATATCACTATTATGTTATGGTCGGAGCCCCACTCATGGTGGCCTAGTTGAATTGGGAGAAATTGTAGGTATTACTGCGGAGCAATCCATTGAAGAACTGGGAATGCAACTAGCATTAAGAACATTTTATATAGACAGAGTATTTAGTAGAATTTGACCTTAATAAAAATATTTTTTTTGGGGGGGGGGGTTAATTAGCACTCCATGTTTAGAAGAAGATTAGTTAATAAAAGGTTAAAAATTTTCTATCAGTCCTTATACTATGTATAAGTTATGGATTTAGTCCCCACAGTTTAATTTTAGTCATATACTTTGTGAATTTTAAAATTTTAATCATGATCAAGTAGTAAATGTTAACTTCATTAAGTTCAATTCTATTATTTTCAAAATATGATAGTACAAACATATTATTTTGTGTAATGTCATAACCAATTACTATTTTCACATATCACTATTATGTTATGGTTGGAGCCTCACTCATGGTGACCTAATTGAATTGGGAGAAGCGGGCAATCTATTGGAAAATTGGGAACCAACTAACATTAAGAACTTTTTATGCCAGCGGAGTATTTAGTATAATTTGACCTTAATAAAAATATTTTGAGTTTTTTTTTATTAGCGCTCCTTGTTTAGAGGAAGATTAGTTAATAAAAGGTTGAATTTTGCTATCAGTCCCCGTACTATGTTTAAATTATGGATTTAGTCCCCATACTTTAATTTTAGTCATATACTTTGTGAATTTTAAAATTTTAATCATGATCAAACAATAAATGTTAAATTCATTAAGTTCAGTTCTATTATTTTTAAAATATGATAGTACAAAAATATTATTACGTGTAATGTCATATCAACTAACTATTTTCACATATCACTATTATATTATGGCTGGAGCCCCACTTTTGGTGACTTAGTTGAATTTGGAAAAGTTGTAGGTATTACTGAGGGGCAAAATCTCTTGGAGAATCGGGAACACAGCTAACATTAAAAACTTTTCATACCAACGAAGTATTTAGCCGTGTAAGAGCCCCTTTTAATGGAAAAATCAAATTCAATGAGGATTTGTTTTTCTATATGATTTTACAATATGCATTTCTATTTAATCTTGAAAATAAACAAAACATATAATATTTCCTTCTCCTTGAGTCGAATTTAGATATTAAACTTTTAAATATATTTAATTTCGAATAAAAATAGACATATAAATCATAAAAATCTAATTAGATTCGAGAAAAGGAAATCGCAAATAAATAAATCAAATAGTCCACATTTTATATTGTATATGATCTTCAAAACAATAATGTGTGAAACAAAACGTGAACAAAGTGATTCATATATATTTTTTTATAAAAAATATAATAATTACATATAACGGCTTTGATGATTCAATGCTTCCGGTGAAATATCTATGGCAAAAATTGAACCCACATCGCTTGGCGGCAAGGCACTCCATTGTAGTTCACGAACAGCATGTAATAACCAGGTGGCGCAATGTTGCCGTTCATGGGAGCTTGAAGAACAATGTTGTTTGTATTTGGGGCAACATTTTTGTTAAATTCCACAATTCCCAATTGAATCAATCTCTGATTCATGGAGATCCCGTGTGTCACAAATGGCGGCGAGTAAATCGTCACTTGAAGCTTTTGTTGGTTGATTTCGGCATTTCCACGGATCTGCACTGTGAATTTGTTGCCGTATTTCACTTGGTTATTGGACTTCTCGACAATGATCTCTTGTCGGAACATGGCCAAGTTCGGGTCCAAGTAATGTGGTGAGAATTTCTCGACCCGGACTTCGGTGGGGAACAATGCATCATCGAGGTAACCAGGGTTTGTGTTGCTTCCAGCGATGAGGATTTTTGCATCGGGGAGGACGGCAAACGAGGAGTGGTACATGCGGGGGATGTTGGATGGGTTAAGCACGGTGAACTTAGAACCAGTTCCATCAGTTTGAAATTTGTACAAAACCGGGTTCAAATTTGGGTCCCTAGCGTCATCCCAACCGGCTGAACCACTCTTTGCACCATTAACAATAAGCACATCTCCTGTTGGAAGAACCGCCATGTCTCCTAATATACGAGCTGATGGCATGTTTATGATCTTCCATTTGCCATTCCTTTTGGTGACATCAAGGCGAGCACAATCATTGTTCGCCGGCAAAAACACCTTAGGGCGCTGCAAATCAGCCTTGGCGTACGCATCATGTGATGCTCCACCGCATATCAAAACCTCGGCAGGGATCACTCTGCGATCTTCATTAGGCTTGAGCATGATCGGGAGGAGGCAAGCACTTCCTGAGGCAGGATAATTACGAGCACCATTGGGGAGAACCGGGAACTCATGGATGATCGTGTTGGCGATAGGGTCCAAAAGAACCGAACGATTATTGGCAAAGATGAAGAGGTTGCCATCAGTCGAAAGGTAAACGAAAGGATACAAATTGTTCTCAACAGGATCGTGTGTTTCTACCAAGAAATTGAAATCAACCACATTTTTAAGGGTATTTTTCTGGCCTTGTGGAGGAACAAATTCATATGTCGGGAAATCTCGACCGCCGAACACCATGAATCTACCATCGCCTAAGGTTACTTGTGTCGCATACCTTCAAAAAAAATCCCCAAAAAACTCAAATTCAAGCTTTTAATCGTTAAAAAAATAAAAAATGTAACAAGTTTAGGGTTCTTACCATCTTCCGTTTCCAAGTGCACCAGGATATTCTTGCCACCCACAAGTATCGCATAAGTCTAGGATTCTCACGGTGTCGGAGCCATTGTTGTAACCGCCAGTGCTTACCAATCGACCATTGAAATCAAGAGCACCCGATGAACACCAAGTGTCATAGTTCAACTGTAACAAAGAAATGAAAATGTTAAAAGAAAAAAGAAAAAATTGTGAGAAATTGTAACGAGTTTGAAGTCTTTTATAAGCAAATTATTTTCGAGTTTTGCAAATAAAGAAAAAAAAAAAAAAACGTACCCTAAGTGGCCTAATCTTTCCTGTTTCAACGTCCATGAGAATCGAATGAACAAAGCAATCTTCTTCATTGGTTCCCTCGACGTGTCGACACGGCGGTCCGGGTAATTTCATCTTCGACATTTTCCACACTGTGGCGTCAAACATCAAAGCCTGATTGATCTTAGGAAGCAATATCAAATGCATGGCGGAAACACCGGCGTTCTCAACAAACAATTCCCAACTCCCTTTAAACGTAGTTTTAGCCTCCACTATATTTCCGTTGCCTCCATTATTGGCAGCAACTTGAGTTGATTCGACACTATTTTTGTTGCCATTAGTACTATCACCGTCGGCCTTTCCAAGGTTTTCAACTGTCACCTCGGTTGTGCCACCAGCATTGCCGTTAGCAGTAGATCCATCGTCTTCAGCAATCAAGGGACCGCTAAAGAATCCGCCACCGTCGACGGCAAGAGAGTCCGGCCCCTTGAAACCAGCTAACTTGGCATTGCCGGTATGACGATTAGGGTACAAAAAATATTCGCCGTTGACATATATAAAAAGGAGAGGTAATATACTAAGACCTCTCCAAAACAACGACGCCATCTTTTATTATTTAACTAAATAGAAAAAACCTAAGTTTTTTATTCTATGGATCTACTGCTTGGTTTTTTCACAATGGGTTTCATGCCCTTTTATACGCATTTTCACGTTTCCAAGTGCATGAAATTTAGGGAAATTAGTGATTGCTCCTTGTTTAGAGGATGATTCGTTAGTAAAATGTTAAATATTTTGCTGTTAGTCCCTTTATATTATATGTAAATTTTAAATGTAATCCTTAAATTTTAATGCAATGTATAAGGATTAAATCCATAATTTATGTAAATTACAAAGATAAATAGTAGAATTTGGCTTTAATAAAATCAATAAATATATATTTTTTGTTTCACTGGCGCGATTTCTCCTTGTTTTGAGGAGGATTAGTTAATAAAAAGTTAAATTTTGCTATTAGTCCCTATATTATGTGTAAATTATGAATTTAGCTCTTGTATTTTAATTTGATATTTTTAGTCTTTATGTTTTTTTATTTTTAAAATTTTAATCTTGACTAAATTGTAACTATTAAATTGATTTAGTTAATTTATTTTATTTTCAAAATATGATATATCAACTTGATATTTCACTCATAAAAAAGTTATTTAATAGATTTTACAGACAGATAGTAGAATTTGACCTTAATAAAAATATTTTGAGTTTTTTGTGTTAGCACTCCTTGTTTAGAGGGAGATTAGTTAATAGAAGGTTAAATTTTGCTAGCAATCCCTAACTTATGTGTAAGTTATGGATTTAGTTCCCAAACTTTAATTTTAGTCCTTTTTTATCCCTATATTTTTTTAATTTTAAAATTTTAATCATGATCAAATGGTAAATGTTATATTCATTAACATAAATTCTATTATTTCCAAAATACGAGACTACAAACATATTATTATGTATGATGTCATGTCAACTTGCTATCTTCACATATCACTCATAAACATAGAAATAGGAATATTTTGGGTAGTTCTAATTAATTTAATTTTCTAAATATTTAGTTAAAATTTAACAATAGAATTTAGAATTAAAAAATAACAGAATTTGATTAGTATACAAAAAATTATAATTTTTAAATAATAGATTATATTATTTTTAAATAATCTTTAAAAACAATTATTTTCCCCTTAGAAAATTGTTTTAAAACTTTATACACTATTCATATAGTATTTAAATTTTTTATAATATATAGTATTTGAATACAATGTTTTTACAATAAATACTAGGTAAAAATATTGTTTAAAAATTTAAAAAAAATTAAAAAATAAAAATATTTTGATGAAATAATATAAATTTATTTTTCATTACTTATTTTTAGAAAAATTAAAAAAGATTTAATATATTTTAATTTATATATACAACTAGCCCGTGAATTGCACAGGTAAGAAACTTAGTATACTATATTACAAAGTCTTTAGAAATAATCATAGATGACATATTTAAAAAAACCAAATTTAAAAAATGTTATTGTTTATTTTTCAATATTAAAAATAATAATTAAATATTGAAAAATTTTAAATATTTAAACTTGTTATATCCTACTTTACCGTCTTTTTGTTTAATTTTTACATTTAAATTAATATTAAAAGTAAAACTTTAATAAAAAATATTTTGTCGAATAAAATATATATATTTAAAAAAAATATGTATTCTTATTTATCTTTTAATTTGCGAATATATTCAAATTTTATACTAATTTTTAGCAAAAAATATAAATAGATTAAATGAATACAAAATCAATTCGTGCAAAAAATTGGTATTGATATAAAATTATATATGTCGAAACCGTTTTAAAACGAAGTTTCGAAAATTTTATTTTAAAAAAAATATAGAAAATGAGAGTCGCCACCAATCCGTTATTTGGTGTGATTGGATCACCACAAAACGTTTAAAAAAAACCGTTTTGAAAAACATGTAGGTCTTCAAAATCCAGAAAACAGGTTCGGGAGTCGGTTACGCATGAGGAAGGATTAGCACCCTCATACGCCCAAAATTGGTACCACATTGATTACACTCGGGTCTTGATTTGTGAAAACGTTGAAAACTCGAGTAAAATTTAAAATACAACCTTTATCTTTAGAAAACTTTGCAAGATTTCAAAGGAAGGCCATTTGAAGAAATCTGTCCCCGTGTTTCGAATCTCTATGAAAACTCGAAGCCGTAGCCAATACGTTAGGGCACTATGTTCTTGGATTTTCAAAATTAAAGGACGTCTTGAAAGATTTTGAAGAGGATATCCGATTGCATGAATTACGAAAATCACATCCCACTCGTTAGGGCATGATTTTTCGAAGTTTCCACACAAAAAAGACATTTTCTCGGTTTTGCTTTATATATATATGTATTTGAAAACTTGAAACTTCGTATTGAGTTTTAAAATATGATCCTCGGACACATGACTTAAAGGATTTGAATATGGAATGCCCATTTACTTCGATTTTTGCAAAGAATTGAAGTCGTGACCAACACGTTAGGGCACGACGTTCTCAAAATCTCGAAGTTAAAAGGGATTAAAAACTCGGAAAAGGATATTCGATTCGTGTGAGTTATACGAAAAATCACACCCGACACGTTAGGGCATGATTTCTCGAAGTTTCCACACGAAAAAAACATTGCCTCGATTTCAAAATAATTTTGGAAACAAACGTGTAATTTTTAAGTGCGAATGAACAGTTAATAATGGAGATTAAAAAACACGAAATAAAGTAATTAGGCAAATAAGTGATATACAAAAATAAAAAATACGAAATACGAAGGCATAATAATTAAAATTTAAACAAATATTAAAGAGGAAGAAGAGTAAAATAATCGAGGTTTGAAAATGTGATTTTTTGGATACCCGAGGGCAAAATGGTAATTTTGGACACTCGGGGGGTCAAATGGTAGTCTTTGGAAAAAAAATCGGGGTTAAAAATGAAATTTTGGGCATCCGAGGGGTAAATTGGTAATTTTGGGAAAAATCAATGTCAAAAATGGAATTCGGGGGTAAAAATGTAATTTTTGGAAAAATCGAGGTCAAAAATTCAATTTTGGATAGTTCGGGGGTAAAAATATAATTTTTGAAAAAATTAGGGTAAAAAAATGCAATTTTGGAGAGTTTAGGGGTAAAAATGTAATTTTTGGAAAATCAAGGTCAATACAATTTTAGAGAAGTTTGAGGCTAAAACTATAATTTTTGGACAGTTTAAGGACCTCCAAGGTAATAAACCCAAAATAGGTGACACGTGGCAGCCTCTCAGGTGTTCAGAAGTCAAGGGACTAATTTGAAAATCATGAAAAAATTTTGGGCCAATTTTGTGATTAAACAGAACTTGATTTAAGGATTAAATTGAAAAAATAAGAAGTAAGAGGGATCGTTTGCATAAATAAGTCAAAATCATGAGACATGGTAGCTCCTTGTGCTTTAAAAGGTCAAGGGATTAAATTGAAAAGCATTGAAAATTATTGGGCCAATTTAAAATTAATTAAAAATATGAAAAGGATTTAATTGAAAATTTGAAAAAAGCGGAAGGACCAAACGGGTAAATATACCATTAACAAAAAACATGAGAATCTTGAGGCGGGCCGGGTCGGCCATAGGTCAAAGCTCAAAACGATGCCGTTTTGAGGCTGAAACTCAGGCCCCAAAACGACGCCGTTTTGAGGCTGAAACTAAGGCCCCAAAACGACGCCGTTTTGGAAGCTTATATAAAGCCCAAATTCTTTTTTTTTTCATTTTTCTTTCTTTCTTCTTCAAAAATTTCTCAAAAAATCTCTCAAAGCCCCCTTTTTCACACCGGTCGAACCTAGCCCCTCCGTCCACAATCGCGCGTCATCACGCGTTGCCGCGCTTTGTCGGTCGCGTAGGTCACCCCCATGCCACCACTGACCGTCGTGCACCGTAGCTGTCCGTCCATGCGCCGTCCAGGTAAGCCGATCGTCTCCTTTCTCTCATTTTTCTTTTTTCTTTTCTTAAAACAGTTTTAAAATTTGGTCATTTTCCAGATCTTCGATCTTCTAAAAATCCCCCTTTTTTAAAAAAAACCTAGATTTGTTTCGAAATATCTGCAGTTTTTAAAACACCTTGTTTTGCTGTCAGTTCTTCATTTTGTTATTTTGTTGTTCGTTTTTTGGGTTTTTTTTAATCTCTTTTCCACATTTTACTTTTCTGTACAGATCGGTCTCAGGCACTGTGTTGACGAAGACCGAAGATGGCTCCGATGGTAACGGCGTTGCGGCTCAAAGGGTAGATAAGTCCTTTCGTTTTCCTTTTTTATTTTCTTTACTACTACTACTATTATTTTATTATTAACTATTATTGAATGTTATTAATATTATTATTAAATACGTTATTTAATACCTAATGTATATTTAATGCAGTTTTGTGAAAGGATAACCGAAATTAATGCAACGACTAATTGTTTTATAAATGTATATATATTTAAAACGTTTGAGGTAATTAAAACAATAAATGATAGTCAATACAAGTTATCAGTACTTGGGTAACTTAATGCTTTGAACTTTGATCTGTTCTGTTGCTGGGTGCCTATTCGAATGCCTCTGTTGCTATTAATTGCTTCTGTTTGGATTCATAAAACACTTTAAAAGTCTGTTTTGTATTGATTTGTAACTTCAAAAGAATCAAAAAAAAAAAGTTCTTTACAAATTGTTTAAATCTAGTTTTTATAACCAGTATTATGATCATTACAAGCATTAAAGACCTGTCTTGTTCTTCTTTTGTAGGTGCAGCTGCGGTGGCTGTAGCAGTGGCGGTGGCAACTCAAGTTGGAGCTGATAGTGCTAACGTGGTGCCCTTCGGTTGGCTGGGAGGGAGGCAATAGCAGTGCAAATTGCCCAGTAGATTTGACTTGGGTTTTAGTTTTAGTTTTAGGGTTTAGGTCACTTGAGCTTATCTGTATTTGGGTTATCTGAATTGGGCACAATTGGGTCAAAGATTGTAATTGGACCTTTTTTTGTAATGGGACATTATATTTATGGATAAGGCGAGCCGAACTTGAAATTTCTTTTCTAATTCGAGCCTCGACCTAGCCCATGAACAAGTTTAATCCATTATCGTGAAGTTTGTTATATCATTTAATAGGTAAACAATGTAGAATAAAGGTTAAACAATATAGTTTTGTATCAAATGTAATTAAACTATTACATAAATTTTAAATTGGTCCCTAAATTTAGGGTGCGTAACAAGACGATCTGACCCTAACCTAATTTTTATACCTCTTATTCACCGTTGATTGGTAGAGGTGTTCATGGCTAATCGTCAGCTCGACTCGCTTTGGGTTGGGCTTGGACTTATATTTTACTAACTTGATCTTACCTGTTTTACTATCTATAAATAATAATAATATAAAAAATAATTTCATATTAATATTCATATATTTTTATAATTATATTTTATTTAAAAAAATATCATTCGACCTCGAAAAATGATTTAGGATATATTAATTTCACCAAATATCTGTTATAAAATGTTATAAAGAGATATTAAAATAAATCTAATTATCCACATTTTGTATTATATAAGATCTTCAAACAACGATGTGTGCAACAAAACGTGAACAATGATTCATATTACATATAGTGGCTCACATTGACGATTCAATGCTTGTTGTGAAAGATCTAAGGTAAAATTCGAACCCACATTGCTCGACGACAAGGTACTCCATTGTAGTTCACAAAGAGCATGTAATAACCAGGTGGCGCAATGCTGCAATTAATGGGAGCTTCAACAACAATGTTGTTTGTATTTAGGGCAACATTTTTGTTAAACTCCACAATTCCCAATTGAACCAATCTCTGATTCATGGCGACCCCGTGGGTCACAAATGGCGGCGAGTAAATCGTCACTTGAAGCTTTTGTTGGTCGATTTCGCAGTTTCCACGGATCTGCACTGTGAATTTCTGACCGTACTTCACTTGGTTATTGCACTTTTCAACAATGATCTCTTGTTGGAACATACCCAAGTTCGGGTCCAAGTAATGTGGTGAGAATTTCTCGACCCGAACTTCGGTGGGGAACAATGCGTCATCAAGGTAACCAGGGTTTGTGTTGCTTCCAGCAATGAGGATTTTTGCATCGGGGAGGACAGCGAAGGAAGAGTGGTACATGCGGGGGATGTTGGATGGGTTAAGCACGGTGAACTGGGAACCAGTTCCATCAGTTTTGAATTTGTACAAAACTGGGTGTAAATTCGGGTCCCTAGCATCATCCCAACCGGCTGAACCGGTCTTGGCACCGTTTACAAGTAACACATCGCCCGTCGGAAGCACCACCATGTCTCCCAAGAGACGAGCCGAGGGCATGTTTTGGATCTTCCACTTGCTATTCCTTTTGGTGATGTCAATGCGAGCACAATCGGTGTTCCCTGGCAAAAACACCTTGGGGCGTTGCAAATCGGCCTTTGTATAAGCATCATGCGGCGTTCCACCACACACCAAAACCTCGGCGGGGATTGATTTCCTATCTTCATTAGGTTTAAGCATGATTGGAAGGAGAGAAGCGCATCCCGACGACGGATAATTACGAGCACCGCCAGGAAGCACTGGGAACTCGTGGACGACCGTTTGGGTCTGAGGGTTCAAAAGAATCGAACGATTATTGGCGAAAATAAAGAGGTGTCCATCGGTTGAAAGGAAAACAAAAGGGTACAAATTGTTCTCGACGGGATCGTGTGTTTCCTTCAAGAATGGGAAATTGATCACTTCGTTGATGGTGTTCTTTTGTCCTTGTGGCGGAACAAATTCGTAAGTCGGGAAATCTCGACCGCCGAACACCATGAATTTACCGTCAGGTAAGGTTACTTGTGTGGCATACCTTCAATGAAAAAAAACCAAAAAAAAAAGGTCAAATTCAAATTGTTAAACCGTAAACATATAAAAATTATAATAAATCTTTAGATTCTATTACCATCTTCCGTTTCCAAGTGCACCGGGAAATTCTTGCCAGTCACAAGTATCACATAAGTCAAGGATTCTCACGGTGTTAGAGCCGTTGTTGTAACCGCCGGTACTTACCAATCGGCCATTGATATCAAGAGCACCCGATGAACACCAAGTGTCATATTTCAACTATCATAAAGAAAATGAAAATATTAAAAAAAAAAAACCTTGAGTTTTGTGAATAGAAACAGTATAGGAAATTTGTAGTAAACCATTGTAAAATATAAAAGAAATAAGCAAAACAATAGTTAAAAACATACCCTAAGTGCCTTAATCTTTGCTGTTTCAACATCTAAGAGGATTGAATGTGCAAAGCAATCTTCTTCATTTGTTCCCTCGACATGTCGGCATGGTGGTTCCGGTAATTTCAACTTTGAGATCTTCCACACCGTGGCATCGAAAATCAAAGCTTGATTGATATTCGGAAGCAACACCAGATGCATAGCGGAAACACCAGAGTTTTCAACGAACAATTCCCAACTCCCCTTAAACGTAGTTTGAGTCGTCGCTACATTATTACCGACGAATAGAGATGAATCGCCGCCATTACCATTATCAACAACGACTCCCCACGACTCGTCAATATTCCCATCACCACCCTTATCGTTTTCAAGGCTTTCGACCGGCAATGTCTGGAAACTTTCATCGTATTTTTTTTCTTTCTTGCTCTTCTTTTTCTTATCCTTCTTATCCTTCTTCTCCTTCTTATTCTTTTCTTTCTTTTTTTTACTCTTCTTATCACCGTCGTCGTCGTCATTGTCATCATCGTCACTCTCATCCTCAACGACGGTCTTCAAAGCTTTGGCACCATCATCGCCTTCTATGGGGCCACTAAGGAAACCACCGCCATCGCCGTGGAGGTAATTGATGTCCTTGAATCCGACTATCTCGGGTTTATCGAAATGTCGTTTAGTATATAAAAAATGGCTGTTTGCATACACAAATAGGAGAGGTAATATAAGAAGCCCTCTCCAGAACAACGCCATTTTTATTATTTATATACTTTAAACCTAGATTATTTCTAGGATCTACGGCTTGCTTTTTCACAAAGAGTTTCGTCGCCTTTTATATGCATTTTTACGTAACAAAGTGCATGAAATTTAGGGTAAATTAGTGTTAGTCCTTGTTTAGTGGAAGATTAGTTAACCAAAGAGAAAATTTTAATCATTCAACAACGGTTTTTTAGGAAGTTCTAAGATCTATAAAAATATTTTTTATTTTTTTGCCAGAAAATTCAAAATATTTTGTTAATGTAATATCTATTAGGGATAAATATCAAATTTATACATAAATTTAGGTCTAATGTGTAATTTGATACATGAATTTTGATTTTGTGCAATTGTGCACATGAAATTTGAATTTGTGGTTCATATGTGTAGTAAAACTTTGATTTTGATTTAATTATTCCCATTTAAAGAAATGAATACATACATTCGTTTTCAAATTTGATTAATATAATTATTTGTGTATGTAATATATTAAAGTAAAATGGTAAAATTTCAATAGTGCTATTAGTGATTTGTGAAAATTGAATCAAATTTAAATTTCGTGTATAAAATCGCACAAAATCGATTTTATATTATTTATCCCTATTATCATGAAGTTTGTTATATTATTTCACAAGTTTTCTTAACTAACAATGCACGATTTAATTGTATGTATCAATTAAAATATGCTAAATTTATTGAGAAGAAGTATTTGAAGTATCGTCCTCGGAGACATCGACCCAATTCCTCAACAATGGAAGGTATTGGCCCCTAAAGGAGGATTTGGTCTCCCCTCCGTAGAGAGTCGTATACGATTAACGGAGGGAAGTGTCTCGATTGTATGTGGACGTATGACCACCCATCTGCTAGATTTGGTGCCTTAAGTGTAGTATTTTCGTCAAAGTATACTTGTATTTTTCGAACAAATTAGTTTAATAAAATATCCATTAATTACATTAATATTCATCCTATATTGTCTTCAATGTTTATGCACACAAAGCAAAACAAGAGGAAATATTGACTTACTAGTTATCTAACGCTTAATTAATATTAAGTAGTATTATGTGATCATATCATAATACGGAAAGATAACTTGTATTAGTAGATGAATCTAAATATGTCATTAGTCTAATTAGAAATAAACAAACCGAATATTGAAAGACTAATATATCATCTATCAAGTCGAATTCGAGAAAAACTTTATCTTGATGTGAGCGCAAGCGGTCGGTTTATTCCCTTTTTTGGCCTTCCATTGACAAATTTAATAAGATTTAAGGTTTAGGTCGTGTGGCTCTATGGTTTTTGGTTTGTTTATGGGAGTAGGGATAACATACATTACTAAATTATGGTACACCCACTATGGTGGTGAAAACATAATTATTTATATATTTATAAAAAAATTTACCAAAAAATATATATATTTATAAAAAAATATATCAAAATTTGATGAGGTTTTAGTTAAAATGATAAAATAAACATATCCCAAAATTAATGTGGCTTTGATTGAGCAGGTTTGAGACTTAGGTTCTTTTGAGTTGCATGATTACAGTTTGGATTATTTTCTGTTTCGATTACTTTAAGTTTAGATTATTTTAGATTATTTGTTCAAATAAATTCATGTTTAAATCGTTTTTTGGATTCAATTTGTTTCGAGTTACAAGTTTAAATTGTTAATTTTTTATGTCAAAATCGAATTGGATTATATTTGAATCAGTATTTGATAAAATTTTTACTGGTGGATTTTCCATATAGATTTTTTATTTTGTTTGAAGTCCCATTAAAATAGTTCATATCTAAATTTATTTCGATCTAAATACAAATGTATTATGATAATTTATAATCATTAATTACCATGGAGTGTATTTAAAGTGAATAATAAATTACATTCAAAGCCATTATACTATAATTAAGTTTTTTTTTTTATCACTTAATTTCAAAAAGTTACAAAATGATTATTAAATTATTCAAAAGTTTTCAATTAAGTCATTAGGCTATTAACATCACAGTTGTATGGTCTTTTCTGTTTGCGTCGCCTGCATCAATTGAAACCTCTTATTTCTCTTTTTTTCTACAACTTAGTTTTTTTTTATAAAATAATTTTGAACGTCACGAATCTACGAACCAAATCTAAACAACTTTCTTCTTTGATCTCCAATATTGATCGTCATATTGATTTGGATCTAAAATATTTTTTTTTACTCGTCGATGACTATTGATTCACTTTACTTATTATCGAATTGGCGCTTGGAGCTTGTTAGCTACACTTAAGAAAAACTTAACAGTGCAGTGACTTAAATAAAAACTTTTGAATAGTTCAGTGACTTAAATAAATTTTTTAAATAATTTAATGATTTTTTTATAAATTTTTTAAGTGAAGTGATAAAACCTAAACTTAGGAATAATTTTAACGAGGTTATTGTAATTTACCTTAAAACAAAACAAAAAAAAAAAACAAAAAAAAAAAAAAAAGACAAGGCAAGGCAGTGCTGTAGTTTATTACATTAGTATATTTGTTACCTTCAAGCTATAATGCTATACCAAAAGGGAGGCAACTTTAGCTGTTTAGCATTCGAAAGGGGACGAAAAGAGTAATTTTCTCTTAGGGTTTTTTTCTGCTACACTTGTTGTTCTTTGTAATCTCTCTCTTCTCTTCTCTTCTCCTTCTCGCCAATAATTTTCGTTCATTTTGATTAGAATTTTCGTTTTCATTTACCCTTTTTAAGTTTTAGGGTTTCGTTTTATGTTCTCAATTGACTTCGATTATTATTGTTATTGTCGATTTTTTTCATTGTTGAAGGGGGGCAACACAAAATGGTATTATCGGATGATGAAATCAAGAGGCTGTTTCGAATTCGAAAGACTGTAATGCAGATGTTGAAAGATAGGGGTTATTTCGTTGGAGATTTTGAGATTAATTTGTCAAAACAACAATTCATTTCCAAATACGGCGAAAATATGAAAAGGGAGGATCTTGTTATCAATAAAACCAAGCGGAATAATAACTCTGATCAGGTATCCCTTAATTGTTTCTCTAACTTTGAACCACAAGTGGGTTTCAAATCCATTTCTAAATTGCTTTTTTTAATGTATTGTACTATCTCCATGTTGAGTGTTTGCGTTTCAAGCCATTTCTGAATTGGTTTTGAATGTATTGTAATATGGCATGTTGAGTGTTTTAGAACTTGTTATTGTTGTTCTTGGATTTTGATTAGTTTTCATCTTTGATTGTCATCTATGTATTGGAATATGGTGTCTTGAATGTTTAAGAACTTCTTGTTTTTGAATTTGGGTCTATATTCATCTTTGTTTGTCGACTTATTAAATTATGTATTCTAAATTTTGCATACTAGATCTATGTATCGAAATATGGTGTGTTGAATGTTTAAAATCACATTTTTGCTCTTGGATTTTGTTCTGCATTTTTCTTGGTTTGTCATCTATGTATTGAACTATACTATCTTGAATGTTTAAGAACTTGTTTGTTTTAAATTTGGATCTATGTTCATTTTTGTTCTTCGACTTATTAAATTATTTGTTATAATTTTTGCATACTAGATCAATGCATTGAAATATGGTGTGTTGAATGCTTAAAATCTTGCCTTCGCTCTTGGATTTTTATCTATATCCATCTTTGATTGGCATCTATGCATTGGAATATGGTGTGTTGAATGTTTAAAAACTTGTCGCTGTTCTTGTATTATGATTTAAATCATCTTTTCTTATTGTCTTATTAATTTACGAGTGATATAATTTTTTTGCGTGCAAGATCTATGTTTTCTACCCTGAAGAAGCCAAAGTTGGTGTTAAGACAATGAAGACATATACCAACCGCATGAAATCAGAGAATGTATTTAGGGCTATACTAGTTGTGCAACAGAATTTAACTCCCTTTGCTCGGACTTGTATAAATGAAATTTCTTCAAAGTTCCATTTGGAGGTTTTCCAGGTAAAATTCGTTACGTTTATGATCTTCAAATTCCACTCAAGTCATCATGATGTTTATCGATAATTTTCTTAATCAATGACTTGCTTTATCCAATCTCTCTCGATGTGATGCTTGGCATATATTATTGTACATGGAAAGCTTTGAGGCCAATGGTTTATCTAATCAAGCATACATTCTTGAGCTTATCAACATGATAGGTGAACACCATTTTTTAGAAAATATTCGCTAAAATCAGTATACATACATTTGTATGTATGTATCAGTTGTATAATCATATACACCCCTGTTCTTGAAATCTGCTTTTTCAAATAGCATTTACATATATTTTAAAATTTCTCTTCCCGTGATTCTTATTTTGAACTTTTTTGGTGCAGGAAGCCGAGCTCCTGGTCAATGTAAAAGAACATGCTCTTGTGCCTGAACATCAGGTGCTTACTAATGAGGAGAAAAAGACTTTGCTTCATAGATATACCGTAAAGGAAACACAGGTCAGTATTCTGTAACCCGAATTACTATATATCTGTAGAACCTAGTATTGTAAAGTGATTTTCCTAAATCTTTGTTAGCCTATATGATATTAGTTGTTTTTCGGCTTTAGACTTAGCTTCATATTAATATGTTCTTGCAAGCGGTTAATTAGGTGTAGAACCACAGCTCTACTTGAATCATGTTTTGTAGAGTCTTTTCTAATTCAACTCGAGATATTAGGTGCCTTAGTAGGAATGCATGATTTGTTTGTACGTGTATCAGTTGGCTGGCTAGCTTAGTAAAAATTCGGAAGTGTTTTGAGCTTGCCTTAGCTTGTTAAAGTTGTATGTGCATGTGTATTTGTCAATTGAAATCGCTTACTTTCTGCTACGGTTTCCTGGATGTAATGCTACATTTCTAGGACTAAAATTTGTGTTCTTGATTGTTCGCTCGGGTAGTTCCTGTTTCTGTTGTTTCGGTTACCTTTCTATGGCTCCCTTAATCATGTGTGAGGAATATCCCTCTTGAGTAATGGGAAGCGAGCTAGTCTCCAGAAATGCACATTCCTTTGTTGTTGGGACTAGAAATCTTCCTTGTTCACTAGGAACGAAGTAAAGCAGCCAGTAAGTCTGGTAGGCAGTGAGTACATACAGTGCAGGTCTCTTTTGGAAAGTGACGGTCTAGCTTCAAAATAGAATTCTTCCCCGTTATAGTCTATTCAATAGACTGACACTAGATAAAACAATAGGCTAGTTCGTACGAAGATGTCTCAATAATTCCAAGCTACAAGAAATGTGTGCAAGAACAATGCAAATCTTAGATATTGATTCATGGTAGATACTGTTTTAAGGCTAGTTCTCTGTTTATGTCCAACATGTTTGTTCTTTTGCTTTGACATGTGATGTGCTTTGCTTAATGTTGAAAGGAATCATTCTTATATGCAAACTTGTAGTGCCTATCATCTGCATGCATTCCTTAAACATACTTGGAATCCGATACTCACATTTTTCGAGTTCAAGTAACAGAAGATTGCTTTTGCTTATATCATATGATTTTGGAATGGATTGAATGCAGCTGCCTCGTATCCAGGTGAGCGATCCAATCGCAAGATACTTCGGGCTGAAACGTGGACAAGTGGTGAAGATAATCCGGCCTAGTGAAACTGCCGGTCGTTATATCACTTACCGATATGTTGTGTAAGCATGTACCCTGTTCGACACCATTATCCTCGATAAAGCATTTTTTTTCTAAAACAAAGCCGAACTAATCGGCCCGTATCCTAGTATTCATGTTGTATTCGTGTATTGTCAAGTGTGAAGTATCATAATTGTGCTCAAGGAATTATATATTTATATAAAATTTTGATACATTAATAATTCGCCTTGATGAATAATTTATTATAGTACATATACTATAGATTCATCATTTTAAATTCTTCTGTTATATATGTATTTTTAGTTTAAGGTCAAATTTTTTGGTTAATCCGGTTTAATAATTTAATGTTGCTTGTTTTTTTAAAACATATAATTATTTGATGAAGTTAAATATGAACTTCTTATCAAAGTTTATGTAAAAATTCATTTCTCTCTACTAAAAATTGCATTAAAATTTTATTTAGATTATGTTATAATTTGTCATTAACTTATTAATAATTTGGATAAAATGCATTATACCCAGATGATTTTACTTATGACTCGGACTCATAAAAAATCAACAATTCTCTAAAATTCACATTTTTTTAAAGTATCGCAGGGCTGAAAAGAAATATAACGAATTTTTCAGTAAAATTACATGAATCTTTTGAGGAGATGATTGAGTGTTTTTATAGGTTGGATTATGGATAAATCAGTTGAGTATAATATACATTTTTTAAATTATTAGTAAATAACAATAAATTGTGAGGGTGTCATAATTTAAATAAATATTTAATGTATAATAATTAACCTGAAAGAAATTTTAATTCGAAGACTAAAATGAATTTTACATACTATAGGGACGCCCGGGAGAATTTGACCAAACTTCTTGTCGGAAAAAGAAATAATCAAATTGTAATAAAAGAATTAAATTTGCTAAAAACACGTTTGTACAGGACTTATTTTATAATTAGACCTATATAGAAATGTGGGTGGGTCCCGCAATAGCGTAATTTTTTATCTCCTTCCTTGACGGTTTTGCTTCTCGGATCTCAAATGTGTATCAAATCCAGCCAATAGGTTGTCTTTTGTCACCATTTCAAAATCTTTATACTAAAACCCCTATAAATAAATATTTACACTGTCCAAACCCTCTTTTATATCACCGATCCTATCAATCGCTTCAACTACCTCACCATACACAAATCCAATGGCTCCGATTGCTGTCGGCGACGTGTTACCGGACGGTACTCTCTCCTACTTCGACGCCGATGATAAGCTCCAGCAGGTGTCCGTACAGTCCCTGGCTTCCGGTAAAAAGGTTATCATCTTTGGCGTTCCCGGTGCCTTTACCCCTACTTGCAGGTAAAACGATCGGCTCCTTCTCTATCTGATGTTTTTTAACCGTCCGTTTCCGGTGAATGGTGGTCTATTATTATTATTTTTTGGTTCATGGAGGGTTTTGATTTGGTGTGACGCAGCTTGAAGCATGTTCCTGGATTCATCGAGAAAGCAGGGGAGCTTAAGTCCAAGGGCGTTGATGAAATTATATGCATTAGCGGTAAATTTATATCTTTTATTCTGTTTTATTTGAAAAAAAATATCAATTAGCGTTAATTTAGTCTAATTTTTAATTTGGCTTAATGTTAAATTTGGCCATTAACTTTTACATGTTTTGTCAAAATGGCCCTAATTGTATTTTTGAGTTTTTTTTGCCATCAACATTTTTTTTTTTTCAATCTGCTTTTTCTAACAGATTTTATGAATAACTTTAAGTTTTTTTTTATTTTTTTTTCTTTCAAAAGATTTCAATTGTTCTTTTTCTTTCGATTTTTTTTAGATAATTACTTTTATTTTTTAAATTTAATTTATTATTTATTTATTTTATTATTTTCACATTTAATTATTTTATTGGGTTATTTAAGTAATAAATTACATTTCATTGAAAATATTCCGTTGATGGAAAAAAAAATTCAAAAATATAATTAGAGCCATTTTGACAAAACATGCAAATATTAGTGGTTAAATTTGTCATTAAGCCTTCTAATTTTTAGCATTCATGGAAGAAATATATTGTTATAAAATGTTGATGCCATATTTGATGAAATCTTCTCGAAGTATAATGTGAATTTGAGTTTGTATATGAAATACTAAAAGTGAAAGAAATGTGCAATTTAAGCCCTAAATAAATCTGGGCAATTTGGTCCATGTAGGTTTTATAATAAAACAATGGATAACTGTAAATTTTGAGCTAATTTTATGAAATTTGATAATACACATCTGTAGGTAGATGGAATTGAAGCAGGGAAAAGAATTTCTTAACATATATTCTCGGACCTTATCAAATTTGTCCATATATTATTAAATTTTAACAGAGTTAATATTTACGGTTTAATAGTGTTAATATATTTGAAGTTTTTATGGTTTTTGCAAATAATTTTTTTTTGTTTAGAGATGAACTGCTAGGGAAAAAATATTTGGCTTTATTTGCCCATTTCTTTAGCCTATATACTCTCGAACTTAGATTTTACTTGTTTGCAACAATATCAATCATACCTGGATTTAATTTACTTAGTTGTATAAAACAGGGATTAAATAGCACTTTTGACTATAATACATTGTTCGTTTGGATATTTTAACCCGTTAGTTAATTCCTATCTTCATTTGAATTATAGATAATTTAGGGAAAAAAATTCTCTTTGAAAATCAAACCCTAAAGTTTGTTGCTTGTAAAAGTTTACGAGCAATAGAATGTGTAAACCCTAAAGTTTCCAATATTTGAGTACTGGATTTATCGAAAGAAACCCGACTTGAATGACTTGAATTTGCAGTGAATGACCCCTTCGTGATGAATGCATGGGCCAAAACTTACCCTGAGAACAAAGATGTCAAGTTTCTAGCTGATGGTTCAGCAACATACACCCATGCCCTTGGTCTCGAGCTCAACCTTGGCGACAAAGGTCTCGGCACTCGCTCTAGGAGGTTTGCACTCTTGGTCGAAGACCTCAAGGTGAAGGCAGCAAATGTCGAATCTGGAGGGGAGTTTACCGTGTCAAGCGCTGATGATATCCTTAAAGCTCTTTAGATTTTGGTTTGTGCACAAAAAAGGTCTGTGTTTTCTTGGCCTTGGCTAATATGGATGGCTTTATTTAGCACACCTTTTATGGGTGTTGTTAATAATAAAATACGTCTCTTGAAGCATGTAAGATCGAGCGTGTTTAAGAGCGAATATGTTCCGTTTTGTATCGAAGAACCATGTCTCGTTTTGTGTCAAAGAACCATCAACTTCTAATTTTCCTTCTTTGTGTGGCATGATGAGAATGTTCCGCTATAAAATTAAATTGCTTTTACATTTTCTTTTATATTTTTGTACGTGGATGTCAATCTTGACATTCAGTATCATAGCTTTATGTATTGATAAATTTAATAGTTAAATTGGTAAAATATTAATCATGTAAAAATATATGGAAATATATAATGTAAGTGAATCCTTTCTTTTTAATGAGTTAAAAGATTGGGTTAACATTTTATATGCTTCTATCGAATTTTAAAATTTTCATTTCAGTTCCAAATAAAATCAGTTATATTTTTTCTATGAAAAGCTTTTGAATTTGAATTTAAGTGTAATTGTGAGGTATAATACGGATGAAGAAGGGAGTCAAATATATATAAATAAATAAAAAAAACATTAATATAATGTACTGTTGATATCCACCATTCGGTTCGGCCTTGCTGCTACCAATAAATATAATGAGGTTAAACTCGTACAGGATTGGTGCTTGAAGGATTGAGAAGTAAAATTTCGTCATATTTTACGAGATAGTAATAAAGTAGTTGATCGGATTGGTAAGGAAGCCAGTGGAGTATCTTGTTCTTCATGAAGACCCACCTTTGGAAATACAAAGTTTATTAGATGAAAATATGAATTATTATAAAGAACATTTGTCTATTTAGCTTTACTGTAATTTAGCTTAAAGCTTCTTTTATATTACCAAAAAAATTTAAGGGTTTTAATGGTTTTAAAAAAAGATAGAATTGAGATAAATTATATCAATTTAAGATTGATAAGTAATTTAATTTAATTTTAATATCGTAAAATATTTAATGTGTTATTATTAATTAATTTTAAATTATAAATTTTATTATTTATTTTAAGTTATTTTTAAACACGTATCTGTATTCTAAATTTATGGTTTATGGTAAAAAAAATTAGTATTGATAATAATATTTTTTATTATTAGTTTTTTTCTTTTAAATTGCTTTGTAAGAAATTGTCAGTGTCTTTTTAACTTATTTAAAAAAAAAAGAAAAAAGGAAATGAACTACACAATGTAACATTAAAACTTGGGGTTTTTAAATTTTGAAATTGACTAATAGTTTTTAATTTCATTTATTAAATTGACAAATTTTTTTGTCAATCTAGCAAGTAATGATCCAAACTTTATTGTTTTTGAAATAATTAATTTTATTTTCACATTCAAGTTTTTGTTTGATTTTTGTCAATCGGACTCATAATATAATGGTAAAAGATTTTTGTCAAAATGAAATTTTGACCCACATTAATTCCAACAACTTTCACCCAAAATTTTATTGGAGATGAGGAGAACTGGAGATGCAATAATTTTTTTTAAATTTACAATTTATAACATCTTTTAAGTATATATAGAAAAAATAAATATGATTTTATGAACACGTAGGTTATTTTTTTAATATTAATTTTATTATAAATTTTTTACCATTTCAGTTCTTTTTATATAATGACTAGAATTATTGAGTCTGTTAGTATTTTTCAACATATAAATAAAAATATAATAATATATTTCAACGTACTCGATCCACGTCTTACTGCACTGATAACAATATTGATGCTAATCAAGCTAAGACTCAATTAATTAGTAGGTTGTTGTTTTTTTTCTAAACTTTTAAGTAAAAAAAATAATTTATAACATTTTAAAAGTATTTTTTTTTTTTGTGAATATTTTAAAAGTATCTTTAAATTAACGTTATCCAGTACAGGAGTTACCTGTAATAAAAGCAAAATTTAAGGGATTAAACACAAAATTAAAAAGTATCGGGGGCTATTCCAAAATAAAATCTTTCACCTCTTACGCAATAACACATGGACGAATAAAAGAAAGACACGTGGAAATAGGGTTTATATACTCTATCCACACCGTTATGGTATCCATAATCTCTGCGGTCAGCTGTTATAGAAAGGAGAAGAGAGCGAGAGGAAAAGAAACAAATGGGGTCTAGAGACAAGGACCAAACGACATCGCATCATCAGCCGCTCCTTAGCAGCCTTGTTGTAGGACCTTCGGCAAGCGACGGAGCTGACGGCGGTGCAAGCGGAGGACGAGGCCGTGGTGGTGGTAGCGATTATGAGCCTGGGGAGGTCCGGCGTGAACTGCATCCTTATTCTCGTTCTGATCGATACAAAGATGAACCTGGTTGGTTTTTATTTTTAATGGAATCGTTTTACCTTTTTTTTAATTTCTTCTTTGGTTTAATCGATTATTGTTTATTGATTGATTTTGTTTCAGTGTTCTTTTTGTTAATATATTGATAACGGTGAAGTTCAAATTATTTTTCGACCTTGTTTTAATCGAAAGTAACAAGGAATCATGTGATTTGAAATTTGAAATTTGAAACCCTAGATCGATGTAGGTATTTAAACTATATGATTATGTTGGAGATTTATAGGTACTGATGAAATTAAACGTCTTAATTTGAATGCAAATTTACATGTCCAGTAGATTTATACTGCTGTTGAGGTATTAATAAATCTATTAAGTGAAATTAGGGTTGGCTAATAAGAGTATGGTTCGTGTCCTTAAGAGAGTAAATTAAGCTGTGCAAGTAGCCTAATTGCAATGTGTTTGAATATTCTATGGATACATCTTAGTCTAAGGGGATTTGTTTATGCTTGTTGAGGGGAGTCCGACTTTTTCCGGAGAAGTTTTTCAAGTGTGTCATCCATCGGGAGCCCTCCTGGTTTGCGAACCTGCTGCCTCTTCAGGTAGCTTTAGGCACTCAGGTTCTTGTTAGAGTTGGGAGATAAAACTCCTAACGGGGACAGTACTGACCCATTGAGGTGTCTGTCAGCTCCCAACAGATGATACTTCGAATACTTTCCAGAATGAATCAGCCTCCCTTCAGCAATGTTTTTAATCCAATGTCATGTAAACAGACCCGCTCTTCATGTTGTTCTACTTCTAGTATTCCTTGTACCTTGTTTCTATATGATTTATTTGTGTTTGGGTATTGTAGCCCTTTTTAAATGCTTAGATGTTTATGTAAACATTATTTGGTAACTATTCCAGTTCAATGATGTTTGTTCAGTGTGTATGTAATAGTTACACAACAGTTGGGATTGTACAACCCGTTATCTCTTCCTTATGTTGCATGTCGAGCACATGGATCTAATACCCTTATGGTGTATTGAGTTGCGAATGAATTTTGCTGTTGTATGTTACAGCTGTGAGTGTTTCCTGCAAGAACTTGGGTCTTGATGAAGGAATGTTGGTATGAATGCAATCTTGGATCATTGTTGGGGTTAATTTTTTTTAGTAAAACAGGTTGTGTTTTGTGTCAAATGCCATTGATATGTGTTGGGAATGATGAATGGACTTGTGGTACTGTTCACTAAAGACAACATTCCATCTCGGTCTTGAAGCTGTTATCACTTATCAAATTGGGCAAGAATTTGAAGATAGCTACTATGGGGTTGGGTTTGATAGAATGACATGTCTAATTTGAAATTCTAATTTCAATTGCTATTTGAGAGGCTTGCGGTCAAGTTTTTCAAGATATTTGCAAAACATCATATGGGAATTGGAATACCGACAATGTCAAGCGGTTTAAAATGGCTATCAGTGGTAAGGTTGGTCCCTTGGCTGGAAAAATTAGTGTGTTTGAGGGCTTTATGCTTATGGAAAAACTGCATAGGGCCATGATAACTAATTTTGTTTGCGGGAGTGAGCGGTCTCTCCTGGACTTTTGTTGGTTTTGTTAATTTACAGAATGATAATGGAGCATCTGGTAACTTATAATGAACCTTTGGGGTGGAATTCGTTTGGTTTTTGTATTGTCTTTTGTTTTGTTTTTCTTTTCCTCGGGGTGGGGTAAGTGAGTTTAGCTTTGATGGCTTTTGAATAATATTTTATCGGGGATAGTAGATCATGTTACAAGTAAACGGGGTATTATGGAATAACCTTTGTATACTATATTCTATCTTCATGAAGCAACCTCTTTGTTTCTGTATTATTTTGTGTTTAATGGGATATAATTGAGCTGGTGGGCAAAGTTATCAGATAATTAAGCATTTAGCATAAGTGGTCTCCCTTGGGGGTGGAAGAAGCCCTGTCAGTCTGTACTTTCTATCCATCAAGTTATGCATAGGGAAGTTAACTCATGTCAGGTGGATATCTTTTGTGGAACCTTTTCAAATAATGTGCTGAGACGTGCCATTCCGCATATTCGTTGGCTATTGGCTTACTGGTTAATTTCAACTTTCACAAGGGGGGATATCTTTTGCGGTTTTACATCCTTTAGTTCTCCTTTGTTGCTTCGGACTACTTCTCTTTATCAAGGCAATTTGTATGAAGGTTTTAGGTGTATTTGGTTGTTAATGGTTTTTATGTTGCGTATATGCTCGTTTTATTCACTGTGGGGTGCATTGTGGATGCTCTCCTTCGAGTCCTTTCTACCTCTGCTGTATCAAATGTGGTTGCTCCAGGTTTTCGATTTTGGGGTCCTTAGTTCAGATATTAGGTTGAAAATCCATAGTTCAGATATTAGGAAAGCAACCTTTTTTTCTTCCTGCTGACTGAGCTGTTGCATGGATAATGGTAAATTGGTATTGCCCCTGCATTATGTACTGGTAATTGGTAAAATGCTGTATTTGAAAGTAACAAGGGCAGTTAACTTTTGAAACAAGTTCCCTTCTGTTCGGGATTTTCTTTCAGTACTCATGATGAGGAGATCTTGACCAGTGGTAACCATCCTTGCGAACTTTAATCTATTGGACATTTGAACGTTTGATTGACCGACATATAAATACATCTTTTCCCATATTCTTTCTCGTTTTTTAATAAGTTTTTGCTTATCTATGAGTTGTTGGCTATTTTTTTCCAGGATATAGAATTCGTGCAGGTTCAAGTTCTCCTATACGTCGTAGGGATGCAGATCACCGTAATGGTTCCCATTTTGATCGCTCAGGTGGTCCGTCACGAAGCCGTGATTTTGGTAATGGGAGGGATCCTGGCAGATACCGAGACTCTTCACCTCCTTATAGTCGAGGGCCAGGTGGTGGCAGGCAACACAGCAGCCGGGGTTTTGATGGAACTGGTTATGGTCCTGAACCTATCGGAGGTGAAGGCATGACTCGAAATAATCCTAATGTACGCCCTAGGGAAGGTGACTGGATATGTCCAGATCCTTTGTAAGTTCATATCACCTTCATACCCACCCTGAATTTTGTTTCATTCTCTTTAATGTTTGGGTAAACTACATTAGCAGTCACTCAACTATGATTTTTTTTTTCTTTTTTGGTCACCCAACTTTGAAAAGTTACAAAATGGTCACTCAACTATTAAATTGTTTTTTTTGGTCACCCAATTATTTTGGATTTTTGGGTTTTTCCATTTTTACATTAGCCAATTGGTGAATGAAAAAGACAAAAATAGTTGGGTAACTCTTTTGTAACTTCTCATAGTTTACCCTTTAATACTTTTATGCTGCTTGCTTTGCATTTCGTTGACTACGCCTTATTTTCCCATTTTTTAATCTGTAGAGACTCTTTTTCCAGTTTCAAAGTTTGAAACAAGCATAGGTTGTTTAATTTTATTTGATATTTGCCAATCACCATGTCACAGATGTGCGAACCTAAACTTTGCAAGGAGAGAATACTGCAACAATTGCAAGAGATTTCGCTATGCGCCCACTGGAAGTCCCCGTGGAGGCTACCCTGGCCCCCCACCTCCGCATGCCCCTCCCAGGCGCTTTCCCGGCTCACCCGTGGATCTATCACCACCTCGCAGGAACATAAACGGCAACTTCAGGTCCCCTCCTCGTAGTTGGGCTAGGGAAGGTCCACGAGACTTTAGAGCTGCTGGTCCACCACCTCAAAGGCATGAAAGTAGGTTTTTTGATCATAGCATGCGTAGAGACCGACCCGAATACCTAGACGATGACTACAGGGGAAGGAGTAGATTTGATAGGCCAATGCCAATGGATTGGGGACACAGAGATCGTGGAAGGGATAACTTTTTCAATACCAGGAAAGGATATGAGAGACGACCACCGTCTCCACCTCCACTTCCACCACCACAGCTTCCACCCCGTGGCAGACCACGTGACATGAGAGAAAGGAGTAGATCGCCAATCAGGGGTGCACCTCCACCAAAGGAATACCGTCGCGATATGTACATGGAACGAGGACGAGAGGATCTACGAGGAGGTGTTGGACGAGACAGAATAGGAGGCCCGTATTAAGCAAATGGCAGAAAAGCTTATTGGGATATAAACTTTTGTATCGATTATTGTAGCTAATAAGTTTTGGATTTACAGCTTTTTTTGGTTGGGTTTGGTTTCTACACTATAAATGCAGCTTGTTATTGTTGTAAACCTTTTTCCAAGTGTTATGAAGACAGCTAGGACTATTTCTCAGTGCTTTGGTTAGTGAACATGAATCCAATTTGCTCTCTTTGCATTCCATTTGGTGTTGAATTTGCTGCCTTACTACTCAATTGCATCATTATCCTTTTGGATCTGAAATCAAAATGTTCATCAAATTGGTACATCCAATCCGTTCATTTTTATCTGTAGATCCTCTATCACAAATCGAAAGAAAAATGTATTCTATCACGCCTGAGTTTACGGTAGCGATAGTTTTTTTTTTTAGAGTAACTGGTTCAATATATAAAACTGCAGGTCTTACAAAGAAAACAAACAGAAGCCCGGAGGAACAACTGAACAAGGGCCCATAAACCAAGCAAAATAGAAACATCAAACAAAAGAAAATAGAAACAGAAACAAAGAAAGCCCAGAAGCAGTGCCCAAACAAGAATAGAACCCTAGGAAAACAACAGAGGGCAAAAGCAAACAGCTGGAGGCAGTTAAGCAGCTGAAGCGCCAACAGAACTTCGAGAGAACCCCACCCACCCCCAGCCAGTACACACGGAATCAAACAGAGCAATTATGTACGATCGACAAATCATCACTTGATTTAATGGACTTGGTTTGAGAAGTTTCAATTTTTTTCTTCGAAATTTAAGGGTTTTTTTTATTAATTTAAAAAGCTCTTCTAAATTTCATGTCTAATTTTTGAATTTTTAAAATCGCATGGTTAAATCTTAAAAGACCTTCTCTACATTATGCCAAGTAAAATTATAATATCGAAATACTAAACCTTTTTGACCTGCCGACTTAAATCAAATATTAAAATATTCATACTCATCTCGCTCCAACTCAACCCTTCAATAGCTCAAACCAAACCAATATTTAAAGAATGCCCATTTCAAGTTCAAGATTTGATTTTAGGTCCATATGCCTTTTTACCAAAAATATTTCTTCATACTACTAAATATAAATATATTTTTTTTGTTAAGTGAAAGAAAAAGCATTATTTAAATCCAAATCGTATACTAGTAAAAAAAAGCATAATGTTTATTGCTTTCAAGCATTAGGAGTTGGTTCCCCGGAAATTAAGAGAAAAAAACACATTTCATATGAAAAAATTCTAATTGCTTTTATCACCATAATAATAATAAACCACACTGGAAATCCATTTTCGTGGGTGAATTTGAGAGCCCTATAGCCTTGATTTTGTTGATGCGGATGACGCAGCCGGTGCACTCTACAAATATAAAACATAAATAAATAAAGGTAAACGACAATTTGGTACAATTAAATTCATTCAAAACTACAAAAATCATCATCACTATTATTAGATTATATTACAGGTGTAAAAAATTATATAGAAAATATATTTATTAAAAGTATATAAAAAAAACAAAACTTTGGTTGAGATGATAAAAAAATTTCTAAAATTCAGTCATTAGTTTATTAAATGAGTTTTTATTAGTTTTATTATAAATATAAAGACAAAAACACCTACATATATTATTAACTTAATTTGTAAAAAAAATATTTTTTAATCATTTTCCAACTAAATTGATGTCCTGACACGAACTCAATACTGGATTTTAAATATAGAATTATCATACAATAAACTAAAATAAAATAAAATAAAATAGAAAGATAGGGGTCTTACCAATGGGATGCCCTTCATGGCTCTTTCTTCCAAAAATTTTGATGGTTTATAAAAGCTACCGTACATTTCCGACCATTTTTTAAGACTAGTATATACATGGTTCGCGCCGACCATATCTGCCCAAAATACTATACCACCACTGCCCCAAAGAAGAATAATGATAAGATCATGGGCGAATTATGTCTTAACAAAGTAAAATAAAATCAATACAAAATACTGGACTGAGAACCGAAATAATCTGAACTAAAACCGACTCACATGGCAACAATGAGACCCGCATATGACAATTACCCATGATGAAACTCGAACTTGTATACTCAAGGTCTTAGCTTTTACAAACGATGCCTCGACAAGTTGGCAATTTTATTTGTTAAAATTGTGTATAATCAAGAAACTCATCCGGTTTGTAAAGGATCTATAATTTCTCACGTCGCTGAGGAAAATATCTAATGCTTTCAAAAATGTGAAAAAAATTTTCCTTGAAAAAATGGTTCCTAAACAATATTAGGAATCAAATAATAGATTGAGGATGAACTTTGCAATGACATTATATCGAATTTCAAATATGCGAAAGACATTTTCCATGAAACAATGGTTCCTAAACAATATTCAGAATCAAATAATAGGTTGAGGATGAACTTTGCAATGACATTATATCAAATTACAAATGAGAAACTACAGCCAATGCCGAAAGACTTACCGATAAGATGGGAAGCTCATTCCAAGAACAGATGCAACATCAAGGTCTGATGCTCGAACCACAACCCCTTCATCAAGAACCCGGCATGCCTCATTAACTACTGGGAAGAGTATCATCTCCAGAACTTCTCTATCAGTAACCGAAATAGGCTGTCAAACAAAAGCAACGATGCATTAGATATTTCACCTACAAAGGCCAAACGTATCATAATATTGTTTAAAGCATTATATGTTCGTGTTTTTGTTCAGGTCCATCTTACTTTTTACATGTCTTCTAGTTGCTAGTTTCTCGTGTCATATACTTATGTCTTCAAAGTTACCAGGTGATTATCTTAAAGTTGGCAGTCAATGGAAAAAATTCCGTACCTACAGATTATAGAATATTTTGGCGGCAAGGGTACATACCTTTGCACCAGGCATAACCTTGGTAAGCCGTCTAGATTCCTCAATTATCGACAATACAGATGGATCAGGCTTTGGTTTGCTTCCCTTCTCATAAATATAGTATCCTTTCCCGTTGGTTTTCCCTGAAATGCCAAAATTCATTAAACATCCCAATATGGAATATGCATTGACAACACTGTTCTAAGTGGGAAAAATGTCCCAGGAACAGTATGTGTTTACCATTTCTTCCGTCTTTAACCAAAAGTTCAAGCAATGGAGACCTGAATACTCGATCGGAGAATGCCTTATCATATTCTTGCCCGACAGCAAAGGCCACTCCATAGCCAGCCAAGTCTTGAAGCCTGCAGAATTGCTAATGACATAACTTATCACCATATATTATACCAGGGCATATAAGTTTGTAAAAACTTCAAAGTGAATTGCCACAACCAGATGAACCGAAATCCAATCTTTACTAGAACTCTAAGCCTATGATTTTTCTTCTTAGATTATCCAATTACGGAAAGACCTGTTATACCTTCCTTTTCAAATTGCAGAAGCATATATTATGATGAAATTATTATTGTACCAAAGCTACAATATATATAATCAAAGTTGGAAAACCGCTCACTGAAATCATGAAAATACATATAACGAAAAGACATAATGCTAAGGAAAGAAGATTACTGGAAAGGACCCAGAGGAAAGCCAAAATTGCAGATCACCCGGTCAATTCTGTACACATCCACACCTAAACTGACCAATAAATGCGAACCTTGTGTATAGGGGAAGAATGTTCGATTGACTGCAAAGCCAGTGCAGTTACCAACCACAACAGGAACTTTCTTTATTACTTTGCCAACCGTCATAAGATCAAGGATTATTTGTGGGGAAGTTTTCTGTGTTCGTACAATCTCCAAAAGAGGCATCAGATGGGCAGGACTGTTTTAAGAGAGCCAAACAAATAAGCAAATAATAATAATAAGTCAGTTTATTAAGGATCAAAATCAGACAATATATCTATACAATTATATATACAAAGGTCATGCTGACATGTGGAACGCCTTCTCTTGTTTTTGCATTTTATAGAAAAATGGTAAATTTTCAATTTTAATCCTCATTCTACACTCAAATTTTAATTTATATAATAATGGTCAAATTTCAATTTTGGTCTCTGTGTTACACTCAAATTTAAGATTCAATCTTTATACTTCTACATTTTGACATAATTTGGTACCTCAAGTTTTTACAATGACATTGATTAGCTCGAATACTTTATTTTGAGTAAAATGCTGATATAAATTTTAAGAGTTATTAATACTATTATTTGTTAAATTCAAGTCCAACAAATTTAAGAGAAGAATTTAATGGAGTTTACAATTAGATCTGAATTTTTAAATTTGAAAAAAAGAGACTTAATTTCTAAAAATAAAAGTACAAATACTAAATTTTAAATATACAAAGAGTACAAAAGCTTGAAGTATATTTTAATATTCAAATATTTACTTGATAATTTGACTTAAAATTGATAAATAATTATCCCAACACAAAGCGTGGTAGGATCCATGCTAGTATATATGTGTGTGTCTGTATATATCAAACTCATTTTATGTAAGCTCTAATTCGTTCAAAAGTACCAAAATAGAATCCCGTTCAAAATGTCATAGAGGATTTAGATTAGATTCCTCCAAATATAAAGAAGCATATGATAGAGAATTAAAAAGGCAATAACATAGCACAGCAAAAGGGAAAATAAGATCGATAACCTGAAAAAGTGAGCTCCTATAAGATGATCTTGCGAGCTCATCTTTTCTCCAATTAAATTGAGGTCAATAGTGGATGTGTTTGTTGCCAAAATGCAGTGAGGAGGGCAAGCCTTCTCTATCTCACTGAAGATTTTTTGCTTTAAAGCAACATTTTCAATAACAGCCTGCAATTAAAAACTACATTAGAAACATTTCATTGCAAAACCTCCAAAATCAGAAAAACCCGAGTTAGAAAGTAGAGACTAGTGATTGACAAATTATGAACAAGAATTATTATGAAAATTTATGTGTGAACAGGTCATGCTAATCAATAGTTCACCTCTATGACCATGTCTACGTCTTTAAATTCAGAGTAATCCAGAACTCCTTTTAGCATTGAGAGAGCTTTTTCTGCCTTATCCTTGGTCATTTTTCCTCTATTTGCTAAACCTCTAACATTCGCTGACAACAAAAATAAGAAAAGAAAAAAATATAGTAGTAAATTTCTGTAACATGTAACATAGACATCTCAACACATTCATTACCTTCTAAAGTAAGAATTAAAACATTATAATTCCTTGTGAAGAAAGGAAAACAATCATCAGTTTATTGGCTACTAAAAGAGCAACAACTATGAATAACCCACCTTCTACCGTTTTTATTCCCTTCAGGAGATATTCAGAGTTAACTTCCTTGAGAACAACAAATATATTGTTCACAATAAGAGCCGTAGCTATTCCAGAGCCCATTAGGCCTCCTCCAATAATAGCAACTTTCTTTACTTGCCTTGGTTTGAGACCAACATCAGTAACATTTGGCACCTGCAAAAGTAAAATTTCAGAAGAAAAAAAAAAACCACAAAAAATCCCAATTGGTTGTCAGACTTCACTATCAAAAAGTTTGAATTCCTCAACACCTTATAGACAGCCAACTATTTTCACATGCCAAGTGCTACCACTTGCTGAATTACTGCTGGAGGAATTAAAATGAGAAAAAACTGCAAAGTGTTCCAGCTATCAGCAACTACCTTTGATGTAGCCCGCTGGGCAAGGAACACATGAACAAGACCTCTTGATGTGTCTGAAAGGACTATCTCCTTAAAAACTTTAGCCTCCTGCATAGATATATTCCAATGTGAATAATAAATATGAATAGATAGCAATCCAAAAGTTTAAGCACAACTGAGTGGAGATTCTTATGGGACTAAACTATCACAGAAAATATTAAAGGACTGCATGCCCCAATAGTCTATGAGATACTATAATAAATGATCCATTACAAAAGAACGGGGGGGGGGGGGGGGGGGGGAGCAGCATTTACCACTATATGTAAACAACAAAAGTACATCAGAAGCAATTTCTTCAGCAAGGAAGACAACTATGCAAGTAAATGCAATAGGTCTGACAACCAGAAACTACCTTTAGAACTCCACTATATCCCCCATGGACAATACCCTCCTCAATTACATCTAGACATACTTGATGCTGAGGCAAATTTGGAGCAGTTTTTTTGGCTTGTAGTCTTGCCATTCTCAACACCTCCTGTGCTTCAGAGAGGGATCCAATTTTGTCAGTTCTGTGAAGTGAACGCAACCATGGCTTACGTCTCTCTGCCATGTCTAAAGCCCATGCACGAGAAACTTTCAGAAGCTCTTTAGAAGGGACAAGTGCATCAATAAGACCTAGCTTCTTCCCTTCTTCAGACATGATTGGTTTGGATGACTGCAAAGCATTGTACTTGCACATATTAGATTTACCAAGTGAAAACAGTGTACTCCACAACTATTAAAAATGAAAATCCTTTTCAAGCTTAGAAGGAGCAAGATACAGCATCAGCTTAGGGTCATGGGATAAATAACAGAGGAAGATTTACTGTCTAATCATATCATATTATTAGAACAATTAAAGCAAATTAAATACAGTTATCTCAAATAATTTTTTTATCATAAACTTAACTTTTTTTAATCCCCTCAATGTGTCCAGCAACTAGGTTACAACTAAGAATGAAAATTTAATGACAACATTTTCTATCTTCTATAGAAGATGGAACTAAAACCAAGAAATTCTAACATTTTGATGACTACCCTCCCTTTCGTAGTAACAAAGCCATTAGAAATAGGAAATCAAGCCATTAGAAAGTTCAAAAAGCATTAGAGACACAAAGTATTACCAGCATCATTTCAATAGCTTTTGGAAGCCCTACAAGCCTTGGGAGACGCTGTGTACCTTTGAAAGAGCCATAGCACAACAAGCTAGTCAGTGCTTGAAAAGTACAAGCTAGTAGCTACCATCAAAAGACAAAATAACTGCCCATCTACACATGTTCTTGTCAACATATACTACTGGCCATACCTCCAAAACCAGGAATCACTCCAAGTGACAATTCTGGCAAGCCAAGTTGAGTCCTAGGGGCAGCAATACGTGCATGGCAACCCTGCATAAGAATAACAAAGATTAGACAACCAAGCAAATTTACAATCATGACATACAAAATTGTTAGCAAAAGAAGATAATGACGTAAAAATAAAAATTAGGAGGGAAAAAACACAAACCATTGCAAGTTCTAAGCCACCTCCAAGAGCCAGTCCTTCAACAGCAGCCACAATAGGCTTTTTACAATCTGAGAGAATGAAAGTACAGCATAAGATAAGCCATAAATAACAGCCAAAAAAACCTCAACATAAGAACAGGAATCAGGAACCTTCTATAGCATTAGTGACAAGATCAACAGATACATCAGGCATGATCGACACATCACCTGTTTAACCACCAATCAAATACACAATCAGAGATTCTAAATCACCACTCCTCACTAAATTTAAGTAATTAACTCGAAAATCACTAAATTCACACTCAAATTAAATTGCCTAATTAATAAACTCATACCGGTTCCATGAACTTTCGTGAAGACATTGATATCAAAACCACCAGAAAACCTTACTCCCTTGCCTTCATCAATCAATTCGAAAAAAATAAAAACAAAAATCAGCGAGCTAAATTCGAAGAATCAACATGCAATAAAATGATGATTCGATTAAAAACTCGAGACTCACCGGTAAGAACAATAGCTTTAACATCGTTTCGCCTCGTCGCCTCAGCGAATTTCTCCTTCAATCCATAAATTACTGCAAAAATTCAAAAAAAAATCAAATCACCGATTCATAAATAAAAAATAAAGAAATGAAAAAAAGGGTAAATCGAAAGCTTTACTTGGAATAGCTAAAGCGTTAACAGGAGGATTAGAGATGGTGATGACTGCAACGCCGTCGTTTCCGACATCCATCGTCACTTTACTTTGCAACATCGTTCTTTTTAGTTCTTTTTTTTTTCCTGCGTTTTATTTCCTGCGTTTCTGTAAGAGGATAAATATAATGAAAGCTTTTTGAATGCCGTGCTTTACCTTCCAAACTTATTGAGTGTGAACGTGTAGAGGAAATATTGGTTGAAAATAAATAAATGGTCAACTTCTGCTATTAGTCCCTATATTATTAGTAATTTATGTATTAATCTTTATATTCTAATTTGAGGATTATTATGTATTTTTCAAATTTTAAAATTTTAGGTTATGATCAAATTATTAGAGTTAAATTTAACTGGCCAAACAAGTAGAATGATATGTTAACTAGCTATTTTCATATATATACTTGTAGAAAAATCATCTCGTTTTAGTTAAATGGATTTAAAGGACATTCTTTAAATCAATAATGAAATTTCAAAATTTAAAAAGTATAGAATTAATTTTTATAAGTTTTGAAAAATCATTTTTGAGCTAAATTATCTATTTATTTCATTTACCAAATTACTTTTATTTCTCTTTTTTTTCTAATTTTATTTACAATATATATTTTTTAAGTTTATTTAAAATATACAACATTGTATATATCAATTTGTAAGAATTATGTTTGTATGTAAATACAATATTTAAAATATAATTTATATACTCAAATTGAATTTTACAGATAAATTACAACTATTACTTAAAAAAGTATTTATACATTTTAAATTATTAAAAAAATTAATAATGAGTTGTAACAAAGTCTTTTATATTTTTATTATAATAATTATAATATTAATAAATTTGAATATAATTCAAAAACATTTTTTTTTAACTTTACAGTATCATGTTTAAAAAAAATTCTTAAAGCAACATTTCGACAAAAAAATTTAAGCACTTCAATTTTAAATCAAATATTTAAAAACAATTTTAAAATCACTTTTTTATTGCATTTTAAAAATAATTTTCAAAATCTATACTAAATTAACCTTAAAAATATTAAATTTGAGAATAGGACTAAATTTACATTTATGCATAGTAGAAGATTAATAATAAAATTTGACCAATTTATATAATTTGAGCGAAAACTGGGAAACTATATATTTTCTCCACGTTTTTAAATTAATATTTTCTCATATTTGCGGTGCTGTGAATTTTATTGCCCTACGTCGGTGGCCAACTGGCCGGTAGGATGTAGGAACTACGCCGTTGTCATCTCTCAACGACAAGTCTTTCGTCTCCTTTATCAAAATATTTTCCGACCTTCCAAGAATTAAATTTATGGCTTTTTGCGAGTATTTTTTAACGGAATATTGATTATACTTAAAGTTAATAAATTGTTGTTAAGTTTACGTTTTAATCACTCAATTTTAAAATATTAAAAATGATCATTGATTTATTTGAATGTTTTTATTTAAGTTATTAAACTATTTGGAAGTTTTTATTTAAATCACTGGACTATTAAGTTTTTCTTTTAAAAGTTCGGTTAGCGAGCTTCAAGTGATGATTCGATGATTGACACAGTGGATCAATACTCATCAACGAGTTGAAGAACATACTTAGATCCAAGTCGATCTAATGGTTAGTGTCAAAAATTAGAGAAAAAAACCGTTTGAATTTTGATTTGAAGATTTATGACGTTCAAAACTGTTTCGTGAAAAATTAGAATTGTAGAAAAGAAGAGAAAGAAAAACTTTTGATTGGTATAGACGGTGTGCATAGAAGACCATACAACAACGATTTTACCAACTCAATGGCTTAAATTAAAACTTTCGAATAATTCAATGACCATATTATAACTTTTTAAAGTTGAGTGACCAAAACATAAATTTACTAATGTTTTAACAACATTGAGTGTAAATTACCCTTATACATATACTAAACAAATGTAATACTAATATAACAATGTATGTATAAATATTATTACTGTTACAAATAAATTATTAACTTATAAAAAATCAATTATATATAAAATAATTAAATACAATGATATTGAAAAGTAAAGTTAATTGCACTAGATGTAGTTCCTACATTTTATTGGTATTTTCTTTTTTTAATTGAATAAATTATTATTGTATTAAAAATTAGAAATAATTTGCTTAAATTTTATCGGTATTTATTTGTGTTAATTTTTTTACATCTATATACAATAAGAATATTTGAAGGATTTAACTAAAATGATTTAAAGTTTAAAAATAATTTAGGGAGGACATAACCACAATAAAATGCACGCATTTTAATATTATGTTACATCCGCGGCCTCACTTTCATTTTTCTTTCGCGTTCACGACTCAATGTTATCTCTTAAAAGAGAAAATATCATATCTGATTATCTTCTATGTTATTTTCATAAAGAGGTAATATAAACTTTGCCCTTAAATTTGTCAGTTAGATTTACTTTGATACATATATATTTTTTCACACTAGTACTTAACAAGAGTGAAGCTAGAAAACCTTTTAAGGTGCCAAAATTAAATTATAATTTTTAATACTTATATATTTATAAATTTTAAATGATATTATTTTTAAGGAGATCAAAATATAATTTTATATTTACTAATTTTGAATTTTAAAATTTTTAAAAAGTCTAAATAGATAATTTTTTATTTTAGGGAAATCAGAATCCTTGTCAGTCCTCTAGATATGTCACCGGTACTTAAACTTGGTAACTAGATCTATTTGATCCATGGATTTGAGTAAAAAGTATGGTATTTTATCCTCTCTTCTTAAAAATAGGAAAAATAGATCTTGCTCGTTAGATTAAAAAATAAATTGATTATTTTATTAAAAATTCATCTATTTTACTATTAAAATTGATTTTTTACATCAATATAAAGTACAAATGACACGTTAATTTTTAATAATATAAATGAATGAATTTTTTAACAAAAAAAAAAGATAAACTTATTCTTTGATTTGACATGTAATGACTATTTATCTTTTTTGTGAATAAGATCAAATGTATTTTGACTTTTAATATAAAACTCTCCATAATATTTTTATCATGAATTTGATTTCTATCTATATTATTTTATGACAGGGCACATTGAGTTAATAGTATATCATCACTTAAAAATAAAAAAAATGTCACATCATATATAAAGATAAAACATGTTTAAAGTTTTTATACTTTTCGTTCATTTAAAATTTAGTTTGAATATTTTTTAGTTGTAGAAAATTAATTTTTATACTTTTTAGATTTCACAAGTAAATTTTAATTATTAATTCTAAAGTGTTATATTGGTAATTTCATTATTGAATTATCGTGGTGCATATAAATTTTTAACTTTATTTACAATTAATGCATTTTTTTATCCTTAAAGTAAATTCTGTTTTCTCGCTTTCATCCATTAAGGTTTTTTTTTTTTTCTCAAATTAGAAATGGTGACTTGGTGTTGAATATTTTGAATATTCTAGAGTCACCGTCAGTGGTGTAAAATATCGTAAATTTTTTGTAGTATTTTCTAGTTCTCTATACTTTTTCTTGTCAGTAAAAAGAAAAAGGGTAAACTACACTAAAATCCAAAAATTAAGAGAACAAAATCTTATTCAGTATTCACAATTAAAGGTACTCAAAAAATTACAAAAGAAAATTCAAACTTATCTTAAAATTTTTAATATATTCATAAATAAATTCAAAAATTAAAATTTATTAAAATATATTGAAAATTATATAATGATGCTAAATTTATATTTTTAAAAAATTCAAAATAATAAATTTGATACATAAACAAGTAAATTATCAAATCAAGTTTATCATTCTAATTTTCCTCTTATTTTGTTTTTAAAAGAATCCTTAAAAAAATAAATATATATAAAGTTTTTATGTTCTTTAAATTAAAAATTAGTCATATGGCCAACAAGATTTCAATATGATTGGTTTAACTTTTTAATTTAACTTAAACAAATTTATTTGATTCGACTTGAATTTCATTTCACCTATCTCGATATAAAAAAATCAAATCGAGCTGAGATAATAAAATAGAACTCACTAACTTGACTAACTTGAAATTTTTTCACTTAATCCAATCGAACGCTTGCAAATGCATCAATTTTAAGACTTAAATTAATCACTTTTGATATCCAAATTCTGAATGAAGAACAAAGTAAATTATGAAAAGTTATTGTTCCATTGTAAATCCTACATAGGGTTTGAATATAAAAAAAATATATACATAATGTAAGCTTTGCTTCTAATTTTATTGTTCCTCTTGTTTTCCTTTCCTTGTAAGGTTACCATCGATTAATCGTCGATCAATTTTTCATATCAATTGTCACTGAACTCGGGAATGGGAGGTCTTGGGGTTGGACTAACCAGAGGTTTGGATGGTTTTTTGTCATTATCAACCTTAAACAAGTTTTCCATATCAATTGAACCTTTCTTTAGGGGATCAATTCCCCAACCCATGAAATCAAAGAGTGTCGGTGTCTCTGCATAACTCAACCTCGTGGCGTCATCATCGGAATTCGAGGACGACGATTGCGCAAGGCTATCGGCATGAAGGACGTCCTCGATTCTTGACAAGATTGAGAAAGCCAAACTTTCGATAATCCTCGAATAGCTTTCCAGGATAGCGTGTCCTATGTCCTACGAAAGTTCGAAATAGTGTAAAATCTTTTGAATTTGAATACATCGAGGAAATAATAACTACAATGTTATTTTTATACATATTACCTTGTTATCTTGGATCTTAGATATATCGAGTGAGGATTGTGGAAGCCCCGGAAATCGATACTTAAGTAGGTGAAGGATCGTCTCAACTCTCTCTTCGAAGAGTTCCCGTTTCTCTATACTAACGGCGGAACCCCAAGACGACTTTCCTTCTTTATGATGCATCTTCCTCTTCCAAATAATTATCGATGCCTCGATTCTATTCTTAAGGTTAAGAACTTTGTGTTCAGTTGACAAGTCCATAGATGAAAGGAATTGCGCTGGATCGAAGTACTCAACCGTTATACTTTTATAAATCGAATCACCAAGGCTTGATCTTCCATTCTATATCAAAATCACGACGAATATCAATCAAATTATGAAAAATTGTTCAACATTTTAGTTTCCATGGAGTTCAATTTCTTTTACCTTAGGGAGGGAATCAATGTAACTCTCGGGGACTTCGATTTCAGATAAGACCGAAGCATTAATGGCCATGGCTGCTTTTAGTACTTGACTCACAGCTTCTTTTTCGGACAACAACCATCTTCGCGATGTCTCCGACAAACCATTTGGTGGAACCTTAACCTTCGGATGCCACCATTTCCCTTCCCTCCTACTACTTTCGTTTTCCGGATCGTCATTTTTTGACACATACCAAAACTCTTGTTCTTGTCCAAAATTGTCTAGTGTATCCTGTTACATTATAATTCAATTAGCAACCGTAACATTGTCCCAATTTTAATATAGTAGAAAGATGCGATTACGTACGATAAGTAACTTATCAAGCTTTCGTAGGCCGGGTATGTTAACAAGCAAATCTTTCCTTTGTTTCGTGACCATAATCTATCAAAATCGAAACGATATCAAAATCAGTAATAATAAATGCAAACATTGAAGTACATCAGGTTTTTATAAGAAAATTGTGACTCGTATGTGATCGGATCGATACCTCCATATTCGTTCCGTCTTTCAATTTTTGTTGTGAAGGAACAAATTCAACAATGTGATCAGTTACAGATAAAAGCCAATCCATTTCTATTCTCCATCTAGCTTTCCTTTCAGGTGCCATTGGTGCCAATTTCCCTTGCTCTCCAAAAATGGATGCTACATTATATAATTAAGCTCAAAATTATTCATTATCAAACTCTTATTACATTCGTATGGTATATGTTTGACACATATTCAGACATAAATAACGAACGAAACGTTCTTACCGGCTAGATTCGTCACCGCATTCGACAAAGCCAAAGCAGAAGAAACACCTTTGCCTCCTCCAGACATGTCTTCACCTAAAAGCAACTTGGCAAACCTTTCCTTCATTTGATCCATATCTAAATCACCCAAAGTAATAACAATAACAATTTTAAAGAACAATAATAATTCTAATGCAAAATTTAATTTAGTTAGATCATGAAATCAATTTTACAATGTGACATCAAATAGATTTATAGTCAAATCTCAGTATCAACAACCCTTTTTAATTTTTTTATCCCCTTTCTAAAGCTAAAGATTAGTGGCGGATGTAGGTATTAAGTTTTGGAGAGTCTAACTAAAATTTTAAAGAATTTAATGAGAAATTTAAAAAAAGTTGGTAAGCATAATTAAAATTTTAAAAATTCTTGGAGGCTTAATGGTAATTTACAACAAAAAAAAAATTGAGGGCCTAATTTATTTTTAAAAAAATAATTGAGGGTCAAATACCCCTTGGCCCCAATGACCATCTGGCCTTACTAATGGGTAGCAATGAGGTTAGATAATTTTTTTGCCTTTCACCCCAACCTAATCCAATCGAGTTTTAGGTCTCTCATTGAAATTTAAAAGGTGGTTCGAACAAATTTAAAATTAAAATCTCAATATCTTCGATGATTTTAAACTTTTTTTTCTTATCTCTATGTTGAGGCTAAGGGTTACAACTTGGAGGATTGGGCAATTTTGACTCAACTTTTAAGTATATATACTCGAAATTGTCTTGAATTGAATTTTAAAAGCAGGTACCAAAATTGAAGCTTAAAGTTAAAACCTCAATATCTTCAACTCTCTTTCTTTGTCTTATGTTGAGGTCAGAGATCACAACATGATCGAACAAAAGGGTTACAACATAGTGAGGAGAAACGATCCTAGGCCTCAACTTTTGACCCAAAATCGTCTCACCTTGAAGACATCAAAATAGAATAACCTTAAAAGGTGACATCAAACAAATTTAAAGTTCAAAACTTAGCATCTTCAACTTTTTTGCACTTATCACCGTGTTGAGGTTGAGAGCTACAAAATGGTGAGGAAAGCGGTATTAAACCCCAACTTTTGACTCGAATTTTAGGTATATATACCTGAAACTATCTTGCCTTAAATTAGAAGAAAAAGACATCGAAATCGAATAAGTTTAAATGGTGACATTGAACAAGTTTGAATTTCATATCTTAGCATCTTTAATCTTTTTCTTTCTTCCTTCTTTATCTCCATTTTAAGGTTAAGGGTTATAAATGGTGAGGCAAAACCATCTCGAACCCCGAGTTTGACTCGACTTTTTAGTATACATACCTGAAACTGTCTCATCTTGAATTTTTAGAAAAAAGGCATCAAAGTCGAATAAACTTCTTATCTTAGCCTCTTTAAATTTTCCCCCCTTTATTTCCATGTTAAGGCAAAGGGTATCAACAGGACTGTCCCAAAACCTAAATTTAACCCAATTTTTAGATATATATATATATATACCTGAAACTATCTAACCTCGAATTTCAAAAAACATATATATCGATATTGAATAAGTTTTAAAGTTAAAATTTCAATATCTACAAACCTGATTGAGGTTTCTCCTTGGGGCCCTCTCCTATAAAAGGGGGTTGATCCTCCATTGGTTTGTATGTATTTCTTGTATCAATGATTCTTGATTGTTGTTGCTGCTTATTATTATCATCATCATGATCATCATCATGATCATCATGATTCGTTCGCCTAATACGAAAAGATCCCCAACTTTGAATGCTGCATCGACGAGACAATGCTCGAACCATTGTCTCGATTCTCTTCTTTTCTTTTTTTTTTCTTTTGTTTAAACAACAAAGAATATAAAGGATTTTTAATTTTATTTATTTATTTTGGTTATAACAACATTTTATATATTTCACAAAAAAAAAAAAAAAAAAAAAAAACTAAAATTTAAAAAATGAGAGGCTAGACAAATGGTTTTATTTATTTATTTATTTCGGTTAATAGATAAACATAAATTATGAACAAAAGAAAAAAGAAGGTAAATATTGTCTAAGAAAGGACAATTGAATCTAAAAGCATGTCAATGGGTGCCGAAATGTCCGATTAAAAAGGGGAAAAAATGCAATTTTAACGAATTTAACTAATTTTCACCCCGTTGTGAATTTCCGTTATGTTTCTGTTAAGTTACTAATTCTTTTAGGTTAATATTATATTTTGTTTAAGAGTTTAATGAGACATTGTTTAATTAATCTCGAGTTTGAGCAATTTAAATCAGGGGCAAAGTCAAATTTTTTTCGACGGAATTAATTGTATATATTTACGATATTAAAAATGTAATTTTACTATTTTAATATCTTACTTTTTTTATAATTTTTAAATGATTAAATCAAAATTTCATCATTTTGGGAGGGTCAAAGTGTAATTGTACCATTATTAATTTAAAATTTTTTAAATTATAAAGGGTCCTAAATGAATTTTTTTTTATTTTAAGAGGGATCGAGGTCACTACCATTCCCCTGGCTTCGTCACTGACTTAAACTATAGATTGAGTTGAATTTGAACACCGTAATGCTCGATTTGAACAATTTGCGAGTCTAATTGGACTTGTCATTTTAATATATTTTTATATTATGAAATTTTATTTTACCCTTATCATATAGAATGAGCTTAAGTACATGAATAAGCTCGAGTTTGAATATAAATGAGCTTAATCAAGCTCGAGTAGCTCAATTAAGTCTCGAGTTGAACTCAAGTTTAGAAATTGATGCTCGACTGAGCTCGAGTCAAGTATTGTGCCTTGGATTTCTAGTTGATATTGAGCTCGAGTTTGCCATTATATGAACATTTTGAAATTCAAAAACCAAATTAAACCATAATTTGAGGACATGTGGTGCAATTAACCCTATAAATGTAGGTTCAAATATGTAAAATGTCATGGAGCATATTTAAAACATATGGATTAAATTGTAAATATATTATATCCAAGTTGTCCATATAGTATGTATTGTGTCTCAAATATTTTAAATTGATTCAACTCGACTATAAAATAAATAATTTTAATTTTTATATAATTCTATTTTTCAAATAATAATTTATTTAAACAAATCCGATTGAACCGAGCTTAAAAATTCTTTTAAATCTAATTGTGGCTTTTGAATGGCTAAATTCGAATAATAACAAACTTGAGCTTGAAATTAACTCAAAATTTAAGATTCAATACTTGATTAGAGCTTAACTTGAATATCAATTCTTAAGTTCGAGCTCAATTTGATACTTAATCAAGCTACTCCAACTTTATTAAACTCATTTATCAAGTTTCTTACTCGAATTAAACTCATTAACCATTAGGATGTTGGAATTTAATTCGTCATCTAATGAATTAGGGCACGTCACTTACTTCGTCATGTTAGATTTAGGGTTTTTAAGCCACGTGACATTACAATCTTAAAATTTCCTTCGTGTATCCGTGTATAGATCGTCGAGGTTGTCGGAATCTGGAGATTCAAAGTGAAGGCCACAAAAGAGAAGGCCTTTCCCCTTTCTTCTATGAAGGGATTTTCCCGCCAAATTAATCCACCATCAACGGCCCTATCACCATCATCTTCATCATGATCATAATTCAATTTTCATTTCCTCTCAAATCCGCCTTCTTCGTTCTCTTTCTCTCCGTTTCCCTCTTCCATTTCAAACCCTTCTTGAACCCGACCCGTAGACAAACCCTAACCCTTTACGGATCCAACAACCTAACCGTCCGTAACAACTACATAATCCGGTTCACTGAGTATAAACCGGTGTCCGATCAACGTTCTTACTTGGAATCCAACCTTCGGTCCGACGGCTGGGAATGGATCGAAAGACGCAACGCGGCAGCTAAGTACCCCACCGATTTTGGTCTGGTTTCGATCGAGGGTTCAGTGAAAGAAGCCTTGATTGATGAAATCGAGAGGCTGAGATTCGTTAAAGATGTCAATGTTGATGTGAGCTATAACAGGGGTCTGCTTGGTGCTGGTGGTGGTGCTTTTGAGAATGGACGAAAACGACCCGGAAAGATTTTTACTTCAATGTCGTTTAGTGAAGAAAAACATTGCCATAATTCGGGTTTATGTAATTCTTCGATTAATTGGAATCGCCATCTTTTGTCGCAGGTAAATTACCCAAAGTTTTTCTATTCTATTCCCTTTTTTTTAGAATTTAAGTAAAGAAAGTTGTGGAATTACTTGTATTTGATGTTGCAGAGGTCTCAAGTTACTTCCCTATTCGGAGCTGATGCTCTTTGGCGAAAAGGGTACACTGGTGCTAAAGTCAAAATGGCTATTTTCGATACTGGAATACGTGCTGATCACCCTCATTTTCGAAACATTAAAGTGTGTGTGTTTATATAAGTGGCTTTTCAATTGGAACTTTAATTTTCACTAATGGGAGCAAATTGTTTTCAGGAACGTACTAGTTGGACTAACGAAGATACTTTGAATGATAATCTTGGACACGGAACATTTGTGGCCGGTGTTATTGCCGGCGAAGATGTTGAGTGTCTTGGCTTCGCACCGGATACCGAGATTTATGCGTTTCGTGTTTTCACGGATGCGCAGGTAACGCATGTTGGTATTAGAAATTTTCTTCATTTTTTGTATTGTCATTGGAAGTTGTTCCTTGGCCTTTATAAATCACACCCTTTTTTTTACTAGAATACTAGAATTATAATATATTTTAACTGAGAAATGAATATTGAATAGGCAAGATAATGAAAGATTTTTACGATCAATGCAAGTATACCCTGAAGGTTTTTTTTGTTTTGACATTTGATTTATGATATAAAGTTTGGTTAGATTATGAGAATTTTGTCCTCAGCTTATTGCAGGTATCATATACATCTTGGTTCCTTGATGCTTTCAACTATGCTATTGCAACCAACATGGATGTGTTAAACTTGAGCATAGGTGGACCTGATTACTTGGATCTCCCATTTGTAGAGAAGGTAGACTCCCTTTGGCATGTTATGTGTCAACTGTCATTTGATATTTTCGTTTCACAACCGAGAAATTGCAAATAAAAGTGTTGGTTTTAGTCTGTTTTGTCGATTTGCACTTTTCAACTTTGCCCCTAAGATTTTGGTACCGTATGGAAATGCTTCAGTCGTAATGATTCATTTCTTTATTGGAGTTCTTTGAATTTTCTCCATAAACTTCTATGACCTCTCCTAAATTCCATGAATTGTTAATTGATCATTCTAATTAGTGAGTTGAGTTACTCTTCCTAGATTTTAGTACATTTTGAACTGTTTGTCTTCTTTGGACATTAATATCCTAACGAGGATCATTTGTGATGTTACCCACTTTGGTGGTGAACTTGAAATATTATGCAAGCCTACACTTTTGCATACGTTCCTTTTTTTTCCTTTTAATAATGTGTAGCTGAACCCTTTTCGGTTAATGTTTTCTGCTTTATGGTTCTCCAGGTTTGGGAAATAACAGCCAATAATATTATTATGGTATCAGCCATTGGAAATGATGGGCCACTTTATGGAACTTTAAACAATCCAGCTGACCAAAGTGACGTTATTGGTGTTGGTGGCATCGATTATAGTGATCACATAGCCTCATTTTCATCACGTGGCATGAGTACTTGGGAGATTCCTCATGGGTATCATATCTAGTCTAAAGTATTACATATTTTGTATTATTGTACTTATCCTACTTGGTTTTGAACCTCTAAATAAGTGTATACTATTTATGTCACTTTTTTTCCTTCCTTTTTGGTTGTGAATATGTAGTAATCCTTATTTTTATGCAATAACATTTCCAGCCCACAGTCCTTTTTTTTCATTTGAAGAAAGTGTGCTGAATAACACACGAAGATTTAACTTGGTTAATTCCCTTTGCAGTTACGGTCGTGTCAAACCTGATGTCGTGGCATATGGACGAGAAATTATGGGATCTAAGATCAGTACTGGATGTAAAAGCCTATCAGGCACTAGTGTGGCAAGCCCTGTGGTTGCTGGTGTGGTATGCCTGCTTGTTAGTATCATTCCTGAGAACAAACGAAAGGAAATTCTGAATCCTGCAAGCATGAAACAAGCACTAGTTGAGGGTGCCACTAAGCTTCCTGGTCCAAACATGTATGAACAGGGTGCAGGGAGAGTAGATCTGTAAGTTTACCTGGTTTCGGTGCTTCTTCCTTATAACATTCAGAATTATTCCTTTTAGATCTATTTAGTATGTTAATAATTGATTAAGTTTATTTCTCTGTCAGATTAGAATCATTTGAAATCCTTAAGAGTTACCAACCTCGAGCAAGCATATTTCCTAGTGTTCTTGATTATACAGATTGCCCGTATTCCTGGCCCTTTTGTCTGCAACCACTATATGCTGGTGCGATGCCTGTGATATTCAATGCTACTGTTCTGAATGGGATGGGTGTCATTGGCTATGTTCGTAGTCCACCGATATGGCATCCTTCAAACGAGGAAGGGAATCTTTTAAGTATTCGCTTTACTCATTCGGAAGTCATCTGGCCTTGGACAGGTTACTTAGCACTTCATTTGCAAATTAAGGAAGAAGGTGCACATTTTTCCGGAGTGATTGAGGGCAATGTAACTGTTAGAGTATATTCTCCTCCAGCCCAAGGGCAGAGGGCTGTTCGAACTAGTACTTGCGTTCTTAAGTTGAAATTGAATGTGGTTCCAACTCCACCACGATCAAAACGGGTTTTATGGGATCAATTTCACAGTATTAAATATCCTCCTGGATATATTCCAAGAGACTCATTGGATGTACGGAATGACATTCTTGATTGGCATGGGGATCACCTACATACAAATTTTCACATTATGTTTAACATGTTACGAGATGCTGGCTATTATATCGAGACACTTGGTTCTCCTCTTACGTGTTTCGATGCTAGCCAATACGGAACGCTTTTGATGGTTGATCTTGAGGATGAATACTTCCAAGAAGAGATTGAAAAGCTCAGGGATGATGTCATTAATACTGGTTTGGGTTTGGCTGTTTTCGCCGAGTGGTATAATGTGGACACAATGGTCAAAATGAGATTTTTTGATGATAACACGAGGAGTTGGTGGACACCGGTAACCGGAGGTGCAAATATCCCAGCATTAAATGATCTTTTGGCTCCATTTGGGATAGCTTTCGGGGATAAGATTCTGAATGGTGATTTTTCTATTGACGATGAGCAGAGTCGATATTCATCTGGAACAGATATAGTGAGGTTCCCAAGAGGTGGTTATGTACATAGCTTTCCTTTTTTGGATAGCTCGGAAAGTGGGGCCACTCAAAATTTGTTGCTCAATTCCGGCATGAACAAGGTGATTAAACATCTATAGTCTTTTAATAATTTCAGCATACGTGACTTTTAACATTGAAATTTATGTGATCTCTTGGCATCTGCAGGCAGACTCACCTATCCTTGGCCTGCTAGAAGTCGGTGAAGGTCGCATTGCCGTATATGGAGACTCGAACTGCTTAGACAGCAGCCATATGGTTACCAATTGCTATCGGCTTCTGAGAAAAATACTAGATTTCACAGGTTCAAATATTAAAGATCCGGTGCTTTTCTCCAAGTCCGTTAAGCAGGATATGCCATTGTATGAAGATGACAACCACTTATCATCTCGAAGAACCGATGTAAATTTCTCCTTGTATTCTGCTGTCATTGGAAACGATTTAGTCTGTCGGAGTGACTCTAGATTCGAAGTGTGGGGAACTAAAGGATACAATTTACACATTAGGGGAAGAAACAGAAAACTACCAGGCTATCATGTTATTGATTTAGGAAGAGGCTTAAATTCCACTATTGATACATCAAAATCTCGGCGTCCCAAGTTTTCAGAGAAAAATAAGGGCGATTATTTCGGAAACAGGTACTTGGGCGAGGTAAGAAGCAGAATACTCTATCTAAACAAATTCATTCTTTTTATTATATTGAACCCAAAGACCGATAAAACTTACCTCTCGTTTTCGCAGCTCGATGTGCCTGAACTAGTTGCTAGTCAGTGGCTTGTACCTGCAGTTATCGCAATTACAGGTTGGTGAACATCTTTTATAGAGACACACACACATATAGATGTTGATGTAAATCTTCTTGCATTTTTGGCCTTGTATTTGATTAATATCTCTGTTGTTCTTCAGGCTTTGTACTATTCTTCAGCATATGGCGGATTCGACAAAAACGAAGGAGGCGAAGGCGATCAATGTCAGGTCGGTTAGCCAATATATAGTTGAAGGATAGGCTTTTTACGAAGTTAGTTTCTCTTTTCACTAATTTTCTACCTGTACTGTTATACCTTTTGAAAGTTTTGATAGCAGCAAGCACCACCCAAGTTTAACCTTGAAATCATATATGCAGAATTAGTAGCAAGTTTCATTGTTCATATATATTTGGGTGAATGTACCTGAGAGGTCCCTTTATTATAGGGACCTGATCAAATTAGTTCCTCTACAATTATAAAGAATCAGATAAGGCTAAATTGAAATAGAGTTAACATTAACTGTTTAAAAAATTATCATTTATTATTTAACAAAGTTAATATTTTTAAAATTTTTATAGTTCTGTAAATGAATCTTTTGTTTAGAATGGAACTGCAATTGAAAAAAATGATTTTCAAAACAATTTTTATATAATAAATGTCTATTACATTTTGGCCTTGATTTTTTTTAGTAGTATAAGAATTAAATTGATCCATTTAATAATAAAGGGATTAATTTGATCCAGTCACTAAAATATAGGACCTCCTAGGTACTTTACCCTATATATTTGTGTAGACATACACATACATGCATCCATACATATACATAGTGATAATATGATATGTGTCAATTCAAGGATAGATCCAAATTTTGAAACAAATAAAAGAATCAACCGAAGTGTATCCATTGTTTTCTTGTGTCTCCTTAATAAATACAAAATCAATTTAAATGAAAATTTGTGTTGTCTCATTCAAAAGCATGCCAATGGAATCTTTACAAAAAAAAAAAATAGGCATTATATAAAAGAGACTGAAATTTGAGTTACACCTTTGGCTGTTCTTTGTCCTTGCCGCTTCCATTTCCTGGCTGGTCCCATTTTTCATTGCTCGAGCCGGAAAGGGTTTCATTGCTTGAGCTGGAAAGGGTTTCGTTTCCTGGTTGGTTCAAGCAACTTTCATTGTTAGAGACGAAAGGGTTGGAACTGTATTCAGTGCTTGGTTCACTGTACTCGCCACTAGCACCGTATCCTTGAGAGTCCAATGCCATCCTCTTGGACTCTTCTGTGTCTTCATTGTGCTGGCTTGTATCGGTGTCAGAGTTTTCATGAGAGCTGTGGTGGATATTGCTATGTTCGGGACTTGCACTGTCGTTAAGATTGGACAACGATACATCGCCTTCTAAAGCCCTGATTATCTGCTAGGTTACAAGTTTCGGGTGAGAGTCTAATCATGAGTGGAATATAATTGTTACGGTTATCTTTTCGTATTGAACTTGTCATGACTCGAATCCAAAAATTCAACTTGATCAATTGAGACCTAATATAATTTAACTCAATTTGATCATAAAAGATTAATGACCTAAAATTATCGAACTCTAACTCGAATTCAACCTGTTGGCTATACTTAATATCAAAACAATTGGAACCCAAAATGACAAAGGTTTGAAACGATTTAAACATGCAACGAAATGATCGGCTAAAAACATTCTAGATTTGAAAGATTTTGTACTCTAAACAACTAGAAATAATCTAAATTTAAAATGTAGCACAAATTTAGAATTGACCCAAACTCAAATTCACCTGGCTCATTTGTGGTCGATCTCGAGGTGAAAGTTGAACACAAGCAGCAGCACAAGCAACCATACGAACCATCTCGTTGTGATCATATTCCTTTCCTAATTTTGGATCAGCCAAACAGTCAAAGCTCCCACCATCTAAAGCTTTTGTGAGCAAAGGCCTTGCCTGTAAATCCCAAATTGTACATTTCACTTAATAATGATTCTAAGTTGATTTGAGAATTCAAATCTCGGTATATGCAACCAATCCATAAAGAGGGATGAAAAAGAGAAAACAAGAACTAACCCAATCGGCTAAACCATTTTCTTTGTAAGAAGAACCAACCGGTTTATGTCCAGTAATTAATTCCAAAATCATAACCCCGAACGAGAAAACATCTGATTTCTCCGTGAGTTTTCCGCTTGAAGCATACTCAGGAGCCAAATACCTGAAGAGTTAATAGTGAATGGTTGCTCAAAAATGGAGTGTTAAATGCCAGTATATTCATTAAAAAAAAAAATCATGTTTTTAGATGATCATTTGGAAGGTTATGATCTTATACTCATGTTCAAATCTGTGTCAGATATGAATGCAGAATCCAAATATCTCAAAGAAAAAAAGAATAGTCGAAAGAACATAGATAAAGAAAAACTAGTATACAAATTTTTTTAATTTACAAGCATGTATAGACCAAGAAACAAGATCTTACCCGAAAGTACCTTTCACTCTGGTAGAGACATGAGTGTTGACATCATATGAAAACTTAGCTAGTCCAAAATCAGCAACCTGAAAACACCGACTTTCTCTATGTTATTCATATTGAGATCCGGGAATGAATTTTCTCTAAGTAATTACAATATAGATTTAAATCAATATAAAACACAATCAACAATGAATTTCCTCGAACAGCTTGGGGGCATGCGTTTACTTTGCTATTTGTTTTGAATATATAGAAATGTCAGAAAAAGAAAATAAAATTGAAATTAATTACCTTAGCTTCGAAATTGAAATCCAAAAGAATATTAGCTGCTTTAATATCACGATGAATGATCTTTGGATGACCTGGAAATGATAATATTTGATGATTTTTAACATAAATTAACAGATATTGAAACCTTAATTAAAAATCTAGAGAGTAAAAAAGAACATACAATCTTCATGAAGATATGCTAGTCCTTTTGCAGATCCTAAAGCAATTTTCATTCGAGTTGACCAATCCATGATAGGTCGTCCCTCTCCTGCAAATCACCATTCTCATATCATTTCAGCTGATGAAAAAAAACATTTTGACCCGTTTTAATTTGAATATGAATGTGACTTAATTATAAAAGTCAATAAGATATTTTGATTTCAACTCAAAATTTTTCTAGCCCGAAAAATTAATTTGTAAATTTGAATGGTCTAAACACGAAATACCTTAAAATGATTCGAATTTAGAAATGATCTGGAAATTTTAAGATTTGAAATGGCTTTGAAATTTTTAAAGCACAGATTGATTGAACCTAGTAGAGCTAGGCAGACTATAATGGTAGCAAAGGGGGACCTTGGCCCTCTCAAATGTTTGGGAAAATTTTCATTATACCTTCTATTTAAAAAAAAATTTAATTAAACTCTCCTAAAATTTTTGGAAATTCTCATTAATCTCAAAAGAATAATACTTTTAAATTTTTTGAAAATTTAAATTAATCTCCCAAAATTTAATCTCAAAATCCATCATTGTAACCTAGATTAATATGATCCAAAACTAACACAATTAGCCCATTTTGACAAGTGTAAGTACGAGTATTGAATATAAAGTATCTACATACGACTTGGGTATATTTAATTCTTTTATAACTTTTTGTTTTATATGTAACAAAACTATTCTTAAACGGTTATATTTAACTAAGAATATGTTACGAGTACTGAATATGAATATTGGGCATAAATACTGAGGAAGAATGAAAAGATAATCTTACCATGCAAGTGAAACTCCAAAGTGTTGTTTGGAACAAACTCATAAACCAGCAACCTCGTCGTCTCGGATATACAGTATCCGACCAACGAGACTAGATGTTTATGATGAAGACGGCTAATGATCTCAACTTCCGCTTTAAACTCTCTCTCTCCTTGCCCGCTTTTGACCATCAGTTGCTTCACCGCCACTTCTTTCCCGTCGACGAACATTCCTCGATAAACGTACCCAAAACCACCTTGTCCTATAAGGTTGGCATCGGAGAAGCCATTTGTTGCCGTTGCTAGTTCCTCGTAGGAAAACATTCTATGTGAGAATCTTAATGTAATTTTAGGTGAGGTTGGTCCAAACGGGTTTTCAGGAATTGAATCGATATTAGTGTCGAAATCTCCAAAGTTGCACGTAAAAGGGGGTGGTGGTGGCGGAAGCAATGGTATTAAAGACGTCGAAGAGTGTTCTGGAGACGGGAGTTGCTGTGGTGGAGACTGCGGAGGAATGGGCTCTGGATCTGGTGGATTTTGTTGCCCTTGATTATGTACTTGACCCCCATGAGTATCATCTAAAATAAATGATATAAAATAAGTTATATGACATCAATTTTTTTCATGTTTGCAATAAATAGATTAATGTATATAATTAAAAGTATGGTACGAAACACAATATGCGATATCAACAAAATGAAACACTTAATCTATTAAAAAAATCATTCAAATTATTAATTTAATAAAAAATTAGTCAATTAAACCTATTTTAATGTTGGGGTTCCGATTATGACGTATTATTTTTAATGAAGTTATTATTCAACTCTTTAATAATTTATACGAATTTATATTTATCGTACTATATCATATCATATGATAACGTGAAATAAAAAATAAATTAAATGCATTATACCGATCTTTTAAAATTCACACGTAAAATTTTCGGCTCTCAATAAAATCGAGAATATACACAAATAAACAAAAAAATAATAATAAAATATATAAAAGAAAAAGATTAATTAACCTTTAGGCCTAGGAGACGGAGGGGGTGTGTAGTAACTTTCTTCATCTCTTCTTGTTCTTGTTCTTTTTCTCTTTTGAGAAGATATCAGTGTAAATAACAAACTCAAAACCAATAATATGGCTACCCCCCCTATTGCTATCCCCAATACCAGCCTCGTCGGCACCCCACCTCTGGAATAAGATGGCGGCGGCAGAGGTTGCCATGTAGAAGGGTGTGGAGGGTAAGCAATATTGGACGATGGTGGCGGAAGGGAAGGGTTGGTGGTGGATGATGGTGGAGGAAAAGTGGTAAATGGAAGCGGATAGGAAGGGTTGGTGGAGTATAGCGGGGGGAAAGTGGGGACTGGTGATGGAAGGGTGGTGGGGAATGACGGCGAAGGAGATGACGTGAAGGGAGGACGAGCAGTGGTAGAAGACGGAGCAGCAGAAGGGGTTACTACTGGAGACAGTGGATATGGGGTGAGTGGCGTTTTGGAAGGAGTGCTAGTTGGCAGCGGTGCTGCGGCGGTCGATGATTGTGGTGATGGCGATGTAGCATTGATCGTTGGTGGTACCGCTGCTGGTGCCGGTGCCGGTGTTGGTGATGACATAGCTCTATAGGAAACTGAAAAACAAAAACGTAAAAATAAGAACTCTAAAAATGAAATAAAATCGTTATTGGGTTATTGGTTATAAAAAGATATTTAGATAAATACTTAAGATATATATTAGAAAAAGTAGAAAATAATCTAGTTTCTTATGATTATAATTATAAAAAAAAATAATATATAAAAAATTATAAATATAATTACCCTCAAAATAAATATTTCAAATATAATTACAATATAAAATGTTACGTAAATATCGTGGACTTTCGAGTTTAGGACACTTCCCAGATTTTGGGAACAGCTTTTTTTAGGCACTCTTATAAGCTTCTTTGAATTGATAGGGTAAACATTTTCTCATGAAATAATAATTAAATAATTAAAAAAACATTCCATCATGCTAAACTCGTTTATAGAGTTTGTTTACTCGTTTACGATGTACAGAATAATTATTTTTTAATTTAAAAAAGTAAATTCAATTATTATTTTTTTATTAAATATAATTTCATTTTAGTATATTTTTATTATATAGCTATCAAGTAGATATTTTTTTCAAATGTCATATAACTTAATTTATTAAAAAAATAAATGTGTTAATAGTTTTTTTTTTTTTTTTTAAATTTCGGAAAAAATAAGAAATTAAGTTATTAAAATTAAAAATGATAGAATTAAATTTGAAAAAGTGTAAGATTTTTAAAGATATAATCAATTAATTATGAATTTATTTTTCTCAAGCTTTAAGATTTATTCATAGTTATCTGTACGAATCAGATGTGTTCGAAATTGAAGTAATTATCTTTCTTTTTCTCATTATTATCATCTAGTTTTTGGCATAAGATTAAGATAACTTCAAAAGACATAACAACCCACTTTTTTTCCTCATATATCCTTTTAACATCATAATTAAATTAAAGAATTTTTTTCTACCAAATGGTTTTTTTTTTTTTGAATAAATCTATTTGATAGAGTTAGAAAAACAAAATCTTTCACTAAAAATAATATTTCAGGTAAACGATATTTCACAAATATATGAAAAAAAGTTAGAAATAAATTGAAATTCATAAGAGGTCCCTATTGTGTTTGGGCTCAACAAGTGTCTTTGATTGACATTTTGTAGTACAAATATATAAATAAGAAATATGTCAATCTTTTATACTTATATGCGAATTTGGAAAATTACACCATATGTGTATCAAGCAATATCTTCAAACTATCAAATGTTTTAATTGACCCATCAAAGTATTAATATCATATCAATCGGGTTTTCTTATCATTTTAGTTATTAATTTGCTCATTAAATGTTAATTCAGAATTTAACATTGGACATTCACAAAAAAAAAAAAAAATTGAGATTAGACATATTTAAAAAAATAGATTAAATTATAAATATATATATTTCGATTGCATTAACAAATTAAATTTGATTGATATAATATTTATACTTTTAGAACATGATTAATATTTTTAGGACTCAATTTAAGTATTTTGAAGTTTAACGATGAATTTAAAATTTGACAATGATTTAGAGAAATTTGGTATTTTCCTGAGTTTTAGACCCCATGGCATGTATCTTACTCACCAAATCCATCTGGATGACACTTAGTAGGGCCTACGGCTGGGCTCAACGTGTCAACATGATGGTCTCGCCAGCTTGCTCAACGTTTAAGCCTTGGAAGCTTAAACGTGTCGATACCCACTTCCCACTTGCTCGTGTTTGTTACACGCGCTAGCGAGTGAAGAGTTAGATTCTGTGGTCCACTTTAAAGTACAAAGAAAATGAATATGGTTAAAATTTGTCATAACTCCCTTTACTCTTGTAGATTTGAAATTTAGTCTTTATACTTCTATTTCTAGGAATTTAATCCTTTTATTTTTCAAATTTCAAAATTCAAGTTTAATTGTTAACACTGTTAAAACTATTTTGTTAAAATCAGGTTCATTACAAAGTAATTTTTAGTTATATGGCTATCAATTAAGCATTTTTTTTATTTCAAAATGTCACACCAAAAAAGTTAACAAAAAAAATAATAGTGTTAATAATTGGACTTGAATTTTGAAATATGAAAGTACAGAGATTAGATTCTTGAAAATAAAAGTAAAGGGACTAAAATTCAAATTTGTGAGGAGTATAAAGATTTAAGGCATATTAAGGTTAAAGTGGTGCTTCTTGTGCATTTATAACTTAGACCTCAAAATTTTATTTTATGGAATTTAATATATCAGTGGTGAAGGATTTATAGATAAACACTAATAACTTTATTTAAACTTAAATTTAAACTCAAAATTCAAAATCCAATATAAATTTAAATTCTAAACCATAAATTATAAATTCAAAACTTGAGAAAAATATAATAATTATAATTAACATATTCAATTAATAATAAATTTACATGTTAACCATAGTTTAAGCCCGTCTTAATATAGATATATCGGAACCCCATGTGTTGACCTGATGGTTAAGGGTGTTCATTGTCCAAGGTGTGACATGAGTTTGAATCACGCTAGCTGCTTTGTTATTAGGGTTTTGCCCTTCCTTGTAATTCACCAAAAAAGGGTTTAATATAACATTTGGTACCTAAACTTGACACTTTTTTCTAATTTAGTACGTAAATATTTTTTGACCCAATTTGGTGCTTGAACTTGACACTTTTTCTTAATTTGGTACCTAAACTTTTTTTGGACCCAATTTGGTACCCAAACTTGGCATTTTTTCCTAATTTGATGCCTAAATTATTTAAATATTATAAAAATTATGCAAAATAATAACAGTGTTGTATTTTTTTTTGTTATGCTACAAAAATATTGTCAATTTTAGAGAAATTCATGTTAAAAATAGGTATTGGGCTATACTTAACGAATTAATATTAAAAAAAATTAGATACCAAATTAGGAAAAAGACTCAAGTTCAGGTACCAAATTGGATCCCAAAAAGTTTAAGTACCAACTTAAAAAAAATGTCAAGTTTAGGTACAAATTAGAAAATAGTGTCAAGTTTGAGTGCCAAAGTGGACAAAAAAAAGTTTAAGTACCAAATTAGGAAAAAGTGTCAAGTTCAAATATCAAATATTAAATTAAACCAAAAAAATATAGACATATTAACTTCAACAACAACTAATGATATTATCAATTTAAATTTTTAAAAGGAAACTAAATTATTGTATAAATAAAAGTTAAATTTTAACCTAATAAAAGGACTAAAATCATAAATTGCCATATAATTTTAAAATTTTCAGTGTATATGATAGGTATATTATTTTATTTGTATAGGGTATGTATAATATATAAAAATTACATATTTTAAAATAATATTTATGAATAAATTTAATGTGTATTGAATCATGCGCATAGGGCATCTCGAAGAAATAATTTGGCTGACTAGATGCTCATGTTAAGAGTATGGAAACCCATATGGACCTATCACTATTTTAATATAATAATAATTTCTACCTAAATGCAAGTTTTAGGATATATTTTGTCTACTTTATTTAAAAATAATCACATTTTGTTTTCGATTATTCTATCAATTAAACCATTTTTAACGGTATAAATTTTTATAGGATAATGTTTAGAATATTTTTTAGATTTTAAAATATTTAAGATAAATTTCGTATTATCATTTGTCGTGTTAGATGACATATTCATTATATATATATATATATATGACATGGGTTACGTTTTTAAAAAAAATTGAATTAGATATCATGTATCAACATCTTGTGCAACCACCAGTCAGGTGGCGATTTTGTGGCATCAAGGAAAAAATTGAAAATTTTTGCCATTCAACTGTTTAAATTTATATTTTTTTATCACCCAATTATATTAGATTTTTAAATATTTTCATTTTTACATTAATCAACTGATGAACAAAAAAAATTAAATAATTAAGTGAACATTTTATAACTTTTTATAATTAAGTACTACTAATAATTGGATGAATATAATCGTGGCTTACAATATTATACATGTATTTCTAGTAAGGATAAATATATGGCATTGAACCCATACATGGCCTTATTATTGGCTAATATGTTCATAGTTTGAGCCGAAAGACGTTGGAAGTTAAAACTAAAAGTACATTTATGCTATTTTCCCAATAACAAGAGTTAGGATCCATCAAAAATAGCACATCAAAATTCAAAAGGGATTATAAATTATTAATTTATCAATTCAAAGGAAATTTGTCAAATTCTGTTATTAATCTTTGTATTCTGAATAAATTGTTATTTTAATATATATATATATATATATATTAATTTGGTTAAATTATATTTTTTGAATTAGTTAATTTTAATTTATATACTTTTCAAATTTTAAATTTTTAGTATTGATCAAAACAATAATAGTTGAAAATTTAAAATGAAAATTTTCAATATTTAATATTTTTAATTATGTTTGATAATTATATTATTTTTTATTTGATATAAAACTTTCAACAAAAAAAATTCAAATATAATAAGTAATTAAGTTGATTTTATTTTCAAAATTTTATATTTGAAATAAATTATATCCTCATATTCCTAAAAATTAAAACAATCAAAATTTATTTTTATCTTTTCCCTAAAATTAATCAAATTAAAATATATAATATCAAAAATTAAAATTTAGTATCATCAAATAAAATAATTATATTTACTGTTAATTTTTATTATATTAAATATTTTAATAATATAAATCCCATGCTTATAAAATTTAGTGGTAGATTGAATGTTTAATTTTTAATATATTTTTCAGTGATTAGGAAAAAAATGGAAAATCTAAAATTAAAAACAAAAATAAATGAGAAAAATAGAAGATATTTCATGCGAAGCAAACAAACGGAAAACTAAAAGCCACCGCCAAATAGTGAAAATGGATGAGGCATTGAAACACGCGCCTCCATCCCTCCCGCCACCTCCGCCATATCTCCTAAATAACGCAATTGCCCATTCCCATCACCATACCCTGCTAAACTACTCATCCCCGACGAAAACTCCGCCGTGCTGTTTCCATTCACGGGCGGCACCACCACCGGCGATTGGCTTGTTATCGTACCGCAACCGTTGTTCATTACTTGTCCTACGATATCTCTACGCTCCAACACCACCATGGAGTCCTCCGGCGATGGCGATAGAGATGACGAAATCAATTCAGCATGCCATCCTTCACCTTCAGATTTTACCGAATTATTCGAAACCGCCAGTGGCGGCACCACCTTCAACCGCCGTTTCTCCAACATAATTCGCCTACTCCGCTGCTTTTCGAGCACCAAACACGAAACGAAACCAGGATCCTCGACGACCTGGCGAAGAAACACCATCATCTGCTTGGGCCGCCGCTCTGTCGTCTCCAATCGCTCGTTCATCCCTTTCAACTCTTCTTCGAACCATTTCTGCTCCTCTTTCATCCTCGCTATCTCCATCACAATTTCGTCGTCGTCGTCGTCACCGTCACCGCTGCCATCTAAAACCTCACCTTTCTTCAACCGCACGCATCGGTTTCCCCCGGTTTTTTTCCTCACCACATTCTTCAACAAATGCTTTTGACCTCGAAGAAACCATTCATTCGCAAATTCCCACTTATCTGAATCCACCTTCCTAAAACCCTAATCATCAACCACAAATCATAAACATCTTTAAACCATTTCAAATACATATACATATATATTGAATTGAGATTTGAAACTTACATAAGTATTAAGCTGGCGAACGAAGCTAGCAAAATTTCTATGTTTGAAGTAAAAAGGCAAAATCTTGTAAGAGAAATCTAAAGGGTCGATGACTATGAAACTGTTCTTAGCTTTGCCCCAAGTGATAAGATCGTCGGTCGCCGGATCGTTGACCATCTGGTAAGTTTTAGCCACGAACGGCGGAACGACGTCGTTACAGTTAGCAGCTTCCATAATCAAACATGAAAGCTGCTACCTTTAGTACAGTTAGCAGCTTCCATAATCAAACATGAAAGCTGCTACCTTTTTATTTTTTTAGTGGGGGGAGGAGTATCTTGGCTCGAATAAATATTACTTGACAAAAAGATTGGACCAATTTGATTGAATGGAAAATTAGAAGTATATTTTATTAAGTTTGATGAATAAAGTAACATTTAGTCCTTAAATTTAATAATTTTTTAATTTAATCTCTGAATTTTCGATTCATATTAATCTAATAAGTTTTTTCAATTTAATCCTAATTTTAGATTATTAGAATTAGTTTACACTCTGACACTATATTATTAACTATTTTAATTAAAACGATGATATAATTTTAATAAAATACATTTCAACCCATCATGTTTTCGTATTTTATTAATGATGAAAATTATGTATTTAAAAAATAATTGAATATTTTAATTGAAATAATTTCCGATGTTATTTATTTAGATGAACTATTGATCATATATTAAAATTATCAAAATATTTTTATAAAAAATTATTAAATATGTACTTCAATGAATAGTTATTTAATATCTAAAAAATTTAATCCAAGTGTTGTGATCATTTTTCAAATAATTTATCATTATCTAATTCCATAATACATCAAATATAATTTTAACACAAAATATTTTTTTTTTATTATAGAAGAGATATAATATTATTTTAAGGGTGACAATACGTGGGATTCACATGGTTTCGTTTTTATCATGTTTTGATATATGTTATGCTCCAAAATGGAGTTAGGATATTTTTGAAGTACATTTCAAATGTACTCTTTACACGAGTGTTATGAGTTTGTTTCAACGCATTCGAACTAACTAGAGCTGCTAAGGATTACAAATAATTGGATAAACTACACTCAAGATTACTAAATTATTAATAAATTTTATGTTTTACGCACTTAACTTTAAAAAATTACAAAATGATTATTGAGTTGTTTAAAAGCTTTCATTTAAATCATTGAACAATTCAAAATTTTTTATTTAAGTTACTGGACAGTTAAGTTTTTTATTTTGAAAAAATTCGACTAATCACTAGTGAGCTCTAAGTAACGATTTGACAATCGGTACTATAAATCAAAGCTATCGACAAGTAAAAAAAAAACATACCTTAATTTCAAGTTGATTTAACCATTCAATGTTGGAAATTAGATACTTATGATTTTTTTTTTATCATGTGTCCAAAATTATCATATATATTTCCCAAACAGTTAAACAAATGAAATCTAATATTACTCATTATACACGGACTCAAATACGAGTGTGCTAATAATCAAATGCTTGACATAAATATTTTCACATTCATATCCAAATATACATTTGTTCAACATAAATATCGAACACAAATACTTCAAGCAAATCGAAAATGTCATAGAATGCCATGCAAGGAGAAGCTTGAAAATACAAAACAAGGTGTTTCTGCTGCAGAAAATTTTACATATTTCAATAGTGTAATTACATGTATGTGTGTATATATATGTATGCATATTTGTAAATCAAGATATCACACCAGTTGTTTAACTTGAAGCATAAAAAATGGAGTAAGAAACAAAGATTCAACTCGTACCAGTCATCATCCACTCTGATAAGGTATTGTGAGGTCATCAATGTTGGGCTGAATCCACGCCGAATTGGTTCCGGTTGAGCTCCACAAATGCATCAGGGGATTTCACGAGCCCATTTTTCAGCCGGTTAAATCAAATGCCGGAAGATATTAAAACGTTGTATTCGTTTAAACGCTTTCGGAACCGAGCCAATCGGTTCTGCAATTGTAAAATGCCTGCAGCCTTCTGTGAAAGAATGGCATTTAATTTAGAGATATAGTTATCCAACTGGTTGCCTGGTTGGTCAGCTTCAACTAGCAGATTCATCTCCTGTAAGCATAACAAAGTTACTCATCTGGACTCGGGTTTGAGTTTCGATACGAATGAAGAGTCAGAGCAATATGGTCATTTACCTCTCGAACAATCTCTATTGTGTGCTCCACTTGCCTTCGATGAGCGGATACGAGGTCTTCCTCTTCCTAGTAATATATAAACGAGACTAATTTAATTTCGCAAATATATACAATTAGGGAGATAAATCGGATCGATTGATGGTACCTTCAACAGGGCATTTAGATCATCATCTGAATTAGTCTCCTCAGAGTGATCCAAATCATCCTCGGCCATTCTGTTCGGACCACTTTTCTGACCCATGTAATAATCCGGATATGCTACGGACACATTTCCTTCTACCCTTCCACTAGGAACACGGTCGACTTTAAAAGGAAATGTATCTCTTTCAATCCGGTCAGACCATTGAAGTTTGTTATCAGGTATAATGTCCTCAAAGGTATCAGTCGCTAACGATGAAGCCAAGGGCAATGCAGTTGAGTCCCGAAGATTCGAAGATGAAGATAGCGAATCCTTCTTGGCAGCATTGTTCCCTTTCGATAGGCTCTTCACCCTGCAATGCAAGTATCTGCGTCATTATTCAGTTCTACGATTCGACCTTAGTTACGGAAACACATACCTATCAGCATATCTGAGTGTATTCAGGGTATGTTCACACGACCCCGAGCTTGGTGAAATACATGATATCATAACGGTACGCGAGTCGCCCACAAATGAATCTCTAAGAACTTCAGTCAGCTTACTTCCTCTGAAGGGAATGTGTCCTTGATCATTATCAAGAGCTCTAATGCATTCTTTTAAAGCAAGTAAACTTTTATTAATTTCAGCTCCTTCCATTCTGCGGAAATACAAAAAAAAGGTTCAGCTTGTTAATACATCTATGTTACAGTTCCGTGGCTATTGCATATGCAAAAACATTTTATACCTCGTCTGTTTGTCATTATCGGTCGTATCAGCACCACGTTCGCTTCCAGCAAGGTCGATAAAAGAAAGTTTCCCCACAAGTCTAGCTGGTTTCTTTTCATTCCCATCAGCTGATCTCTTGATGGCAAGCTGAAGAATTGCATGCGACCTCGATGATTCTTCATTCGCTCCCGTAGTGCCGGTACTTCTAGTCGCATTACCTCTCTCGATTAACTCTTTGATCGTCTCGACATCTAATACCTTGTACTCTTGCAAACCTACAATACATACCTGTTGTTTACCATCTTCTCTCATGAAAAGTTTTCTGCAAAATGTATAATTCTATTCAGTGAATTATGAACTATAGGACAATTTACCTACGAATTATAAACATAACTTACTTCCGATCATTAAGGAGATCGAAGACTTTCCCTCCGTATATCTCGAAGAAACTAACAAAGAGTTGGAAACCTTGGTTTCTATATGAATGGTACATTAATCTTAATATATCTTGTGATGCTTTTAGAGGCAGTGGTTGCATGGTGTATGTCTTTCCACTTCCTGTACCCAAAAACAAAAACATAGTTAACTAAAGTTCATTTGCAATAGCATGACTTACAAATTTAAGATAGGTACTTGCCTGTTTGGCCATATGCAAAACAAGTAGCTTTTGTCCGATTGAAAATTAGTGGAACTATCGGCTCAACAGTCTCGGAATACACCTAGAACAATGGAGCATTAACTTGTGCAACTAGCTAAATGGCATATTAAAAAAAGTGAATGAACCTTAGAGGTCCCTCTATTACAAAGACTTGATTAAATTAGGCCAAATTGAAATAAAGTTAGTATTTATTGTTTAAAAAATATTTTGAAATATTTTGTTTGGAATTAAACTGCAATTGAAAAAAACAATTTTCAAGACATCTTTTATACGGTAAATGTTGACTTTGTTACCATTTAAATTTATTTGATTTTTTATAGTATAGAGATTAAATTGATCTATTTAATTATAGATGGACTAATTTAATTGAGTCCCTATAATACAGATACCTATCAAGTACTTTAACCCGTTAAAAAGTTATTCAGATCTTGGATATATTCACCTTCTCATTGCTAACATCTTCATTCAGCACAGCATCAAAAAGAAACTCATGCTTCTCAACATATTCTGTTAGGTCAACCTGCAGGGTCATCAATAATTAGATCTCATAGAAAAATACTTCTTCTCACTCATATAATTAATGGTTAATATAACTTTTAATCCTTAAACTTGACAATTAGGTCCATTTTAGTACCTATAATTTTTTTGCACTTTAGTATCTAAACTTGACACTAGATCTATTTTGGTTTCTGAATTTGGCAAATGTAAAAGTTTAATGATGTGACATAATTACAAAATGCCACATCATTAAAATTTGTTAGAATCCAAGCTCAAGGACCAAAATGGATATAATTGTCAAGTTCAAGTACCAAAGTGAATTCAATTATTGATTTTAGGGGCTAAAAGTTATATTAACACTATAATTAACCATGGAAGATGTAAGTGTTACAGCTGCTACAGATTATCATGAGCTAATGAGGCTTTCAAATAATAAGTCAATTTGAAATTTCCATGAAAGCTAAAACAAAGAGCAATTAACTTCCTTTGTCTCCAATTTTAAACAAGAAATCTCGTGAAAATGCCATAAGCCCATAGCTACTACGGCTTTCATATAAGAAGTCAATTTGGGTTTTCCATGAAATCAAAGCAAAGAGAAATTAACTTCCTTCATTTCCAATTTTAAACAGGTAATCTGCCATAGCATCATAAATAAATCCAAACATGAACATCATAATTCATAGCACCCAACTGTCGGAAAAAAGAGAAGCCCTGCCAGCTACTCACCTTTAGCTTTTTCTCGTGAACTGTTAGTGCATTGGAATTTGACAGTATAGTAATAATATCTTCTTCTTTCTTTGCCATTTCCTTTTTATTTAATGGTCTCTTGCGCACCTGCATTTGAAGTTGTCATTAGCTTTTTTAACAATAGTTATATATAATTTAAACCTAAATTTAATTTTAATATTTAATTTAATATTTAAATGAAATGGTATCATAGAACATAATGAATATTTGATACATTAATTGAAACAAAAATTCAGGTGTCAAAGCAAATATTTATGTTAAACTTAAATATTTAATTTAGATAAAAAAAATTAAAAATTAAATTAAAAAAATTCAATATTAAAATTAACATTAAAATCAAACTGAAATATTCAAAATCTCAAATATTAAATCGAATATTAAATCCAAACTGCAAGATTATCTTCTTAAGGTTGTTAGCATGCACAATCCATGATTCAGTATGCCAAATTCAATAACCTTTAACTTTAGTTCAGATAATCACTAAAAGCTGAGCACTCACGTTTTCAAACTCCATAATTTCATTTTATTTCTTGTCACAACCCATCGATCAAAAAATAGAAAAATTGTCTTTTCATTCTCTAATACATGATAAATTATACTTTAGACTTAAAACAAAATTTTTTATTTAATCACATTAAAAATAATAAAATTATAAATTAATATAGCATAAAATTATATTTAATTTTATAAATATTTATAATTCAAATTTTCTCCTCCTAAAAGAATTTATGAAATCATCCTTCATCGATTCGATGAAGCAATTTAATATTTACTATGCAATAAGGAAAACAAAAAGAAGCATTCAATTAACGTACCACAACTTTAATCTTTGCAACATTGTTAGCTCTTTCTTTATCTACAGAGATGCTTTTTAGAACGTTATTCTCAGCCATTCCTCGTACTCTGTTTGAAAATTTGTCGGTCGATTGATACGGTTCGAAATCATTAAAACTTCTACCTTGAGCTGATGTATGAAGCCCGTATCCTTCATACATGTTAGAAGCCTGTAACTCGGAAAAAAAAAAAAACAAAATTACTATATATTTACAGAAGATCAAATCAAACATCACTGAAGAACAAAATTATTATATATTTTAACTAAAATAGGGTTTAATTAAGTAAAAGCTATGGATGGTAATCTAATTGAAGAAAAGAGTAAAACCTCAGGAAGTAGCTCAGTATCAAATGAATACAAATCCAGTAAGCTAGGGCTGAGTTCATTGTACGCCACGTATTTATCACCGTTCATCCTCAAACTCATCGATCTAGAAGAAATAGGCAGTGCCGCCGCCGCTGGCTCCGGCGAAACGTATTTATCACCATTCATCCTCAAGCTAAACGATCTAGAAGAAATCGGTACTGCCGCCGGCTCCGGTGACTTCTTGCTCACTCTTTTCGCGCCATAAATCTCGAACTCCTATCCAAACAGCAAAACAAAAATAAATAAAAATAATAAAACAATCACAACGCTGATACACGAAATGCCAACTGTAAATGCGATCGAAAGTGTGGAAAAAAGAACCTGAGAAGAACGGAAATCGGAGGACTGAAGAAATTTTCCGTTAAACGCAGAGCGGAAGAAGTCATCGGAGTGTTGCCGTTGATGATGCGCCGTCGAATTATGTTTTCCGATCCGTCTTCCTACGACGTTCATTCTCACTCGCCGGTCGTAAAAAAAATCTTTTTGCAAGGTTTAGAGGAATTTGTTTACAATAAAAAAAACCAAAAGAAAAGAGGAAAAAATAAATACAAGAAGTTGGTCTAATATCGTTATCAGTTTATATATATATATATATAAAGTTATAAACTACGACGAGAACTATATTTGAAAAATTCAGTGCGAATGATTTTCTTAATTTTTTGTTATGTTATTTGGAATTACGTAGGCGTTTAGCGGGAAGGAGTGGCGAAAGGACAAATGACGAGTCTACGTGTAATGCAACCTATAGATTTGCTTAGGCGATTTTTTGTCTTTTTCTTTTTTATCGATTAAGCTGATTGTAAATGAGTCATTAGTTGTAAAAAGCAATTTGATTAAAAAAATTAAATTTCATTAGATAATTATCGAGTTAAATTCCTGGAGGTTGAATTTGAGTATTATAATATTTGATTTGAATGATTCATGAATCTAATCAAATTTTTTATTTTAATTTATTTTTATATTGTGAAATTTTATTTTTAATTGTATGAAAAGTGTGATTAAGCTCGAGTTCAAATACAAACGAGTTTATTGAGCTTGAATATGAAATTTGATGAGTAACTTTAATCGAGCTTAAATAGTTCGATTATATCTAGACTTGAGCTCAAACTTAAAATTGATATTCAATTGAACTCGAACTCAAACTTGCCACTCATCGTGTCCAGCTAAGCTCAATTACACCTCTAAGTGGGGTGTGCTTCACTGCTTTATAAGTCGATCAGAGTTTATGTTTCAAGACGCTTCCTAGAAGCTCAAGTTAATACCAATTGATACAAGATCTGGTTTAGGAAATTGAAAGTAGTTCATACGAAATGTAAAGAGCTTCAAATGATAAATAAGAGTGTTTAGAGAGTTGTGGCAGAGTTTCGATGACATAAAACTTGTTTGGACTCTTTTTTGAGATGGAGTATGTTGATATAAATGATGAACTTGGTGTGGACCCTTAAGACGGATGTTCTTCTACGCAAGGTTGGCAATAAAATCACAGGATGCTAACATTAAAATCACGAAGTGTCCTACTTAGATGTGATACAATGTGACTCGACTAAATTTTATGGAGTAAATGATAGAATCATAAACTGCTAATGGTAGGATCATGGAATAGTTCTCCCATTACTTATCATAAATCGTTGCTCTCTCTTCAAATAACATGACAAAGACAATATATATCGAATACAAACATTCACTATTAATGCTTGTAGATAGAGATAAAATTATATTTAATCTCTAAACTCAGCAATTTTCCTCACATTATTTTTTGAATTTATTTTGTCCACTTTAGTCTCAAATTTGGATTTCGTTAATGTATGATAATATTGCACTCTAGACTATGTCACGTCACAATTCGAAATTATTTTAAAAATAAAATTTATTTATATTCCAATTTTTTCTTAATTTCAAATGACGACGTGTTGCAATCTCAGAGTGTCACATTATCACAGGGATCAAATTTAAAAAATTACCAAGTTTCAGGACTATCATAGAAAAAATCTAAGAATCAGGTTAAGAAAATTTTTTAAGTTTAGGGAGTAAATGTTATATTATCCTATATAAATAAAAGAATTTTTGTGAAAGTGAAGAACGGTGGACCACACTCAAAGAATCAACGCGTGGTGCGTGGTCCTGGCTTATTATTGATTGGGTAGTAGGGGATTTTGCGGTGTGGGGAATGGAGTTGGCAAGTAGAATGTCAAAGTGGGGTTGTTGCTGCTCACGTCCTTAACTGACATGAAATTGTTCTCTGTATATCCCCGATTATAATATTATATTAAATTAAATGCTGACCAAGTATTTCATTCTACGTTACCTACATTATTATTTTTATATTAAGATTTAAATATGTCTCAAAGTTTTATTGATTGGTTTATAGAGATTATCTTTTCGGAGTTTGTAATAGTTACTAGCTTTTGATAATATTATCTCCAAAGTTTTAACTTGATCTTCCACTAAATAGGGATGTTCAAATAGTTGATTCGATTAATACTTGAACCGAATTATTATGAACCAAAATTTTCAAAATGTAAAAATTTTTAACCTTTAACCGAACCGAAATATATATATAATAAGTATAAAACATATAAAAAAAAATATTGCTAATGTTCATTATTTTTTTAGTAGTTCAAAAAACTTTAAATGAAGGTGAAAACAACAAATAAGACATTAAAATATTATATAAATCTTGAAAGTTAACAACAAAATAAAAAGTTAACAATTATATATATGATATATTATTTATTTTGATGAATTCGATTAATTATTCAATTTCGAACTGAATTAACCGATAACTGAAATTCCAAAAAATCATTAATTAACCTCTGATCAAATTAAATTTAACTATTAACTGATTAACCAAATTAAATTTTTATTACTCATTCATATTTTAAATGGGTTTAAACTTTTGCTAGAGCTTATTTTTCATTTCTAATATTTTTCAAACGGGGCCAAACTAAACCGTAGGTATAACAGTGGATGGGCCTAGCCATAAGATGATAGGCCAATAAACACTCGACGAAACTTAAATGGCTTATCCACCAGAAAATTAGGCTTATTGCCATTGCTGAGTGGGGGGTGTGCGTTGTGGACCGACTAAGTCGAGCACGAGTCGGAGAAAAACAGCTATTTGCCAATTAACGGCGAAAACAGTAACCACTAAAAACCAACAATGGCATCATCAATTTGCCTATCCTTATCGCCGCCGTCTAAAACCCTAGCTCCCCCTTACGCTTCCACTAGCCGCGGTTGCAGATGCTGCTCCGTTGTCTCCGTTTCAAAATGCCATAAACCGACGAGGAGAAAGAGGCAGCAGGTGGTTTGTATGGCTCCCGAGGAAGAGAAATTGACTCGCCGTAATCCCCTCCATTTCCCCATTGTAAGTTCATTTTTTCGATTAATTGATGCTAAATTATTCGAGTTCGATTGGATTATTCGAGCTATCTAGATCCTTACGCTTAGAGTCGTTTATTAGCTCAATCGATTTTTTTAGAAATTAAAAATTTTGATTCGAATTCTAGCTTAAACTCAACTCAAATACAAAGAATCGAGTTCAATTTTCACTGGATAAACAAGCTTAATTGAGCTTAATTAAGTGAGCTCGAGAACTCAATTTTTATACTTAAAACGAAATTTTTTTACAATTGCAACGCAATTAGTCGATTAATGTAATTTGTTGATCTGATGCAAGTTCAAGTACATGATTGTGTAGGATGTTATAAAGTTGAATAGTTTGGGGGTCATTTAGATATTAACCCTTATATATAATTTTTGTGGTAAAATAACATATAATCCCTGAACTTGGCAACTTTTCCACCTTGGTCTATGAATTTTTTTTGTCCACTTTAGTCCCGGACAGCTTTTTCAATTTGGTCCTTGGATACCTTTGTTATAATATGATGATGTCGTACTTTAAACTGTGCTGCATCAATCATCATCACCTAATTTTTAAACGAAAATCTTTATAGTTTTTTAATTTGTTTGTATTTTTTAGATTTTATATAATTTTTTAAAAATTGTCAGTTGATGAATTTTTGAGTGCCATATTATCGGAAATGTTGCTAAATTCCAATAGTAATGTGAGCTAAAAAAGTTCAAGGACTAAATTGATAAAGCTTACCAATTTTAGGGACTAAATGTTGCCTTTTTTTCCCTTCGCAAATTCGAACACCTTTGGGTTTTTTACTTTGCAGGAATGGGAGAGGCCTAAACCAGGGCGTAGACCTGACATTTTCCCTCAATTCAGTCCCATGAAAACACCATTACCGTGGCCAATGCCATATGATCCTCCCGAAGAAGATGAAGAAGAAGAGGAAGAAAAGAATGAGGAAGAAGAAGAAGATTCAGAAAAGGAACCCGAACCCGAAAAGCAGTCATGAGAAACAATGGTTAGTACTTGGTTAGCTTGCTTCAATTTTCTCTTTGTTGCATTGCCATTGAGTTTTGAAACGGTGGTCACCATTTTGCATTTCTTTTTCTTTTCATATTATTTTATGATTTATATCCGAGATTTTCGAGCTTTATGATCGTCCTTCCAAACAATATTACCTTTAAAGTTTAAACCTACTCCCCCCTTGAAAGTACAAAGTAATGTTGGTCCATTTTGCTTTATGTTGTTTAGTATAATAGTTTGAATGAAATGTTTATGGTCATCCATTGTTTGAGTTTTGGACCATGGTGTGAGTAAAATCTACTAATTTGAGTTGAATTGGGACTTATTTAGGCTAAAATAGAGAAAATTAGGCATCAGTTATGTTGTTCGGATAATAAAATTTTACACATAGATATAAGGATACGAGGATATGATCTGAAAAAATAAACTATACTTATATCGATAGATATATATTTATATTTGATACTCATACGAAATTCAATATTTCAAAAAATTCAGAGTCGACGATTAATTTGAACCGATTGAATCGGAATAGATTCAAACATTATCTAAAAATCAAAAAAATATTTGAATCAGTCAAAATTTAGTAAAAAGAAAGTTAAAATAATCCGGATTGAATAAGTAAAAATAGGTTATATATAAATTTTTTTATAACTTTTAAATATTTTTTAGATATTTTATTTTTAATAAAATATATATTAATATGAATTTTTATAGATATAAAATTATTAATTGAGTTAAATGATTTGATTTTATTTCTTTGATGTGATCATAAAAAAAGAGATAAAAAATTTAAAAATTGATTAAAAATATCAAAACCTTATACTAAATGATAGTAACTATGGTATTAACCCAAAACTGATCAAATAAAAACTCGTTGAAATTTAAATTATTTGATATTACTTAATCGGAATATGATCAATATTAAAAACCAATATACAATTTTTGTTAATTATCAATTATATTTAACATTTATTTTTACATTAAATTAACATTTATTATACACACGTACTCAGCGTAGGCGGTGCAGTCATTTCTTGCCGACAAATCGAGCCCCCCACGCATACTCGGCAATGTGATGCCTACACCGAAACGACCCCGGGTGCTTCGTCGGCGAACATAAGCATCGCTTTATCATCGAACCAGCTCGCTGGTCTCTAGTAACCCCGGTTCTCGGTGCTTGACGGGCGGTGGCGGCGGCAATCAATGATGCTTGGAGAGCCAACAACCTGCGTCGAACCGCCGAGCCATGTTTGCCGGCGGAAGGAACGGTTGCGTAGCACATTTTCTTTTGTAAAGCTGAAGGAGCTTTTTTTTGTTGCGGTGGAGAGTACATATACGAGGAAAAAAAAGAAAGGTATAAAACGAACGGTGGGCAAGGAAAGTTCTTTTCAATAAATTGCATCAAAAGGTTTACGCTTTATACTCAAAGCTTCGAGACCAAAAAGCGTCAGCTGCTCATACGGACACCTGTCATGCCTAATTTATTAAAGAACAAATTTAATCCAAGGTCACTAAAGTATTATTATATTTATGTTTTAATCACTCAATTTCAAAAAGATATAAAATGATTATTAAATTATTCAAAAATTTTCATTTAAGTTATTGAACTATTCGAAAATTTTTATTTAAATCACTTGATTGTTAAGGTTTTTTCTAAAAAAAAATTTTAACTAGCGAGGTTCAAGTGACGATTTGATGATTGGCAGTGGATTAGTACTATCGATTAGTAGAAGAATATACTTTATATTCAAATCGATTTGATGGTTAATATCATAAATTGAAAAAGAAGTTTAAATTTGGTTCGTAGATTCGTGATATTCAAATATATTTCATGAAAAAACTAAATTGTAAAAGTGAAAGGTGAGTAGAACTTTCGGTTAGTGCAAGTGGTGCAAATATAGAAGATCATACAACAATAATTTTAATAGCTTAATGACTTAATAAAAACATTCAAATAATTTAATGATTATTTTGTATTTTTTTAAAATAAAATTATCAAAAATGAGTTTAGCCTTTAAAAAAAAAACAAAATTACGAGGTTGAAGCCTGGTTAAGGTCTAAGCAAGGGTGAAACTAGAAAAAAAAAAATTTAAGGGACCGAAATTAAATTCTAGTTTTTACAATAGTAAAAATGCAATTTTATCATTTTAATAGTCTATTTTTTTTATCATTTTCAAAAGATTAAATTAAAATTTTATCATTTTTAAAGAGGATTGAAGCGAAATTTGACTTTTATTAATTTAAAATTTTAAAAATTTAAAGGGTTTAAATAAAAAAAAAATTCATTTTAGGGTTAGTTACTGCCTTTCTATATCTGTATTAAACGTGGCAGCATCTCAATGGCCACATATTTTTGGCCAAGGAGTTTGCCTTACATTAGTCTCTAAAGCTTGCACGAATTGTTTACCATACCTTAAATGAAAATCCAAAATTAATTCAATAACTCATATAATTATTCTTTAAAAATAAATTGGATAAATATAACGTTTGGATTTTAGTAAGTGTTTTTAAAATTAAATTCAACCAATTGAATTAAGAATTAATGAAATAAAGAGGTTAATCAACATTAAATTATTTAAAATCAAATTAAAAAATAACAGTTAAATCAATTCTATAAAGTTTTAATATGTTATTAATATTTATGAACTTTTGATAAATTACTTATATATTCTTTTAACTATCAATCTAATCTATTAAACAAAAAGGAGATAATATATACAAAGATATTTAAACTTCACAATTTACACCTATTTGGTACCGAACTTTTTTAGACCTAGCTGATATTTAAACTTAGAAATAGTAAGTTAGCTTGATATTTTTTTTAAGTTCTTGACTAACATCGCTAAAAAAATTGTCGTGACACTGACGATCAATAGCATGGGAACACGTGATAATCTCATATGTTGACACTTGGCAACTTTTTAAAAATAAAGTATAAATATTTTACCACATATCAAAATGTGAGGTTGGTACATGCCATTATTGTTATTGATTATTAGTGTCACGTCAACATATTTTAATAATTTTTATTAAGTACATACAAAAATTATCAAATTGATTTACGATTTTTAAATTTAAATACCAATAAAATCCAAAAAAAAATACTAAATAAATATAAATGACGAAATTCATCAATCTCCATATAGATTAACCTAATAAAACAAATTAATAATTTGATAAATTTGACAGTTATTAAATTTTTAGAACGTTGATTATAATATCGAAGAGATCAGTTTTCTGGTGCTTCCTTGATTGATGAATGCATAATTTTCAGTTAAGGTGTGCATGTGTTTTTTCATGTGAAACAAGGTTTTAGTGGAGGAGAAGCTGGAAATTAAATTAGACCTTTTGGCATTACCTCTTGGTCCAATCCAACTATATCATTTTGCATATAAATCATTTTAAATTTGGGTTTTCGAGTTTCAATCACGAGTTCAATTCAGTTAATGTATGTTTAAATTGAATAAATTTTGGATTTTTAAATTTCAATTGTTTCGGATTCAATTCAATTTCGATCTAAGTTAAATTGTATATAAATTGAATAAGTTTAGATCATTGATTTTTTATGATAAAAATCGGGATTAAGTTCAAGTTAATTAGAAAATCAAATTAGACTTGATAGATCTAATTTAACTACAAACATTAAATTTGAACAATATATTTAGACTAATACATTGACGATGTACTATGATAATTTTCCATGTTAGAAATATTAAAAAGTTTCCGAATAATTTTGAGATTATTTTGTAAATTTTTTAATGTTAAATGATTAAAATATAATTTTATTAACAATATAGTGACTTTAAATATAATTTATCTCATTGTTTTTATAAGAAAGAACTAACTTAATTCTTATTATTTTATATGTTTAAGCTTTTGGGCCAACTTAATTTGACCCAATTTGAAATTGATATCAACCTGAAAAAGATATAAAAAAATTGAGTTCAAATTCGATTTTGTCCATAATTTCATTGAGAGATGTTCACGAAATGAATTGAATTGGATCGAGTTTTTTTTATTAAATATTTTTATACTCGAGTTTGAGCTGTCAAAGCCCTTTTAAACAATTCGCTTTACTATTAAAAATAATAAAAATATTTTTACTTTAATTTAATTATAAAAATATATAAGGTAAACTATATCTAATCTTATTAAATTATCACTTTTAACTTAAAAAATTTACAATATGATCATTGAACTATTTGAAAGTTCTCATTTAAGTCATTAAATTATTCAAAAGTTTTTAATTAAATCATTGAGTTGTTAAGTTTTATTTTAAAAAAAGCTTTGTTAGTGAGCTCCAAACAACAATTAGACAATCGGTATAGTGGAGTAGTATTCATTGATAAATATAATAACATAATTTAGATCCAAGTCAATCTAATAATCAATGTAAGAGATTGGAGAAAAATAATTTTTAGATTTTGAATTACATATTTGTGTTGTTTAAAGCTATTTCATAAATTAAAAAAATAAAAGACTGAATTGTAAAAGCAGAGGCGGGCTGAATCGTAAGAGCAGAGGCGGGCCATTATGGTCGCCCAAGGGTCCTCCCAAAAAAAATTTAGAAATTTTAATTTCACCCATGAAATTTTAGAAAATTTTAATTAGACCCCAAAATTTATTTTTTTAAAAATCTCACTTAACTTCTAAAAATTTTGAAAAAATTTATTAAGCCTCCCAAAATTAAATCCCAAAATCTTCCACTATGTAAAAGAGATGAGGAATGATAATTTTTAATCGATGTAATTATGTAAATAATATAAATAAAACCATACAATAGCGATTTTCACAATTTTCGAATTTAAATTAAAAGTTTTGAATAATTTAACTTTTTGAAAAATGAGATACGAAAACCTATAACAACAAATAGGTTTGTCTCTTTTAAGTTTATTTTTAATCAGTAAAAGGAGTCAAACTTAGCGACTTGCTACCCGCTAATTGGCTAACCGGGGGCAATCTTAGCGTAGTCGCCACGACAGAGTGAAAAACACAAATTTTTCTCGTGTCCACGACGCGTTCGAGAAAATGCCACAATCAGTATCTTGACCATTCACTTTCCACGAAATTGTCTGCCTCCCCAAAACTAAGCTCTTCACAGTATAAAAATCATCGTCATTCCGCACAAAATTCATCATCTTTTCTTTATAAACTTTCCCCGTTTCTCTTCGTTTCCTCTTAAAAGAAAAAACCCAGAAATTTTCCTTTCTTCTTTTCCTTTAATATTTACTTAATTTTGTTAGTTCATAATTATTCGAAGATGATAAGTTCAATGAAGGTGCATGTTGTTCAAGTCAATATGGCGTTGTTGTTCGCAGTTTCTCAACTCGGATACGGCCAAACCGTGGGTTCTTCGCCAGCACCGGCGCCGGGACCATCGAATGATGGTGCTGCGATTGATCAAGGAATTGCTTATATGCTGCTTTTGATTGCCTTGGCAATTACTTACCTCGTCCATTGATTTTTTATTTAGATTTATTCATATATGACCTTTTTTTTTTCAAAATTTCGCAGTGGAATTAGTGAGAAAATTTTCAGTAGATATATATATATTCTCCAATATGAGAATTGTAAATCCAATAAATAATAAAATCAGTTTATTTTTTATTTATTTTACTTCTCTTGGAATATTTTAGATTTTAACCGTGGCAAATTCGTAAACAAATATTTTTATATCATATTAATAAATAATTTAAATTTTAAAAAAATTATAAAAATTCATACAAATTAATATATATATAGAAAGAAGTAGAAGTGAGATGTCATGTTTAAAAAAATTAACGACTTAATTAGTAGTTTTATTAAAAGATTTAATATAACATTTTATACTTGAATTTGACATTTTTTTATTAATTTGATGCTTAAATTGTTTTTGGTCCAATATAATACTCAAATGAGATAAATTTTTTTAATTTGAAATATAAACTTGACATTTTTTTAAGTTGGTACTTAAACTTTTTGGGGATTCAATTTGGTACCTAAACTTGACTATTTTTCGTAATTTGATACTTAATCGTTTTTTAATATTAATTTGTTAAGCATAGCTCAATACCTATATTTAATATGAATTTTCTTTACAATTGACAATATTTTTGTAGCATAACAAAAAAATTTCAACACCGTTATTGTTTTACATAATTTTAATAATATTTAATAAATTTAGGTACCAAATTAAATCTTAAAAAAAAGTTTAGGTACCAAATTAAAAAAAAATATCAAGTTCAAATACCAAATTAGATAAAAAAAATTTAAGTATCAAATTAAAAAAAAAAAAAGTTCAAATACCAAAAATTATATTAAACCTTATTAAAAAATAACAACAATTCGACTTTAAAAGAATGATAGTCAATTTAATTCAGATAAAATAAAAATTAAATTAACAAAAAAATATAAACATTCAAAAATTTACTATATATTTTAAAAATTATAATAATTATTTTGGAGAAAGAAAGTCCGGGATTTATACAACATATAATTCGATTTATTTTGGTTTGAGTTATAATTTAATTAATAATTTTTATGAAATATGTTAATATTAATATAATTATTAAAATTTAATACAAATAAAAATCTAAACTTTGCCATAAAACTTGAGTTCAATTTAATTTATTTAAATAAATAAAAAATTATATTTGATGCGCATATATCTATACTTAATACTATATATAATGAAAGGCTTTAGGGCCTTCCTTGCCACCTATTCTTGCTTTTTCTTTTCTTTTTATATTATTAATAATAATAATTAAATTTCAGTGTTAGTCCTTTATTTTTATATTATATAAAAATATTAAAATTTAGTTCTTATAATATGTTCAAAATTGAGATTTAATCTTTGTATTTTAATTATGGTACCTCAATGTTTATAATATCATCAATTATTCTAAATATTTTATTTTAATTAAAATGCTAACGTGAATTTTTATAATTGTTAACAACATTAAAATACTTTGTTAGATTCAAATTTATTACAATGTCATTTTTTTATCATATGATTATATGAGTTTTTTTTAATTTAAAATGTCATACGGCAAAATTCTACTGGTATTAACAATTTGACATAATTTTTCAAATTAAAAAAATAAATAGACTAAACTATAAATATACAAAGAATATAAAAACTTGGAGCATATTGTAACATTTAAATTTAAACTATTTAGTCAAAAGAATAATTAACCCATCACGAAGCGTGGGATACTGGTTAATAATAAAAGTAAACTACCTCAAGATCACTAAACTATTAGTAAGTTTACGTTGTGATTACTCAACTTCAAAAAGTTACAAAATGACCATTGAACTATTTAATAGTTTCATTTAAATCACCGAGCTATTAAAATTGTTGTTTTATGGCCTTCTATCATCTGCACCAATCGAAAACTCACGTTCCTCTTATCTTTTATAATTCAATTTTTTCAGAAAACAACTTTAAATGTCACGGATCTACAAATCAAAATCTATTCAGCTTTTTTTTCATCTCCAACACTAACCGTCAAGTCGACCTGAATCTAAGGTATGTTATTCTACTTGTTGATAGGTACTAATCCACCATACTGATCGTCGAATCGTCGCTTGGAACTTGTTAGTCAGACTTTAAAAAATAACTTAATATATTAGTAACTTAAATAAAAACTTTCAAATAATTTAATGACTTAAATAAAAACTTTTAAATAATTAAATGATCATTTTATAACATCGAAGTTGAATGATCAAAACGTAAATTTACTAATAGTTTAATGATATTAAACATAATTTACCTACCAATAAACTACAACCCCACCATATAAATTTATTTATTGATTTTATTGAATCATATTATGACACCTGATCAATAAAATTAATTATTTTTAAATTATTAAAAATTATTTACAATACGTCACAATCCTCTATTTGGCCTTCCATGATAAGAAGCTAAATACCAAGCTATTTTTCCACGTAATTCCTTGATGGCATTGTCATTGCATATTGGTAAATTCTGCTATTAGTCCCTATATTTTTGTGTAAATTGTTGATTTAATCTTTATATTTTAATTCAGTTAAACTTAGTCATTGTACTTTTTCAAAATTTGAAATTTCATTATTAACCCAAACAGTAATTGTTAAATATGTTTGATTAAATTTAATATTAGTATTATACTATACATAAAATTGTAGATTTAATTTATGTTATCGAATTGGACCACTCTTGGTCCCTATACTTTTCAAAATGTGAAATCCTAGTCTTGGAACAAACAAGAGTCGTTAAATCCATTAATTACTTTTTTGTGTGTAATCAATATGTTTACACATGTGATAATATATTACTCGTGTCATATTTTAAATATAACAAAGCTTAACTTACTGAGTTTAATAGCTACCATATAGTTAGGATTGAAATTTTAATTAAAAAAGTACAAGAATTGCAAATAGACAATTTAAAATATAAGGGTTGTAAGGACTAGACCCACAACTTATATATAGTACATGGATAGATGAAATAATTTAACATTGCATATTTGCCTCTCTCATGCTTGTGTTCGGTTCAGTTAACAATTGAATCGAACTTGTATTGATTGAATTAATTCAAATTTTAAAAGCACTAATCGTCGACTTAATTGAAGTGTATTATTAACAGCTAACGAGGTTGTAACACCCCTACACCCGGTTCACATATCTAAACCCGGTATAAGAGTATTACATACAGTGTCAGATAATTAAAAACGAGTATAACAAAATTTTATTTTAAATACTGTATAATTGAATTGTTTTACTCAAAATATCACAAAATAATCAAGTATAATCAAAATCGAGACTTAAAATCAATTTGAAAATAATGAAAATGTAATTTTTACTCAAAACAGGGCAAATATCGATATCACCATAAAAATATTGATACTTTTGTTCTAAAATCAAGAAATATAACTAAAAACTTTAACTAACCCCTTGAAATTATATAAAAACTTTACCATTTGTACATGTCATTTCACACAAAATAAATATACCTCGTCTTGCAATCTTTCAATGTTGATGTGATTTGATGAGAGGCACCTAATCCAACCTTAGCTTCTCGGAGGTCTTATACCTACGCGTTAAGTCGATGAAGGCTTAGTAAGTACTACAAGAATTATTAATCATTCATCTTGTAATCACACATTTCAAACTCATTCATATAATTATTAATTCATGTAAAATACATACCTTTTATGTGTATAACATTTAACTTACAGTAGTGTTATGAATTCACATATTCTTCCTCATTTCACATTTTAGCCATTTCAATCTCTTAGCTTACTTAGTTTTATCATTCTTTGATTTCTTATACATATATTGTATTTACTTTTCATGTGATTATCATTTCACTTACTTCAATGTCACAATTTGCACATTCTTTTTTTTTTCACATTGTTTACCCTATTAACAAGACTCGGACCTTGACGGATACACAGATCCAACCAAACACACCAGAATGGCACCCAATGCCTCATCGGATAATTTGAAACAATAAAGTGACACCCAGTGTCTCATCGGCTTTGCCGAAGTAAAGTGGTACCCAATACCTCATCGAATCTATCCGAAGTAAAATAATGACACCCAGTGTCTCATCGACTCAAGGTCGAAGTATCCCTGAACTCTTCCAATCCTATGGCATGCCAACTATATCCGATTCAGCCCGACTAGTTAATAGGGATTTTCAATTTACAATTCATATCACTTTCAGTTCCAATTTTCACTTTCAATTTTGATCACAAATCATTCAAATTCAATTCAAATATACTATTAATTCAATATAAATTTTCATATCTCAATATTATCGCTTACCTTATATTCACTTATTAAATATAAATATCGAAATAAACATTAAATAATGAATAATTCAGATTATAGTAATACAAATCAATAACAAATCAATTTAACCAAATAATAACCAAATATCATAAACAATTAGGTACCAATAACTTTGGAAACCTTTGATTTATCCATTTCATTCTCATTTCTCAATTTCATCACATATCACTTTATATGCATTAATTTTTCATTTCTATTCAAATTTTTTTACATTAATTTTCAAAGTTGTATACTTGTGTCACAGTCGCTAAATTATTTATATCTTGAGATACAGAATTTGAAATTAGTATATGCTTGATGGTCTTGAAACTAGACTCAAATATCTTTTTACTATAAAAATTTCAGAATTTTTAATTTAGTCAATTTGTACAGTAAATTCTTTCAATTTACTCATTCTCTGCTGCCTAACAGTTTCGACCTTTCTTTACTAAAAATTATTTATCTTTTAGTACAGGAATCCAATAATGTTCCCGTCTATTTCTTTTGAAAATAGACTCGTTAAGGATTCAATCATATAAATTTCAGTCTATAATAAATTTTATACATTTTTCTATGATTTTTCAAAGTCAGAACAGGGGAACTCGAACCTACTCTGACCTTGTTACACAAAAACTAGTATATCTCAAAATATACAATTCCTTTTATTTCATTGTTTCTTCCATATGAAACTAAACTCAATAAGCTTTAGTTACATATTTAATTAAACTCTTAACTCTTTTTATACAATTTTTGGTGAATTTTCGAAGTTAGTCCTCTATTCTGTCCAATCTGTTTTAATGAGAATAATTTCTTTCTCATGTTTCTTTTCTCATGTTTCTTTATACTAAATTTCATTCAATCATACATAATTAACATATTTATAATTAAAATCTCATTTTCATCATGATTAATCATATATATTAAAATTATAAACAATTTAACTTAATTGTTACTAAATCTTTTAATACTTGTAGTACTTACCTCACTTGTAGATAATTTATTCTCACACCGTAGTTTTCTCCTTTCTTTTTTTCTTCAATTTGGTCCTTCTCCTTCTTTCCTCTTTCTTCAATTTCATACAAACACATATAAGCTTAAGACTAAAATTCTATACTTTTTCATGCTAGATTATGTAAATATACATGTATGTCATGAAAATTGAATCATCTCTTACCTTTGTTCTTGAATTTCCAAAATTCTAATTCAATCCCTATCCACTTTAACACTTCAAAGTAGACTCTATAAAGAAATTAAGATGTCTACTAACTTCCCTCTAAGCCTTTCTAAAGGAAATTTTAAAGAAAATGGAGGATTTTGAAGCTTGGAAGGCTTAACAATGGTGAATGGACTAAATTAAAATAAAAGCAAAAGTTTGGATGGAGAAGAATGACATGGACTGTTGGACTTTTTAAAGAGAAGATGATATTTTCATCTTTTATTTCCTTTTTCTTTTCTCAATATCTCTAGAATTTTCCACTAAAATATCTCTCTTTAATAAAGATGGTAAAATTAACTTTTAGTCCTTAGGCCTTCCAACTTTACACTTTGGCCCAAAACTTTGCCTCCAAAAATATCTTCCACCAAATTACTCTTTTGCTCCTCCTTAAACAATCTAATTCCCATGATGACTCATAATTCAATTTGGATAAATTGCTATCTAGTTCCTCATGCTTTCTCACAATTTCTAATTAATTCTTAATTTTTCTTAGTCTTCTTATTTTAATCACATATTTTAACTCTTAACTCAACACTGTTACTGTTCCAACTCCGGTTAAAAAACGCGGATGTTACAGAGGTATTGGCATAGTTGTCAAAGATCAAGGTTTTGGACATTGTGCTTATGGCTTGCATAGGTTTTGTCGAGTTATTTTTTGGATTAGTCTAGTTTGTTGTGCTTTATAGTTGTTTAGATGATAAAAGTATCATAAAGACCCATGTATTATGAGTCGGATTGCATTTTACTCTCTCTACTAAAAAATGGGTAAATTAGTCCATGTATATTAGATCAAAGGACAAGCTGGTTCTTCTGTTGAAAATTTTATTAATTTCTATTGTTAAAAACTAGTCCCTATATGAGGTACACATAGTATGTCATGTGTCACTGTCTAGTTATTCCATCAACTAAACCAAATTTTAACAGTAAATATGGATGAATTTTTTAATAAAAATGACCAATTTACTATACGACTTAACATTCATTAACTAATTTGCTCTTTTTTTTAGTAGAAGAAACAAAATGCAATACGACTATTAGTACACAACTTTTACTTTAATCGGACATATATTTATACTTGTCACGCAATTATATTTATTTTTTATCGATGAAACTTTTGAATAAAAACTTATTATTGACAAATGAACTGAGATAAAATAAATTCGATTAATTTGATAAATTTTTATTTCGCAAAACAAAATTAACCATCCAACAATTTTTAATTGATAATTTTGTAAATCTAACCAAACCATAATAATAATTTAACAACTATCAAATATCAACTTAACACATTCTAAAAATTCAAAAATATAAAAAATATAAAAACTTTACAAAAACTAATATTAATTGTGTAAATTACACCAATATCACTAAACTATTAAAAACTTTACATTTTTGGTCATTTAACTTCAAAAAATTATAAAATAATTACTAAATTATTCGAAAGTTTTCATTTAAATTATTAGGTTGTTAAAATTGATGTTATATGATATTATTTATTCTCATCGCTTATACTAATTGAAAGCTCTCATTCTTATTCTCCTTCTCTTTTACAATTTTTTTCATGAAACAATTTTATACATCACAAGTTTGTGAATTAAAATCAAAACAATTTTTTTTCAATCTTCGACACTAATCCTCAAATTGACTTGGATATAAGATATGTTTTTTTACTCGTCGAAGTGTACTGATCCACCATACCTATAATTAAATCGTAGCTTAGAGCTCGCTAGCCTAACTTAAAAAAAAAACTTAATAGTCCAGTGACTTAAATAAAATTTTTCGAATAGTTAAACACTTAAATAAAAACTTTCAAATAGTTTAATAATCATTTTGTAACTTTTTAAAGTTATCTGACCAAAACGTAAATTTATTAATAATTTAATGACTTTAAATGAATTTTACCTTATCTTATAAAAAAAAAAACATTAAAATATTAAAGATTTGATTAATTCGAATAAATTCGATTAATTTCGTTAATAGAATCAAATTAACCAATAACTAAACTTTTATTAAAAGTATATTTTGAACTGATTTTTTTATAATTAACCTTTTAATCGAACCGCTATCCAGAATCACCCCCTAATTTCTCTCTTTCTATTTATTTATGTTTCGATAGCTTTAATTTTTTCATTTAATTCTTTACTTTTTTATTTTATTTTCAATTACCGAAACTTTTTAAAGCGCGTAATTGGTTAGCGTTATTTTAATTTATTGTTCTTATTATAAAAAGCTTATATATATATATATATATATATATATATCATCCTATATCCTTCCGTTTTATCTATTTGTCTTTTGGCTTTGTTGGGGGAAAAAAAGAAACAGCAAAAGCCCCAGTAAAAAGAGGCAATTCGATTTGCGTATGTTTTAATGTTTTTTTTTTTGTTCATTTGGTGCATTCTTTTGTAGCAATCGGTTGTTGGGTATTTATTGTTAAGCAATTTTTTTTATTAGAGAAATGTAATTTTTTTTAATTGATTTGGGGGTTTAGTTTTTGGTTCATCATCTGATATTTATTTGAGTACTCAAATTGATTTTTTGTTTTAAATCAGGTATTTTTTGGAGCTTATGCTGAAAATTTTTGAAAGCTTTGAACTTCTATTTGCTGGGAAAAAAGATTGGTAAAGTTTTAAAGTATTTTGGGTTCTGAAATTGATTAAGATTCAGTTTTAGTATTTGGGTTATTTTATTCTAAGCAAAAGATCAATGGATTTAAAAGAAAATGATGATCAGAGTGGAGATTTTACAGCTTAAATGATGGTTTTACACTTGTTTTTTTGATGATATAAACATGCAATTTAGGCACGGTTTACTTAGTACTTTTAGGTCTAAAATTTATGATCTATGATTTGATGAACTAGAAATTTTGAGGTTGCAGTGAAAATTGATTATAAACTCTATTGAATGAATTATGAATTCCCTTTTTTTGTTGAATATTTGTTTCATATTTTTTGCTAAAATTAAATGAATATCCATTTAAATGTTACTTCCATTTTTTTTTTTGCTATGATTTAGTAGGAGGTTTCCTCTTTGGATGGGAAAGAATGCAAGTTTTGAGAGGTGGAATTCGACAATCGAAGAGGATCAACGACATCCCAGAGAGCTCTGCTTCCTTAGTTCCGACTGCTCGGAATGCTGCTGGTATATCTTTGAAATTTTAAATGTTTTCTATAAATCCAATATACTTGTTGTTTCATTGTATAATATGAATCTGTGATCAGCTAATAGAGGTAGAGGTAGAGGGAGAGGTAGGGGTAGAGGGCGTGGAGGAATGAATCCTGAAGAAAATCAAAAGCTTGTTGGTCCCAGTGCTTGTGGCCGGGGTGGCAATGGAATAAACTTGCCAGTGAGACAGGTCGTTGAAAAAAGTGCCGAAAAACCGGTTGTTGTCAAGGAAGAAGGAAGCACTAGTTCACTACCTGAAAGGGTATTAATTTTCCTTCTCGGGTCATTAGTTTGCTGTTGGTATAATGGAATGATAATCTTTAAGTGTCTCGTTGTTGTGGGCTAGTATGTCTAATTGTTCAATGTAATTACTTCAACCATATCAACTAGGCACTCTCTTTTGGGCTATGTTTGACTTCATAAGTGTTATATATGGCCAAATTTGACCACTTATAGTCAAGGGTGAAGCTGAAATATTTTTTAAGAGGGGGCCGAGATTAAGTTATATATTTTTGAGAGCTAAAATTCAATTTCACAATTGTATTCGTTTTTATCTTTATGGTTTTCAAAAAGACTAAATTGAAATTCTAGCATTTTTTGGGAGTCAAACTATAATTTTACCAAATGTTATCTTAAGATTTTATAAATTTTTGGTGTCTAAGGAAGCAATTTCCCATTTTGGGGTGGCCAAGCCCCTGCCAGCCTCCCCCCATCCGTTTGCCCCTGCTTATATTTAATTTTCGTCTTCAAATTTAATGCACTAAGCCTTTTTGAGTGATTTGTACTAAGGGTTCCTTTTGCTTCTCCTTTTGCAGGTACAACTTGGTAACTCTCCCGTGTACAAGTTAGACAGAAAACTCGGTAAA